>JAPMOQ010031668.1:1505692-1629242 GCA_026543055.1 Argiope trifasciata
TAGATAGATAGATAGATAGATAGATAGATAGATAGATAGATAGATAGCAATGGAACATATAAATAATGACAAAATACACTTAAAAGTAGATAGGTAGAGAGCAATGAAAAATTGCTTTATTATGTTTCAGCGAACCATTTTTATTTTTTATTTTGATTGCATTCTTCTTCCAACTATGTCTTTATTATTTAAAGATATGACATTTTTCATATGGAAAATATCATTGAAAGTTGGCTGACCATTATATCTGTTTGATTTATCAACACGGTCTATTTAATGAACTTGACGTTAACTTGATTTATTTAGGTTTATTAAATAGAATTAGAAGATGAATAAATATAACAGCAATTTGATATATTTATTTTTTATTTGCTTGAAAAGATCTATGAACCAGCACCAGAATTATGAATCATTGCAACTAAACATATAATAAAAAACATTTTCTAGATCGACTAAACATGCCAGAATATAAAATGACAGAAACCATGTCAACCGAAGTATATTACATCACTCACACACAAAAAAAGAATGTATCTCGGGCCTCTGTCACGAATGCGTATCAATGGTTTATTCTCTGAGCGGGAAAAATAACATCATCACTCATCACAAGCAGGCGCGCTTTTCTATGATCTTTTCAAGTGTTTCAATTTTTCATCCGCATTTTTGGCATTGTTTGAGAAGTGTGTCAATCACTGAAATGATTCTGTCAGAAATACGTTTCTGTTATTTTGTTTTTGTTTGTAAAATATGAATTCTTATTTTCACTCGAGTAGAAATATGACTGAATATCCACACATTTCAAATTGAATTTTTACGAAGAAAAAAAAAAGAAAGTTTTTCTAAAGAACTATTTAGCATGAAGTATTAAAATCTACTACAATTTTCATTTCAGTAAAATAATCAATGCATTGCTGGCGTCCTGGCCTAAAGGTAGTGCGTCTTCCTTCTGATCTGTTGTTCCGGGTTCGATTCCTAGCTCGGGCATTGTTGCTATTGAACCTCTGTTCTATGTGTGAGCTGTGTAAAAGCACCCCCCCCCTTAAAAAGGGATTTTGCAAGCGAGTATGTTTGCCTCTTCATATGAACTAGAAGTCCAGCTTCTGACACTCGGGGGCTTAGAGATATTTGCTCTCAGAAACTACTGCAGTCCATATCCATGGTAACACAGACACAACATCACCATCATCAACAAGTAATGAATTCAAAAACTAAACAGTTTCAGGTATACCAAAAACACCCGAGTCGATTATATTATTTCTCTATTATATATATATCTTATTTTAATCGCAAAATCCGCATTAAAAATCTTTTGAAATCGATCGATTTATTTTAATAATTGCCACCTATAGGTGGCAATTATTAAAATAAATCGATAGGATAATGAAAATTAAGGTGCAAAAAAATATATTGATTTAGCAGCGTTAACGACCATCTCTTGCTCCATTTCTTGAACCGTATCGATCTGATGTTAGGTTTCATCTTCAGTACAAGACGGACACAGAATTAAAATCTTAACCTTTCGAATATTTACTATGTATGGCAGGCTAATAAGTTTTAAATTACGAAGTTAAAGCTTTTCACCAATTATAGTAACTTGAAAGTTTCGATAAACTTCGGTTTTTCAAAATTACAAACTCTCCTTCAAATAAAACCTCGATGATAATAGTTTTTATTTTTCAGATGCTTTAAGATTTATCAAAACAAATTGAAATAAATAAATTGAAACAATTTTTTATAAAGAAACATTACTAAACATACTAGTGGGGGGTACCTTAAACTTTTCTCATATCCCGTAAGAAACGAGTTGCTTTCCCCAGACCCAAGCGTAAAACCTGCGAACTCTGGAGAAGGACTTGGACTCTACGAATACTCACTCTTTGTTTTCAAAGTCCTGTAAATGAAAGTTTGGTGTTTTGTAGTTCAGCGAATAAACCCCATTATGCATCTTCGTTGGCCCATTAAAACTAATTTTAATAACAGGATCACATACTAAATTTCACATATCTATGTCTTTACTTCTTGAGTCATCTTTTTTTCGTGCATGCGAATTCACAGACTGACCTTTAGTAGATGAGTTTCAAAATCCGGTTGCATATTAACTGCTTTAAGCTATATGCCACATTTTATTAATTTAGCTCTTTTTGCTCTGTATTTACTGCTCTTGGACAGACGAACTTTCTGTGAATAACTTGTGTACAAAATTATTTCGAATTTATTCTAAAAAAAAGTGATTTTTAGGATCAGGAATGCTTAAAGCAAAATACTGATTCTTCGAAATTTCGTAGACGATTTCAATACTTTCTCTTAGTGTGTTTTTCATATACTAAAGATTAATAAAAGGAAAGGACATAGTATGCGTATCAAACTTATAATAATCATTTCATGTCATAAAGATGGCGCATCTTTAATGAGATGGTGTAAATCGTTTATTGGCTTCTCCTCCTGATGTCCTTTTGGAGACTTTGAACAAATTGTGGAACAAAAATATTAAATTTTAATTAAAAGGAGAATTGTAAAAATTGTTGAATTAATTTTGTTTTCTTGTATTCTAAAATATAAAGAAATGTAAAGGTAAAAAATCGAATTCAGATTTTAAAAAATCTATATTTTTAAAAACTCCGGGAGCTCGAAAAAGACATACGAATCTTCACTTTTAGATCTCTGTGAATTCAAAAAAAAAAAAAAAAACGTTTTGGGCATTATATCGGTCTGTCTAGGACAAAGATATTTCAATACTGCTTTGAGAAAGATCGAATGAAATTGAGCGTATAGATTTAACATCAAATTCGTAGATTTCTATCAAATGTCTAATGAAATCCATTGAGAGGAAATCTGTATGGCAGGCTGTCCGAATATAAGTTAACACGATAACTAAAAGAAGAAAGGTTTATGAATGAAATTCTATACACAGATTTAAAATTTATTCTGTAGATATCTTGGACAGACGAAACAAATCCATCAGTGGAATGACCCTCCATCTTTAGTACTTTCATGAGCATGCAGACGCAATAATTCAAAACCGTAGTGACATTAAAATATCAATTTTTGTAATAGCAACTGTAGTTCTGTGCAAAAATTTGGTTTCAATCGGTTTGGAAAAACTCACTTTATATGCAAATTTCACTTTCGGATACTAGTAAAAGCATGTCAAGGATTAAATACCATAAAAAATCACCAAGTATCACACGATAGATTTAGTAAAAATGTTAAATTCATTCCAAAAATTACTATTGTGTAATTATCTTTTGCCAATGCCATGCAATGCATTCTTAGCAGAGATCCAAAATTTTTTGTTGAAAGAGGGATATAATACCTCTATGAGAGAAAACAAGGGAATTTTTAGTGCAACCATTCCTCTTAATTTTTATCATTTTTCTTCAGTTATATCAACTGAAATAAAAAAAACCTTGTATTATTATTTTTTTTAAAAAAAAGGAATGATTTACGGATTAGAAAGGGACGCCTTTCACATCAACGGTCCGTTTTTCCGTCCAACTTTCTTTAAAAAATTTTCTTTAAACATTTTTTTTTGTAATAAAAATTTACTAAAGATTAGAATAGGAGAAAATAGTATTTAAAAATGTAAAACCGCTTTAAAATGGACACAACTCCAAATATAGAAATAAGTAGAACTTTAGGAACATAGAAATAAAACTCAAACGATTTTATAAATATTTATTATTGTGATATACTTATTATTGTGAACAATGAATTTTTCCTACACATATTATTAATTATTTGTGTAGTATATATTAAATCAACTCCTTTGCAAACCTTGTATACATTTAATAGGAATATACAGGGTGTCCCAAAAAGATTGAAACGCGCTTTAATTCTTTAACCGTTAGAGATAAGTAGGTGATGTAATTTGAAAAAATGTTCAAAATAAGATAAGAGAGAAGATTACATTAAGAAAAAAAATCCACCTATGAATTTTAAAAAGTTAAACTTTTTAAATTTTTATACAACCCCTCTATGCAAATTGGATCAATTAGAAAGTTTTTCCTTTCCATCCCAGAAGACCATTAAAAAAAACTGCATAACTGTGTCTTTAAAATTGAGTGAGTTATGCGTAATTGAAAATTGAATGCTGTTTTTAGTGACCATATACCAAAATGGAAATGTAAATTTGCAACAAATTATAAACACATAATTTTTTTATATTATTTACAAAACACATTTTTGCGTATTTACGGTAGATTCACGATACAGTTACAGAATTGTCTTTTGTTTTAATCTTATCAGGGGCAAGTAATTTTATGCCATGTATTCTAAATTTACATTAGAAATTTTATAAGATTTCGTTGAAAATCAATAAAAACCATTTGACAGATTTTTATAGAAAAATTTATAAAAAAGAAAAATACTGTTAAATTAGTCTGGCAGAATTTTAATTGTTTTCAAATTCATCACATTTTTGTCAAACCGACATTCTAACAAATTAACTGCCAGACGATTTTTGCCTTTCATTTAACTGGAATTTAGCCGCTTCTAATACGTGTATATTAAAGTTTTTTTTTTTCAAGTTACATAATGAAATGCAAACAATTATTTTTCAATTTACTTATTTAGTTCCAATATTATTTCTTTCCTGTACAACTCAACCAAGATTTCCTCTTGCATATCAAAATAAAGTTTAGAAATCATTCAGCAATGTTGAGTTTCATATTGTCGAAGCAAAAATACTGTAACTAATTTTGCATCATGGTACTTTCAACAAATGACGAACTATTTGAACTAGCAATGATTTATTCTATTTGCAATAGAAATAATGCAGAAAGTGCTCGGGAATTTGGACGGCGATATCCCTATTTGCCTGAAATTTCACGTACATTTGTTTATCGGATGATGAGAAGATTGAGAATTACCGGTTCATTTAATCCAAAATCTGGCCCTGGTAGAAATATCTATATGAAGACCAAGAAATTGATATTATTGCATAATTTTTCTTCCAACCCACGATCAAGCATTCGAAAAGCAGGTGCAATTAGAGGATTACCTAAGACGTCAATCCATAGAATACTTGAAAAACACAATTGGCATCCATTTTGTATTCATGGACTTCAAGCACTCCATCCCTCTGATTTTAACCGACGTGTAGCATTCTCCAATTGGTTATTAATCCAACAGGACACAGATTCAAACTTTGTCAAGAACATTATGTGGACTGATGAATGTTTGTTTTTACGGAAAATGGACACATAAATGCACACAACGATCATTATTGGAATGATACAAAACCATTTTTTGTGCAAGAAATACATCACCAGAGAAAGTTTTCTGTGTCCGTATGGTGCGGAATTTGGAACGGAAAACTGATTGGTCCAGTGTTTTATGAAGGAACACTTACAGCTATAAAATATTTGCAACTTATTTTAAATGGCATAGTAACAGATACTTTAGAGACGACACCATTGTCATTAGTAAAAAAAATGTATTTTCAACAAGACGGAGCGCCTGCACACAAGGCTATAAATGTAACAAACTGGATCAACGAAAACTTTAATAAACAGTGGATTGGCCTGAATGGACCCACAGAATGGCCCCCCCAGATCTCCTGATCTAACTCCACTCGATTTTTATTTTTGAGGTCGGCTTCGAACGCTAGTTTATAATACTCGCCCCCTGAATGTAAGTGACCTTAAATAAAAGATAATTAATGCATGCAATAATATTGCAGGAGGAAAACTCCAAAATATTTACAGGAGCATTATTAGAAAAGCCCAATTATGTATTGGTGTTGATGGAAAACATTTTGAGAATGCTTTATGATTCGTGTGTTTTTAAATGTATTTTCGTTTTATTTATTTATTATTATTATTATTATGTTACACTTCTTACAATCTTATGTTGTCAAAACTGTTTAACTCCATCAATAAGGACTATTTAAATGCCATTTTGGATTTCTTTTACACTTATTATCTTTTTTTGATCGAAGAATTTCTATTATCAATTTGGATATGGTCCCTATTTTCACCGACGAAAAAGTCTTTCAAGTGGTATGGAAAAATGACATAAGTCAATTTTTTTTCTGTGTTATTATTCAAAAAGTTTTAAAGATACAGTTATGCAGTTTTTTTTAATGGTCTTCTGGGATGGAAAGGAAAAACTTTCTAATTGACCAAATTTGCATAGAGGGGTTGTATAAAAATTTACAAAGTGTAACTTTTTAAAATTCATAGGTGAATTTTTTTTCTTAATGTAATCTTCTCTCCTATCTTATTTTGAACATTTTTTCAAATTACATCACCTACTTATCTCTAACGGTTAAAGAATTAAAGCGCGTTTCAATCTTTTTGGGACACCCTGTATAAGCAGAAAAGGCTCTTTAGCAGCAATCCATAAATCAATGCTTTCTCATGAAAAATAAAATAATGCCAACATACTAATTAAACTTAAATAAGTTTTTATATTTACAAAATAGCAATTAAAATTCTCTGCCACTGGTAAAAAAAATGTTTTTGTTAGTTAAGCATCGTATTATATGAAAATTATTATATTCATATTATGTGTTTGAAATTTTTATTTATTAATTTTTCAAATTATTATTTCTCAGAATTCTCTCTAAAAAAGGTTACTTTCTTATATATTTTGAAGATTAATTTCCTGCTAAAGTGTTTTCTTCAAGATTCTGGTGTAATATGTCAGAAAATGTACGAGAATTCTACCATAAAAATATTATTATCATTTCAATTTTATAAAAAGAATAGTTTGTGTAGAATACACAAATAGTATCTCTATAAATATCTCTATTTTTAAAACGCTAACTTGTATGAAACTGAAACATTCTTAATATTTATTATCGAATGGCAACAATAAAATCTAAACAAATCACAATACGAATTTTTTGGTTAGCTTTTTATAGCTGTATTTAATTCAGTGCTTTGTTATTTGTATGAAACTATAAAGTATTCCAGAAATGCCCTAGTTAGGGTTCACCAAAAATTTCTATTCACTCACGAGAAACCAGATGCAAATAAAATAACCAAATATGCTCTAAACTAAGTTGAATCGAGCCCAAAAATGGACTTAAACATTCTTAGAATGAGTTATCGCTGTGGCTTATTTAAGGAAATCGAGGAACATGTCGGCCAAATATAACCAAAAGGATTTTTTTAGATTGTAAAAATATAAAAAATATAAAAATACTATTTTAATGATCTCAATTTCATTTCTATACAGTATTTTCTTTAACTGTAATTTTTTAAAAAATATACTGCACTGTTTGCTGTAATTAATTTTTAATGTTATGAATAAACTTATTCGAGAAAACATTGAATGGTGCGCTTTTACCAACGTTAAAATTGAGGTTTAAAAAATACTTTCTTTGTCTATTAATTCAGAAACATGTTTGTCAGCTTTTATCACGCAATGTATACACTTTTTTAACTGTACACATTTTAATATGTTTCTACTTATTCAATAAATCTTTTTTTTTATTTTTAGTCTTATCACATGACAAAAAAAAACGAATAAGGATGATTTTTTTTAAAAATAAAATAAAAATAAGTATTCGATATTAATTGTTTAACAGCTTAAAAAATCAATAATTTCGACGAACAAGCTGGCCACCAGAGGCGGCTAGTAAGAATTAGGCAAATATGTTCCATTTTTATATCTCCTGAATCAATCTTTCTTATCTGTAACCATTGATTGAGTTTAAAATTACTATACGTCTGTTGCCTTTTTAAACCTTCATCAGTTCGTTTATTGTCGTTAAACTGATGTTATTTTGCAAATTTTGATTCTGAAAGATTTGAATTCAGATTTGTAGAATTTGTAACTAAAGAATTGTCGTTTACAACATTAGGCAAGTTGTAATTTGAAAATAAATTTAAGTTTAGGTTTTTAATGTTGCACTTTTAGTGTTTTAAAGTCTTTTTATTGCACTAATAAGTTTCGAATTCTTTCAATATAAATTTTTTAAAATTACTTTGACGCGTTTATTCTTAGGTTTAAAACTGTAAGGATTTCGTTTTCTAAAATTATAAATTTTCATTTTTTTTTTTTTGTAATTTTTTTCACGCGGTAATTAAAGTATTAAAGATAGTCTAACATGACTTTCCTTAAGAAACTATGAAAATACGCTTTTTTAAATTTTTGGTTTCTTTAACATATTTTTTCATGTTTACACAAAATGATTGCTCTTTAATATAACAAATATATTTAGTTTTGTCAAGTCTCACTTTAAGAAAAAATTGTTGGATTTATCCTGTATTCGTAAATATTCTGAAAAGATGACAGATTGTGAATAGAATTGGAAACTCTACTGAACATTCTCATTCAACTAGAAATTAATCGCTTTCTGTCTTCAAATGATTGATCATCTTTCTTCTGACATGGGAGAAAAATTGCAAACCATGTGCCAGTCTAACCATTTCCAGTATTAACATGATTAGTCTGCCGCATGGCTGATTTTAAGTTTATTAGAAATAAGAAAAAAAGCGTCGTTTTTTAACAACTACGACGTATAACAGTGATGATGGATGAAAGTAAACTTTTTCTGTTTTCAAAATTTATCGTTTGGTAACAGAACTAAAGATTGACAATATTCGTTTGAAACTCTATTATTATTCATAATAAAGATAGAAGCAGCAAGATAACAATACTTATTGTTTGCGTATCTTAGAGTTATAAAACAAAACAATCAATTTAAAAAACGATTTCAGAAAAATTTGTAAAAGAAATTTTTTCAAGACTTTCTTGACATGCTTGCTTATTACCATATGTATACAAACAAATATAAAGAAGGAGAGAAATAAATTCGAATAAAGCTCACTTTTTCTTGCAATGAGTTTCTTCACCTTTCATAGGGAGGGGACTGAATATCAGTTATTTACAAGTCAAACTTAAGCTTTGTATGTTTGGGATTGAAAGGATCAAGCTTGAAACTCGGCCCCTATAAAGATTCACCATGCATGCAGCTTTGTTGTACATAATGACGGTTTTCTAAAATGAAATATCCTTCTATGACTACAGTATGAAAGTAAATGTTGTTGGCACTCATATAATTGGACCATTTAATCATTGTTCTTAATAATAAAATGTGTTTCATTAAAGCTGTCTTTTGATTTCAAAATAAGGCTTTCGCCTTCTTCACACCAATTATTAATATTAATACTTTTATTGAATTTGAGATCAGCCAAGGTGAAAAAAATTCTAAGCAAGCAGAATAAAATTTCAGTAAAATCAGTGTCATATTTCGAAGAATATAAGATAATATTTTATTGTTCACGACATCATTTCGAACCGAGATAAGCTGAAAACAACGTCATCTAATTCGATATCTCAATTTCTAAACTTGCACTTCGCAAACGATACAAGAAATCCGATATGTGAATCTTTAATGGAATCGGATCTCAAACTAATCATCTTCGATTCATGAAGTCCAGCCTTTTTCACTGAGAAAACTCAATCTCCGCAATTTAAAGAGATAATTAAAAAGCTTCATAAGCCTCAAGTCTACGTTTAATTCTAGTATGTTCTTTTCGTGAAGAAAATACCGTTTAGTTTTTCTGTTTACAAACTTTCTTAAATGGATAAAAAATTATTTGGCCGAAAATATTTACCTCTGTATGAGTAAAGTTTTGCCTCGAAATGGATCATAAAACAGGAATATTGAACATTTAAAGATATTTCTTATCTATCGAAAATTATTTTTAATTCAACCATGATAATGGTTTTAAATGCACAACATTCTTTGTTATAAAAAGTTTTAAAACTTTTTATGTTAGATTCTCGAGTCACATTTTCTAATTGATTGTGACTGTTATATAATAGTATTTACAAAGAACTAGGATTTAGTTTTTCTTATTGCTATTTGTTTCCATTATTCTTTTGATTTATCGGATTAAAACACCTAATTTCGTATACATTTATGATGTATCCTTTTTAATTAAAAATGTTCATTTTTATATTTTATTTTCAGCTCGTTCATAGGGATTTGGCGACAAGAAATATACTTTTGGCTAAACACAGAGTAGTTAAAATCTCTGATTTTGGACTTTCCAGGGATATTTATGAAGGCGATGCCTATTTGAAGAAAACAAAAGTAAGTTTTTTTTTTTTATAAATATGTAATAAATCCTGAATATGTAAAACATGATCTATATAATTTATATTTTATTTAATATATGATATTGAAAAAAAATTGTATTCTTAATAGGTTTTTTTTATTATGATTCATTTCCTTCGATTTGGACTCTTTCAGAGGTAAACAAAGTCTTAGAAAAATTTCAAAAATAATACTATTTTAAGAAAAAAAAATCCTTTTTTCAAGTTTTAAAAAATCCTAATTTCAATTATATCATTCAGTTCCTCCATCTCCTTCATGAGAATGAAATATTTTGTTTAATTGTATTAATTATTTTTAAGTAAATCATTGTTTCATATTTAGGGATAAGAATTATTCATGTTTAATGCATAGTTAATAATTACATTGTTTATGTAAAGATAATACAGGTTTCATTTTAATCATTATGTTGCATTATATTAGAGAATTAAAATCCATACTTTTAGTCTAATTGGAATTTGTAAAATTAAATTTGTAATAACCAAAACTATTTTTTAAAATATAGTTTATGCAGCTTTTCGTTTATGTAGCTATACTGCACTGTACTGAAGATATACTAAAAAACATACTAATATGTTTAACTAAACATACTAATTATGTTTTACTGTAATTCTAATCTTATATCAGAAATAAAATTCTGCAAACGCATGGATAGCATTCAGTGAATTTGAAAACGAAAGAGAAGTTTCAAAACTGTTTTTTATTAACAAACGAACTTTAAAATAAATTTTACTTTCATTGACAGTCTTGGTATAAATTAAAGTTATTTCTTCCTATGTAAATCCCTCTCCTAAATGACTGACCCGAATTTAAATCAATTTTGTGTGCTTTTATGCGAGACAAAAGTAAGAATACTCTTAACTTTTCGGAGTATAAACCTATTTAAATATTCATTAATTCTAAATTAACCAAATATTTGCTTTTTCTCTAATTTGAAATAGTCCACTGCTGTTTTTCTCTTTCATTTTTATTCATGTCTATAGGTGATGGTTTTATTGGTTTTAAAATAGTATTTAAATAGTATTCAAAAACAAACGTAAGTTAGTCGAAGGCAAAAAAAGTTAAGTTTTTTTGAGCAAATGAAACCGATTATAACAATGGCATCAGGCTATGAGCGACAGTCACAAAATATCTCGAACTGATTTATTAGAAGACCAAAAAAATTGTTGTCTATAACAAGAATATAACCCTTGTAATGATTCCAAATTTATCCCTCTCTAATTATTTTTTCAATTCAAATATTTTTCCAAATTATATAAATTATTGGATATTTTCAGACGATTTTAAACAACATTATGAAAAGTTATTAATTTTAGGAATAAGTTTATCTGCAATTTTTGAAAATTTTATAGTTTAGTTGATATTCTGATTTTAATTTAAAACTTATAACGATAAAAGAAATTGATATATTATAAAATTTAGCAGAAAGTTAGTTTTTAAATTAAAAATATTTTGCATGGAAGGATTTTCATCCGAATGAAAACTATTTTCGAACTAGAAAATAAATAAAATTAATAACATCGAAACAGAAATTATAAAAGCAGTCCACTTGTTGGATATAGTGATTATTTAGATAAGAGGAACATTTCATGAAATATTTTTATTTCAGGGTCGTGTTCCAGTTAAATGGATGGCTATTGAATCTTTGGAAGACCAAATCTATACCTCAAGAAGTGACGTGTAAGTGTATAACTCTGCTTCAAATTATTATTTTCATCATACTTTGAAATCTGTTTGAGAAAGTACTGCAGTAAAATAGTTTAATTTCTAATGTCTATTTACTTTCCTTCTAGTGGGGCAGAACTAGTGTCACAACTATTTCATAACATTCTGTTGTATTATACATGAATAAAAAGAAATTGAATTATTATATAAACGCATATAAAAAGAGAATCAATGTTAAACGGTTGGAATTTCATTACTATCATTGAACAGTGTAAGTAAACTTTTATTTAATTTAAGAAACAGATTGAGAAACACAAGATTCATTTCATTGATAAACAAATCTAGGAATCCAATTAAAGAGAAAATTTTATTTTTAACCAGCAATTCCTGTCGTTGGTTCCCAGAATTTTAAGTTGTAAAATGTTTATATTTTACCGTCATTATTCTGAGGTGATGAAACTGTTATAAAGCAGAAAAAACAAGTTTGTTATCATTCTTAAGTATATACAGTGAAAAATGTAACAAAAAATAAATCAGTTCATGTATTTTTAAAATTTATGTATCAAATATACTTCTATGGGATAAAGTCAGTGTTATTCTGTTGATTTTTTATACTACCACCCTAAATATTAGGTTAACCTTTGCTCATATGAAAATACTTTATGCTACATCGAAAAATATTACTATTAAAAATGTATATATCTTCGTTGATTAGTTTCATTCCCCGTGACTTAACTTTATTCATTCAGGTTGTTGAATTTCCGAATTATCTTATACATACGGAGAGACTCATTTATTTTTGAAAAGTTTTCTTCGAAATTCGATATGTATACAGTAAGAAGATCACATTTCGAATTTTATTTATAAGTTCAGTTTAAGGTAATTTAATTTCCTATGAGTTACTCTACTCGCATACATGGAATGGCAAACAAATATAAGTCTGGTATTGAATATTTTGAACTCAAATGCAAAATAAGAAATTTATTGAAGTCGAATTTATTCATAAATTTTTAATTTCTCATGACTTAAATTAGGAAAGCTTATTGATAACACAAAATATTTTTTTAAAAAATTACGAAATCAAATTATGTCAACAAATAAAAAGAATCAAATGTAGTCAATGTTGGGAGATTTTCGACAAGGAAATGTAATACAAAAATCAAATAAATAATTATTTTTTAAATGTTCAGATTTTTATTTAAAATAAAATTTTGAATACGATTTGTTTTTTTACCTCAGAATTATAAATTTTATCTTGGTAATTAGTTAATGAGGAAAACATGAACATTTAATTAAATTGCAATTAATTATGTTAAACACTTAGATTCTAAAACGCTAGCTGTAACATTTGATAATGATCTCAAGGCAAAGTGCGTTGATAAGACATAACAATTTTATGTTTAGGCCCTTATTTTATCGCCCTCACTTACAGCTAATACTTTAAATTCGGATACATTGAGTAAACAAATGATATTCGTCTACTTATCGAAATATCTCATTACGCTTCCAAGCCCTTAGGTAGAATACTCTTATCTTACCATAAAACAGTCTATCAGTTACTTGTAATTATCTGTCTTTCGTTGTAAATTTATGAAAATTATTAATCTGTAATAGGTATTCCATGTTACTCATAAAACTTTATTCTCTAAAATATGTATTCATTATCTTTCCTCTTGATTCAACAGTTTGATTGAATTTTTAGCAGTGCAACTTAAATAAAGTAATCGACTTAGCAAGGTAAATTCGCAGATATATTTAATTTTTGATGATAATATTGAATAAGTAAAAATTTTCTTCGTGTTTAAGTAATGAACCTTACACTGAAAAAACTTTAAATTTAAAAAATTTTATGTTACATATATAAATATTTTGATAGCAGTTTTATATAATCTAGTGTTTCCTTATTTAGATGAATGAAATTAGTGAATTTCTTCTTATTATTAATTTCGACTTAACGGAAAATTCGCTAAACTTGTTAAGCATTATTTTCAGTCTACATTTGTAAGCCGTTATTATAAAAACTATTTTACGAAGCTAAATAAATATTTATTACATAAATATAAAATGAATTCTTTGCATGATTCCTTTCGTTTTACTTTCTCTTATACAAGGTATGAGAAGATAAAGTATTACTTTCGTCAAAAAATTAAAGCAGGAGAGTTTGATGAATGCCCACATTTTCGGCTTATTTAAATCTCAAAAACAAGTTTTTGGAAATTTTTTTTTGGTTTGTCTGTGAACATGATAGTTCAAAATGCTTCAAGATAGAGGAATGAAATTTGATTTTTGATCTTTATCCTAAATTTGTGGTTGTCTATTATATTCTGGATGATCTTCATCGAGAAAATTGAAAATTATGTTTGTCCTTCTATTCGAATACCAGTTAACATGATAAATATACAACTAAAACAAACAAGATAAACAAAATCTAAAAATTGATTTCAATTTTTGAAATAAATCTGACTAGGAATGAATTGTGATAGTTTTCACTTTTGCAGGCACGTAAGCGGAAAATCTTTAAAATACGATAAAAATAATCTCTTATAAGTAAATATGAATCCATTTCATTGTTTAAACTAAATCTGACTTGAAATTGACTACAATTGCTTGTATTTTTACATGCACATAAATGTAAAAAGTTAAAAATGCAATGACAAATTAAAGAAATTTGGTATGAGATCTTATGATTTCCGTTGAAATTCTATGCCAAATCTTGGGTTTCAGTCGCTCAAAAAAACCATATAACATACTAATTTGATTTTCTCGTACTTCTATATTAAATACAGAGAATTAATCGTCAAAAATCGAATATTAATTAGAACTTTAGAAATTATTGTTCTCTAATTGCCTGCGGTTAATAAATACAATACTTTAAAATACATTATATAATGATAAGGCCTTCTTTCCTTTTTTGTTAATTGCACATTTATCATGTGCTGTACTATGAATTAAAAGTCTGAACATTCGTGATGGGCAAAGGTCATGTCAAAAATCCACACTTTAATGTGAGAATAGGAAGAGGTGTAGGAGGAAGGGAATCTTCAGAATATTATGTTACAATTGTTCTTAATTAAATATAATTATTTTTCTATTAAACTTTAAATTATTGATCGCATTGACCATTACCGTAATAAAATGACCTGGTATCATCTTGGTTGCTAAGTATTCTGGAAACAGCCCCATTTTATGGATATCTATTCATTATTGAAAATTGGTCAGAGATGCAAATAACTTGCAGTTGCACTATTTAGTACTTAAAATATAACAATAAATTTCGAAATTATGTAGATTTAAAAAAAATTCAATTATATCTCACTAAAATAGCTAAACATTAAAATCGCCTTTTCTAGCTAGTTTTCTATTGTGTATTGTGTTCGCTTTATCAGAAACTATTGCATCAAAATTAGGTATGTCTGAAGATTTTAAATTCCAATAACATTGGATGAGCGATGGAATTTACATGATAAATGTATTTATGCATAGTTTCATGAAGTTCTTCTAACTTTGAATGTGGATAATAGTTTGAAAAGAAACTATGAACTTTGAAGTTTTTGGAGTTCAATATTTTCATAGTCTAAAGAAAAATTGTTCCCTAATAGCTAAAAATATTTTAAAATATCAAATTATTCATATTCCTTATATATTCGATGAAAAGTAGTGAATATATAATGAGCCTGAGCGTCTAACACTTTTTATTCTATAATATTCAAATCAAAAAAATTAAAAAGTCAATGACTTTTATTCATGAATTCAATAAAATATTTTGCACGTTATTTATCACTAATGGCAGTACAAAATGGCTATTTAAAAACTTGAAAAAAAAGTATTTAATATATCTCTAGAAAATGTATTGAAGTAAAAATCTTAAAAATATTTTTTGAAGTATTTTATATCAATTGTTCAAAAACAAAGAAAATAAGGTTTTTCCAGTATGTTAAGATATATCTTGGAAGATTGGCAAAATTTTATTGCATCCTATAATATTTCTGATTTCCACAGCTCAACAAGGAATCGATAGATTCAATAATCCATATTAATAACTTCTTTCCGATTTTATGCGAGGGTAATATGAACTTTTTTATGATGATTTTAAATTATTGGGATGTAAACAATGGGTTTTCGTGTTAGGCTGCCTACCTAACGGAGACATGTGCCTTGCACCCCAGTGCCCTCTGTAAAAAACCGATATGAACACTGTAGGCATCGGCTCACATGGACTTCTGTCCCACTGAGTTCAGTTAAAATAACATTATGTATTATGTGTTCAGTTATAATCTCATTTAATAACAGTTAATATATGAATAACAAATAATAAAAAATATCAGGGAAGGCTATATTATATATATATATATATATATATATATATATATATATATATATATATGGCAAAGCAAAGAAATTGCTTAATGCAAAGAAATAAAACTATGCGTTCTTATTTTTAAATTAATATTGATGAACACAAGTGAAAAAAAGCGGAGAACAGCTTTTATAATTCGTAATAAAAGCAAGATTACTTTTGCATAGTATGTAACTCTACATGGAAATAATGAAAATCAGTATTTAGATTTCTTTGAAAAATATAAAAGATTTTTTTAAATTTAAGTAAACAAATTTTAATTCATAAACAAGGTAAATAAAGTAAGTTGATCTTACTACAAAAGCTTAAGAAATTTGTAGTCCTTTTTTAAAAAAATGTAACTTCCCGAAAATGACATTTAAACATATTTACAATCAAAGCTATTTTGAAAATTCGGAAGAATACTTTGTGACGAATGCAATATTTTATTCAAATAAATAATTTAACTACTTCCTTTTGAATGTTTCTTCATTCATGATGTAGATTGGGCCTAAAAGTTAACAAAGGCAATAAGACAAAAGATTTTTAAGTTGGTGTAAACTAAAGAAACGACAACAAATTTTGTATAGATGCTCCTTTCTTTTGAAAACAAGAACAAAATGCAATTATGGCTTTGTTGCTGATATATCGATCTCTTCCTTTCTATTACATTTCCTATTTCAGAGAACATCCTGTTGGCTGTAATTACGTCCATTATTTATCTGAAATGAACGTCGACTATTCTGAATCTTAAGAAAATTTATTTACTTTCGTAAATCAGAATGATTGTTGGCGATGGAGAATATAAAGCTTAGAAATAATTTAAAATTCAAAAATCCATAAGTATTTATATCTGAGTAAATTTGTGCAAAATCATTTTAGCCACAGATTAAAGTTAATATTAGCATGAGAATTTATAATGGAGCATTAAGTCTTCTGAGCGAATAATTATGCATCAGAAATAATGTTTTGCTTTATTTGAGAACTGACAAAAAGGAAAAGATCTTTAATGAGTTTTTTCCTGCTTGAAATATTGTAGTAAAAAGAAAATATCGCCATGATCAAATATTCCGAGCTTGAGATTGCGGTCAATCTCAACATTTTAAACAACAATAAAGGTAAAAAATAGCTCCAAGATTAAAATCTAAATATATTTGTTTTGAAGATAACAAATAATGAATCTACTAAAAGACATCTTAGTGCAATTATAAAAAAGGTCAATTTTATAAATTAAGAAAAATTCTTTTTGCAATGTTTTTCGTTTTATGTTTTCACCTTCATCAAAGCAGAATTAATTTTTTTGCCGTTTAATATACATTATATCATTTTTATATACTAAAGGCATTGCGATTACAGATTCAATAGGCAAATAAAAATATTCCAAGAAATTACTAAGACGTAAAAGAAAAGTGTAGAGTTGATTTCCAGCTTAACAACATATTTTCAGTTACATAACTTATCAAAGCATTTATTTTTCTTAGAATTGATAGATCTTTAAAACAATTGACAGACATTCAGAAAATTATTAAGATCACAAGTAAAAATATTAACTACATACTGGGCAATCTCATAATTTATATAAATGTTTTATTGATTACATAAATGTTTATATTGCTTTTCTATAACTTCACAACACAAAAAATACGTTTGAAACAAAATCGCAACGCACAACTACTATCTCTCACAGCACTAACATAGTTTATTTCATCAGAAAGAGCATTGTAACACTTTCAAGAGTTTTTGATTTAGAAAAACCAATATAAAGTTTACCAATATATGAATAAAAACAAGTGTGATTATTATTAAATACATTTTATCAAAATTGAGTTTTATTTCTGTTCATCCAAATTTCCAAACATAGAGGTCCTTACTTCCTTTTAAATCTAAAAGTAAGTTGATGGTATAGGTGGTTTTCTATGGATTAGAATGATTCTTTTGAACACTTCTATTTCAAGAACATTATGCTTGGAATCCCAGTAATATTGGCTGCACAGAAATCAATATATAAAACTGGCCAGCATTTGAAGTGATTTGACTATATAAATTTAATGTCGGTGATATATTTACTGTATTTTGAAGTAATAAGATCCAGTTCTACTTGCAACATTTATTTATTTTCCTTATGATAATAAGGCTAATGCATCATTACATTCTTAAATATTTAGCCAGTAATAACTAGATTTAGGGAGAATTGGAGCAAAAAAGTTCTTTTTTCTTTGAGGCAACCCGATAATGCCGACAAACGAATCTTTTAGACAGTGTTTTAAACATTTATTGAAAGTAGTTGTGAAGTTTTATTTTTCGAAAATAAAACTTCGCAAAACTCATATTTCAGTCAGTCATTTTGCTAATAACTTCTATTCAGCATCAACATTCTGAATGTCTACATAAATGCAAGCATGCTGGGCATTAATGAAATAATTCATTTTTCCTCCCTGAATTTTCAAAACATTCTTCGACTGATGTTGTTGTTGTTACTTATGGCATTTTACAAGCCCACTGACAGAAAGCTGTCAGTGATTTAAGCCGAAATGAGCCTCTCTTGTTTGTTCAGTAGCAACAACTAGGGCCAAGAGTATGATTTGACTACTTCATGCTTTACGCATTCACTTGCACAACCCCCTTTTTACAGGAAAGGAGACACATTCATACAACTTTCAGATAGAACACAAAAGAACAATCATGTCCCAATCGGGACTATGCCAAGCCGCCGATTCTTTGACTGATTTAGCTGCCAATCTTCTTTCGAGTTTCTTGATTTTCTTAATATTTTATACCATGACTGAGATTCGTGTTTAAATAATAAAGATAAACAATCAAGATGGTACTTAAAAAGAAATATAAATAGTAATATAAAATTCCTTTCCGATTTTAAAAACTCTTTTTCAAACTCTGTATTTCAGAACGATTTCATTTTCCCCCCAAAAAAGAATTATAAAATGAACTACAATTCCACCAGAATATGTTTGTATTTTTGAATAATATCTAACAAATAATAAAATTTTTGAATTCTGCTCTAATAAGAAATTTACCTACAGTTTCGGAGCGCTAAAGGTTAAAGTACAGTAAAAGCTTCTAATTCGCGCTTCCTTCATTCGCGTTTTCACTATTCGCGGATTGAAAAAATGCGACCCAATTTCTATATTCGCTGCTAAAAATTTCTTTATTCGCGGATCTAATAAGTACATACATAATTATAAAAGGATTCCAATAGGTATCCAACCCAATATCCTTTGTAAAGGCTGTCAAATGGACTAATAAAACAAGTAAAATAGATCTTATTACAACTTTGTATAAAGTATGTTGTTAAATGCAAACTGCAAACACAGCCGAAATCGGGAATGGAATAGGACGAGATGGGTTGGAACAAACAGAATCAAGTGACATTCAGGAATGGCTTGAATCGCAAGATCTGATTGAAACCGACTTGGAGGAAATGATAAATTCACAGCCCATTGAAGAAGAGGCTTCAACAAGCACTGGAAATGTGACATTTCATTTGAAAAATCTTAGTGAATGGCAAATGAGGTTGCGATTTCTTTATGACCATTGATCCGTCTATGGAATGAAGTCTTATTTTTAAGAGGCAAATTTCTAATACGAGTGCTGCTTATCAGTCTGAATTGAAGGTTCTTTTAAAAACGGCCAAGCAAGATAAATTTACAAAATTCTTCAAACCATTGATTAGCCTTAAGATAATTAATCAAAGTGTTCAAAAACAATTAAATTGATTTTTTATATAGTTGTTTTTTTCACCTAGGAACGTATCCCCTATAATCCCGTATAAATTACCATTCCGTATTCACGGTTTCTGTATTCGCGGCATATTTATGGAACATATACCCCGCTTTTACTGTACATTCGATTTTAAATTGAGAAAAGAATTGGATTAAACCTAGACTTGTTTTAAGTGTATAAGATTATAGAATAATTTTTGTTTCGAAGCTGAACTCTATATGAATTAGAAAAATTGGTAGCTCGAAAAGGAGAGCGGTCAATGGGGAAAAAAGGGTTTGTTATAAATACAATTGTATACAAATTGGTATGTTTATTTACTGCTTCAAACTGTTAACATTTAATTGCCGTATGTGAACATAGTCAAACGTCGTATGCTGTAAAGAGCATTCACCAAATTTCATCCATCTGGCTTAAAACGTTTTTGAGTTATCTATATCACAAACAATTTTCCAAATATATGCTTTTCGGCAGAGGTGGGGACCTAAATACAGGTTGGCCTAAATATAGAGATTCGTCAAAATCTGAATTTCGAATGCTATCTTTGTATTTAATGAAAAAAAAAATATCATGCATATTTTCTGTGGACACTAGCAATTGTTCCATGTATCAAAAACATGTTGTGCGAGAGTAACTAAAATGTTAATATCTTCAACTGCGAGTTAAGAAAAAATGAAGCACAAAAGAATCAACAAATTCTTATTCGCCTTACAAATTCTTATCTTATTTATTAAAGCCGATCGTGTGATTTTGTTTGTCCTTAAAATGCTCGTCAGTTTAGTTATATTAACGTACCGTTGTGAAGCAACATTTGAACTATTTTGGGATGGACCTCATAATTTTGAACTGCGGTCAGATGACTAGGGAGACACCTGAACTAGCAACCCGTTGTAAGCACCAGCGGGAGGTCATTTGGCCTGACAAATTTAAAGTGCAATAGGATGGTTCTTCGGTGGAATCGGGCCTCAAACATGAAACCTTACCGCTCACAAGTCGAGACATTAAAACTTGACCACAATATGCTTGTCAGAAGCAGATTATAGTAGGCCATCAAGCCTTTCTTTAAAAAAAACTTCCTGAAACTAAAAGTTTCATAAAATTTTCTTTAATATGTTCTTTTGTCTTAATGATGCAATTTTCTATTCCATTATTACCTCTATATTAGTTTTTTTAACTTCATTTTATTAGTAATTGGTAATTTTGAAATTTATTTTTAGCGTGTTTTCAACCCTGTGTCAACATTCACGTAGAGCTAAAATATAATTATTCCTTTAATTACTATGTAATTTTTAATAAAAATTTTAGAAATGTGTAATTTCTTCGAGAATATGAAGTGATACAGAATATCGTAATTGTAGTTACAAGAATGAAAGAATTGGTTAAAAATCTGCATCTTTACGCAAAAAGAATCAAATTAAATTTCATTATAGAATTAAAAAAATTAAACTTCATATCTTCCATAGAAAATGACAAAAAGAGAAGGTTTCTACCTCATAGGTATATTTAAAGAATAATTCTTGATCAATAACAAATAATAATTCTTCAAGTAATAATGCAACTTACGAAAATTTTATTAATATAATATGATTTAGAATTTTAGCTGCTAGCTATTTAAAATAATCTCTGCATCAAAATAATCCCTGCTACATTATTTGGTCTTTTATGTCAAGGCAACTATGAAAAGCTACTTTATTGAAATTCATAGCTTATCGTTCAAAATGGAAATAAAAACTGTTCGCGTCTCTCAGCAAAATCTTTCGCCAGTTTTTAGATCCCGTGAAATTACGTGCGGAAAAAAATAAATAGCTTTATTGCCTTTTGTAAAGATATTTATTGGCAGTTTCATTTTTAAAGAACTGGAATATTGCTTTTGCTATTTTGTAAAATTTTCGATGAGTAAAAAAGTTTAGCGAAATCTTAAATAAATCCTTACATGATGGGAATGAATAATCCGATAAAAGAAAGATACATTTTATTTCATAAGCTTTTATTATTATTTATTGCATATATGAATCGAGCTCAATAACTCAAAATATTTTTAATGTTCTAATATTAAAATTTTAATCTTGTCAAATTTAATATGATCGTGATTATTATGTACCTTATTATGTACTTAAAAATTTCTAATTATGAAAAAAAATTATTGTTCGGCATTTAAATGAAATTTGTTTTTTAAGAATGAGGACATATTATTTGTATTACTAAACAGATGATTATTTTACATTTGTTCTTTTAAGTCCCATCATATTTGTTCAGTATTATTTACATTTCTGCATAATGAAAAGAAAGTAGTTTAATACCAGAATTCAAAATAATTAAGAACAGTTTTTTTGAAATATTGATTCATGTTGTGCATAAATTCAAAAGAACAAAATTTGAGCCTGATTCATTATTAATTAATAAGTGAATTTCGAACACATTTGAGGAAGTAGGTACATTGCAAATTTTTAAATCGTGCATTTTTAATTCATTGAGGTTAATTGCCTTACTGCAGGTATGATGCAAACGCGTGGGAGAAGAGTAGTTTCCATCTCAGAACCACCCTTATCGTTTGACAGTAGTAAATAATCCCTTGGACCTTTCCAAATTTCTAATGTTTCAAAACACAATTCTAAACAATTTCTTATACCTGATGATTAATTTTAAAAAAACTATTAAATTTCAGATACATGCAGGAAATTTGAATTCTGTCATATTTTTACAAAATGTTTGTGTATGTGACTACACGTAGTGATGCATGGGATGAAATTAACCAATCGAGCAATGCAAAAAAAATACTGCATTGTATGTCTAAACGGAGCCTAATATTATATATAATTAACTAAACAGGGGACAAGAAAAACTACTGTCAGGGTCCAAACAGTTTGCATCTAATTATTGGAAACTCTTAATCTGCCTGGGTTTTAGTTTTAATTATTACATTTTCCCATTTTAAAGCAACATTAGGACTATTTTGAACTGCGGTCAGATGACGAGGACGACACTTGAGCTGACATCTCTTTCCAAATTTCTAAATCTTACCAGCAGGCCCTAACTAATTTATTGTGCACAAAACCCGCTTACACAACAGTTTTTTGGTGAAATCGAAGAACGTCTTGAAGCTGCCTGGTTTCGAAACAGTTAATCTGCCTAGGAGTCAGATGTATTGCATTAGGCGTATTGCAATTAAATGCAAATTTTTGAGTCTTGACAAGGGCATGAATTTCTAATCTAACTGGACTAGAGCCAATAAAATAAGGTATGCAGCTGGGCACTCTCTTTAGACAATTAAGTGCATTTCAATTTTTTTAAGCTGTTGGCTGTTTGAATGTATTCCTTGGGTTCTCTTAAATATTTAGATATAACATTTCAGCACACTTTTTTAAAATCTTTTATTTAAACCAAAAATGCCATTCAAACATATGATGGATTAATTAAATTGAATAATTGATATTGAAATGTTTACTACGCACTTATTATACTGAACTGTTTATTATACACTTTACCCTTTATTTTACTTCAAGAAAATTTGCACTTATAAAAAAAGGAGTCGAAATTTGGACTATTCTCATATTTAATTGTGTAAGGCTCTAAAGAAAATTTCTCACTAGTAATAAAATTAATAAAGAAAATTCACAATTCATTCATATCTTGAGACTTATTTGGTAATGAATGTAATAAATGTGGAACGTTATGCTCTGTAACTGACTTGCCATGAATAAATTTTCGAACGTAGAGAAAAATAGGAAGGTATTTGAAAAAAAGGTATTCCGATTTCGGATAATTCTGAAGGTATTTTTGAAAATTTCAAAAGAATTACATATTTAGATTCTGCAGCTAAGAGTCGTTCCTCCATGTTTTTCTTGCTGATGCATTTATAGACCTCTCCCTAATACATGAAATAAGTTATTCTTCCCAATATCTGATATCTCTACTTAGCAAAAATAAATATACTGCTTCCCAAATGAGTGTTAACAGTTTTTAAAGATAGGGCTATCTGAGGACTGACTTCGTAAATTTAAACTCCAGTTGAATGGCTGGGGCAATTCCTCTCTCCAAAATTTCACTTTAGACCAACAAAGAAGTCACTTGACCCCCAATATTTGATCTGAAGGAAAAGGGGTGCGGTAGCTTCTAAGGTAAAGACCCCCGAGGACATCAGTTTGGCTTATAGCTCAAATGAAGAGGACACATATTCGCTTGCAAACCCCTTTTTACAGGGGGCTCTTTCATACATTTTATAGATAGAACACAAGGGAAGAACAATCATGTCGGACTAGAACTAAGAACTCCCTGATCATGAGGAGGGCATGCTCCCTCTAAGCCAGGAAGCCAGCATCATCAGTTAATTCAGACAATTTATTAACCTCCGGTGCCAAAGAAATACTACGACTGTTTTGAATAGTCCTCATGATTTTGAACATCGGTCAGATACCGTGGATTTTACATGAGAAATATACAAAGGAAAAGTTTATTTTGTATCAACTATGATGCTATTTGTTGTGGATCAGATCATTTTGAACTCTGCTTCAGAGAGAGGTTAATTTTTTTTATCACTATACAAAGACAGGTATGTGAAGAAAAAAATGTCTTCCAAGAATTGATGCGGAGTTAAGAGAAAAGTATTTTTCATTTTCTTTAAAATTAAAATCAGCTTAAAGGAGAAAAACAATAAGAATTAAAAAATAATAATTTACGACAGTTTTCATGCATATAATTACATTGTCTAAAGGTAAATACATGCTTTATTTTGATAACAGAGTTTGAGAAAAAAAAAGGCCAGATCTCTCTCCACCCCCTCCTATCCCACATAAATATTGATTTATTGGTAAAAAGTACGACCTTTTTCCAGAAATTTATTGCCACCGAAATTACGATTAAAATAATTACGAATGTTGAAAATTATTGAAGCAGTGTAAAAGATTCTTAGAATATATTATCGGTAACTCGTATTTAAAGGTTTTTTATGAGTTTCTACTCTTTAAATCTGAGAAAACAAAAGCTTTATCTGGAAGAGCCAAGCTGCAGATGAGGTTCCTCACCAAAAGAGTAATTAATTCTTCTCACGTTTCGGTGGCGCTATTTGATTATCATCTTGTCTTTTTGTTGAGTTTTTATAAGCCGCTCTTATCTGGAGTGTTCTCGGTACAATCAATACGGGGGGTAAAAAGCTTGTTTACGTGTCTGTGATTATGTGGAACTCGCCAAATTTGTGAATTATTTTCTGCTTCTTCCATAAATTTTATCATTTTTTGATTTTCTTTTAATTCAAACAAAGACATTAAGGAATTAAAAAAAAGGAATATATGTTTAGATCATGTGGATTTTTTTTCTAAGTTTGGAAATGATGTAATCACTACAATTTTTGTGTACAATATGTATAGCTTTTGTATATTCTTTATTAATATTTAAGTTCAGAGCTTCAAAAATAAATGTGGAAATTCAGAACCGATTTCTGTATGTCCCCCCCCCAAAAAAAAATGGCACGTCAAGAAAAATTTTCTTCCTAAGTAGTATCGATTCTTAGTTCTTCCTCGGAAATATTATAACTTTAAAAAGTTGAATAATTTGACATATGAATTATTGGTTTGACATTTAAGGTATAAACTGCATAAATTCTGTAGAGCAACTTTTTATAAATATTTTCTAGTGTTATTTACGAATTGAAATGGGAAGGGCTTTTTACTTAAATAGTTCAGTGATAATTTAGAGTGGAATACACATGTACGCTTATTACATCTTTATTTTTTATCAAAATAAATACTTTTAGATGAATTAATCGTTTCTTTTTTAGACTGATTTTACATAATGATATATAAATATATCCTCAAATAAATTTCAAGATTTTTATTTGAATTCATCTTATACTCATGTGATATTCTTAAGTCCGCATCAATATATATATAATAGTCTACTGCCATATGTAACGTTGGATGTAATTAAATATATCACCTCCATTATAATTTTCATCATGAACAGTTATAAAATCCTTCATCTGTTTAGGTATTTAGCTACTAAGATTTTTTTAATGTTCAAACTGACCATTTTATCTATATGCGAATAAACTTAAGCAGGAATGAAGAGCAAAAGTCAATGAAGAGGTCTTCAATTTTTATAATTTTATATTTATGCACATTCTATTAGGTTGTTCGGAAAGTAATTTCGTTTTTTCCTGACAAAGGATTTAATTGCATTTTTCGCACCCAATTTCATACTTAAACCGCAAAATCATTTTATGTTTTAAGAGCTGATATAGCAAGGCTTGAGTGTGAAAAAGTGCAGCTGATTCTTCGCAGTAGTTTTTGGATGGTGCCCTTTAAAATATGGAGAGCAATAAACAGCATTTTCGTCATTTTTTTCTTTTTTGCTATAAAAGGTAAAAATGCTGTTCAAGCCAGAAATAAATTAGCCAATATGTGTGGAGAAGATGTGTTAACAGTACATCAGTACCAGAACTGATTTGCAAAATTTTTCCTTCAAATGAGGAGGCCAAAAACCACCTCGATCAGTTTTTTTTTACAGCAAAGACCAAAACTTTTATGAGCGTGTAATCATGTTACTACCAAAAATATGGCAAAAGGTATTAGACCAAAATGGCAATTTTATAATTTAATAAATAATTTATTCATTAAACGAAAATTCTTTTCATTTTGACAAAAAAATACGAAATGACTTTCCGAACAACCCAATATATATTCCACCCCTTCTGGAGCCAAATTCAAAACTATTGGGTTTTTTTTTATCCGCTTTTAAAATTTTTCATTCAGAATTCCGTTCTTTCCCGTTAGTGTATTACTATATGTTTCATTTTGATACAATGTTTAGCTTTGATTTGTGTATTCGTGAATTTTATGGAGTGAGCAAATCCCATTGCGAGGAAAAGATATTTGATTTAATAATTAGTTTTTATTGGAATGTTCATGAAAATTATGAATAGAGATCATCTTGTTACAAGGAAAAGAACTTCTATTTTTTTATACATTTTATCTAAAATTACTTTCAAATAACTTTATAAATCTTAAATATTCTGACAACGTGTATAAGATTTTCCATTGGTACTTTATTATCAAACTCTAGTGTTCACATTTATTAGTGTTATATATGAATTGTATGCATAGTTTCATTTATTTCCTTTTATATTATAGTTGCAATAATATTACAGGCAATTATATACCTGTGCAAAAATATTAGCATTAAAACACAAATACTGCAGCACTAATCAATGAATTATGCATTGCCTTGAATGTATTTGCCAATTATTCACTGTGTTTGCTTTCACACTGAATACAGATACGTGTTTATTTTTTCAGGTGGTCATTTGGAGTAGTTCTGTGGGAAATCATGATGTTAGGTAAGAATCTGTTTTTATTTAAAACTATAATTAAATGTATTAAAATATAAAAATTATTTTTGCAAACATAATGGTATGTTAGCTCAGCTATCTTGAAGTTATGTAAAGTGAATGTAAAAGAATTCAAAGCAGTTTTCCTACTTTTTCAAGCATTTACGTGAACATCAGTTTATAATATATTTCTCAATATTTATAATTTAATATTTGTAAGAACTATTTCAATCTAAATAATTTAATATAGGAAATTTTATTCACAAAAAATTTTGCATTAAGATTTGTTTCTTCCTGATTGTTTAACATAAAGATATTAAGAATTATTTAGGTTATATATATATATATATATATATATATATATATATATATATATATATATAATATATTCCCAATGCATTTAGAAAATGGGGATAATTTTATGTTTTAGATTTTATTCGCCTCTGTCTGCCCGCCTTTATTTTTCTTTCCTTTTTGTTTAAATTCAGTTTAAATGCTCCAAAAAATCAGAGGAAAAAATTGCTACGTCTAAAAGCAATCTTCACATCAGATGTTTTATGTTTATTGCTTTCAAATATTTTATTGCCGTATTCGGAGGAAGTGCAGATCAGGTCGAATTTCCCATTTAATTTTTTTTTCTCATAACTTCTATAATTTTGCTATATAAACTGCACAACATTCATTCCGAGAATGTAATTTCAAATATATATCATGTACGATTTTCAGAAACTTTTAAAAAGATGAAATTTGGGTTAACTTCTAAAAATGCAGTTTGAATGTTTGAAAAACATTCAAATGATTTTTTTTATTTCTATGAATCAAAAATAATTTCGTCATTTCATTAGAATCTGTATAAAGCAAAATTACTCAAAAATATTTATTTATGTTGATGGAATAGTTATTTATTAGTTAGAAAAACTAATGCACATTTGTATGCAATGCGACATTTGATACTTGACTGCCATTTTTTTATCTTCTTTAGATGAATGATATTTAGTTTATATAAACTATCGACTGTCTACATACTATCTTTGTCTTATTTTATTAATTTCTACTTTCCTGTGTTAACATCAAATTTTAGATTGTGAACTAGACATATATTTACGAAGTTGAAGAAGTTTAATAAAGTAACTTTTATCTGTATTAAATGTTTCATTTACAAATATATATGCAGAGTGGTTGTAATTAAAATTCCACTTTGATATGGTCAAAGAAGGAAAGCTACTGGACTGAATATTATCGTAGTAATAGTTTAAAAGAGGCTACGGGAATTTCTTTACTACCATAGAAGAAATTAACTCCCCATCAGGGAAATAGTAATGTATTCAATATTACTAAACCAAATAAGTCATGAAGAAATCTGCTTAAAATTTGTTTAATAGTTTTTGAAACGTGTTACAAAGCAAGTTCAATGTGACGTCCATCTTTTTTCAAAGCACCTTAAATCGCATCACTGCATTCTTAGTAGTATCTCTTAGCATATCATGAAGAAATTTACGCATATTTCGAAGTATCGCATCTTTGCATACCACGCTATTTACACCTAGTTAGCTAAGACTTCTTATTTTTTCGTGGAAAAGAAATTTGCAGAATTTCCTTTAAACTATTACCAAGTTTTGTAACATATGGTGCAGTAGTTTTTCTTCTATGTTCAATTCAAAGTGGAACTTAAATTATTACCACCCTGTGTGTATATATAAGATTTGCATGCGAGATTTTTTTTATTTGAAGTAAAATACACCATTATTATTATCAATAAAATTCGAATAGTAAAAACTAGTTTTATTATTATGAAAGCAAATTTATTGATAATAATGTAATAAAAATTTATCATTATCAATAAAAAATTTCATCGGCATCAATAAAAACTAAATCTTTTATTATCCAAAAAGATTTATTTTAAAGTCTTAGAACTTATATTAAATAGATCAGAGTTATATTTTATTGAAATCCTACGCACAAAGCGACCTAGATCATAGAGAAGTGCCTAAGGGATATCGTGGGACGGAGAGTGCGTAAGAAACTCTCTGACTATATTCTTCGAAATTTGACTTCTCCATATTTTTATTGAATTAACTGCTTTAAAGGATTTGAAATTATTTTTGATAGGGAAGTTTTATTTTAAATATTAAAGTTTTAGAAGGGAAAGAAACTAAAAGTTCACGCAATTCGTTATTTGAAATAAAAGGAGATTTATTTTTATAAATTAAGCGTATTAAAAAATATATCCAAAAATCTATTGACTGTATTACGTATATCCGCATACATAAAAATAAAACACACAAAAAGTCGAAATGGTTTAAAGCCCAAAGTAATCTATGAAGTAGAAATGCATTATAATATCCATTATTTCTCTGCCGATCCAAATGTATATTATCAATTTTAACTCATATTGCTTGATTTTCAATTTTATTACTACCTTAATTATAAAAAATGCATACCTTAATTTATCTGAAAATACAATACTATATTCGTTATTCATCTAACTTCATAAATTTGTAACACAATTATAGAGGCTTTTTGTATTTTTAGGAAATAATTATAAGTAATATTATGATACTATTTTACCACCACCCGGCGAAAGTAAACTTCTAAATTTGAAAAATATACATGCTAAGTACGTTTCTATCTATTTCATATTCTTAATGGATCGTTAATCCCCATAAAGCTTTTGCTGAATCGAGGTTGTGCAATGGACTGAAAAGTAATATGACTTTGGAGAAATGATATCGACTTTGTAAACAGCGTGACAGAAGAAAAATATTTGGGATATCATTTTCCTCCCACTACTATCGTTTGCAAGGCGAGGGAAATAAAGCATTATAAGCACCCCCATAGAATAACAGAAATATATCAAAAATGAAACAACCCTTCGGGCGCATCCTATCTTTAAATGAGATCTGAAAAGAGCAATGCCCGGCAAGAGTCAAAAAGCGTATTCGCTGAAGAGCATTTTTTAAATGGAAATACAAAGAGGATTTAAATACAAAATTCTGTGAATCTATACAATTATATATCAAAATTAAATGAAATATACTAGTGTTCAGAGGCCAAATAGTTTATGTTAAAGTTTCTGTTCGAAGATGATAACCAGTTTACGATCCGATTTCTTTTTATATTTATCTAGAATGCAGTATTCTATTAGTTAATCCTAATATTGCCTGTGCACAAAAGTCATTCTACCCCCAATTAACTTGAGAAAGAGTAACTATTCACACGAACTTGGTGTCTAAATATCAGATAACCAAAAAAGTTCTATTGTTTGTTATAGAATAGAAAAAAAGTTAAAATAGGTTATAACTAAGGCAACTTATAAGTCAGAATAACCATAATCAAGTTTAACCTCAATTTTTTTGTCCGAGTACCATACGTGCATCGATTTCTCGAATTTTAATAGTAAGCAAAAAATAAACCATTCCGAGCGATTGTAATTAAATATTAAAGTTACTTCGAATACACAAATAAGCCAAGTATTCAATGAATTTCCATTTGAATCAATATAAGAAAACATACTCAAAACAGAAGATATCGTTTTAGTAAAGAAAATAAAACAGTTAAAGGGTTAACAAACTTTCTTCCAAACGGTAACAAGTTTACAAATTTCGTTTTTATGAAAGTCACGATCTTTAGAGTTGGAAAAAGTTCTTAATCACTGTTTCCACGGCATCTCTATTTCCGAACTGTAAATATCGGAGATGATTGTCTAGGCTTTAAAATAGGGGATAGTCAGAGAGATTTAGGTCAGGGGAATAAGGAGAGTGCAGAATGGGTTTCCATCCAATTGTCACACTAGCGAGATGGGCCTAGCTCTATAGAATAGGGGTTAGCCTTTAATGGGTTCACACAAGACGGCTAGATTTTTCTGAAGTGATTGGTGAATTTGACAGAATTGGTCACTGTAGATGTTATCAGCTATAGTCTGATCAGATGATAAAAGCTCATAGAGAATAATTCTATTTTTAGTCCACCATACACACAATAAAACCCTCTGCTGAAGAATGTTGAATTTTCTAGTTTGTGGTACAGCATCAGTAGATGACAAACAATGATGTGATCATTTGATATTGTTATAGAATAGCTACTTCCCATCACATGTCAATAAACGGTCAAAAATGATTTGGGGGCGATGAAACAATCTCAAAAGAATGTTCAGGAACTCTATCTTACTGGTAAATGTCAATGAATGAGGCATAGATCAACTTTTCAAGACTATGCACCGTATATTTACATTATTTACGAAAAACCTTTGTGCTAAAGGTAATCTAATAAGTTTAAGTGGAATCTTTATCGATTGTAGCTTGATATTATGACCATTCTTCTCTTGGTATATCTCTAATCAATGTATTGCCGGAAGAAAAGTTTCTAAACCTTTTTTGGTTGGTGCAAGTGCTGAAGAACTTTCACCAAAAGTCTGTAAAATGTTTTGAGTCATTTGCACAGTATTTGTTCGAAATTTAAACTCACAAGTACGAATTATAGAGTTTTGAACATTCCTCTTCAGGTCAATTTTTATAATTTTAAGAGATAACATTTCCGCTTCTCTTTTTAAAAGATATTTTTGCATTAAATCTTCATCATATAATGCCGAAATTTTGGTGCGATTTGTTATGCATTACATACAACATTTTTTTAAAACTTTGTAGTTTACAAGGACAACAGAACTTATTTGGTCAATTAGTATATTAGAGTATAGCAACCATGCTCTACTTTAGGCGATTACTTACTGAGAAGTCAGATGGCAAATAAAAATAGTTACCAAAAACTATGCAAGAAACAGAAAAAAGTCAGCACAAATTTGTAGTCTCTTCGATTTAATACTAGAAAATAACTTTTGTATATTGATATTAAGAACAGAAAACTTAAAATGAATATTAAATTGACGTCACAATTTCGGAACAAGGATATGGAAGAAAAGTCTTTCTTCGAACAAAAAAATAACTCCAATGTACTTTTTCCTCTTGAGTGTACCTCAAATAGTTGTTTTCTACCCACTTATACCGAGTGCCTATACTAGTGTGCAATCGACATGGTAAAAAGCGTAAGAGATGATTCAAAAAAGTATTTCGATCTACATTATAGATGACAGAAAACTGTTTGTAATAGCTCGGAATAAAGGAATTTTGTGATAACTTGAGATAATTTAATCAATTAAAGGACCAATTTCATCAATTTGGGAATAAAAGTTGATAAAAAGTATGACGCAAAAATATAACATATAACAGGGAAAAATATTGTTCAGTATACTTTCACTTTTTACACTGGAAAAATGCTTCGTTTTAAATAGCGAAAAAAAACGTTATTGATAGTAAATAGAAATTACGCTATTTTTAAGCCACAGTAATTTAAAATGATAATAATAATAAGTATCATAAATTGCATTGAAAATTTTGAAAATAGTTTATAATTAATAAAATATGTTGAAAGATTTTACCATAGATAGTTGATATTAAAAGTCTGTACGCAGTATAATAAATCTTTACTGAATGATAATAAAATCCAGATTTGTTAAAGCATTTTATGATCGAGAAAATGGAATTTATTTTATCGTAAAATGCAGAATTTCTTTCTTAACAAATAGAGATTATAAAAAACAATAACATAAAAAAGCTCTCATCTAATTATTCTTATTCCCTAATCCAATTTTATTAACAATGGATGAAAATGCCCTTGTGCATTTATATTTTATACTATGCCATAAGAGAATATGATATAATTTTAAAAATCTATCGCTATTTTTGATGTTTACTAGAAAATAGGGCATTATCTTATTCAGCTAAGGGTCCTTTTATTGAGACAAAGAAACTGCTTTTATAAGTCTGGACACATTCATCTTAAATAAAACAAAATTATCCTTTATATCGTTGTTCTAACACCTGCACTGCCCTATTACTAAACAAGATTTTATGTAGGTGTCAACTAAAATTAATTTTAAAAAACATGTAACCTAGCACAATATTTCTTTGGGCTTATGTAAACATTATGAATATAACAAAGCTGCATAGCTGTTACCATGGAAATGTTAAGACAAAAGGTTTATTAGGCATTAAAATTTAAGCTGGAAGCTGTTATTAAAAGGAACTTTTTTTTCCTGTGGGTTTCTCCTACATAATATCTGGTCAATTCGAATCTATTATATAAACTAATGAGTATAAGTACGTATCTTGTCAAAAACGCCTCTACTTTTCTGAAAAATTTAATAAACTTCTAAAATGTTTCTGCTTGTGAAAGAATACTTGAACAGTAAATTCTAAATAATTTTTATCAGAAACCGCAGGTGTCTTTCAGACATGTCCGTGATTCGAAATTATGAATTCATTTCCAAAATAGCTCTTGCTCAACTTCAGAATAAAATAATAGCTTGCTGAAACTAGTTTTTATACTTTGTATTAGTGAAATTAATTATTTAATTTTAAAAATCTAAAAGTTTTTTGAATGAAATAAAAGTATCCTGTATAAACTGGAGGTGTTCAAAATTGGCTCATTCATTTAAACAAGAAAAAAGTATTCCCTAATTGAGAAAGCTTGTTTTATATTCAAAAGCAATGTAGAAAAATCAAAAAGACTACAATTTCGCCAAAACTCTGCCAGACGTTTTCATTCTCAAAAAAAAAAAAAAAAAAAAAAAAAAAACCTTAAGTTTCTTAATAGACCTTTTTAACACATTGACAGATTGACCTATTGACACATTGACCTATGCGTTACAGATAATACATAATTTGCACCATATCATCCAGTATATAGGTTCCAACCGACAAAATAGCTCTCCACTCAAGGATATTACTATATGGCTTGATCCAGCGAGATTAGTGAACTACTTCTTTCTTATTTCACGATTTCTAACAAGGTAATAGGACAGAAATGGCGTTAATGCTGACAAGAAAGGACGATTATAATATTAACTCTGTAAATAATTGGAAAATGTGAAAAATCTTGAATTAGAAAGTTTTCAGAAATAGGGGGGATATTTTATATTTCCAACAAAATCTTCCGAAGTGGTAAAAGGCTTCATTTAACCCATTAACTGTCGTTTTTTTCCATAGCCTAAAGGTAAAAACCTTATTTTTAGACTCCTAATACAGTTGTTAACTGTTGTTTGACAGTTGCATCAATGTTGATATAACTCTAAAATCGAAAGTAGACTGACAGATAAATCTTTCAATATGATGATTTCAATGTTTAATGATCTGTCGACAGCTACTGTCAAATATTTTGAATAATGAACATGCAATTCTAAAATTAACAACATTTTAGTGCCTGCAGATACATCAGATGTTAGGAATGCGTTGCAAAGATTGTTATTTTTATCATCGAGATGATTGACAATTAGAATAACAGATCTCAGTGATTGCAATATAGTAATGTCTTTGCGTGGGCGATTAAGTTAATCATGGATATGTCTACACATTAATACTGATGATATGCCGGACAGATTAAAACCTCCCACTCGGACATTTCAGATTTAATAAATTGCCCAAATTAGACCAATTAATTTCAACTGAATAATTTATCATAGAGATCGATGAAGTGATGTCTGATTAAGCTGTTCCATATAAGACGTATGGATATTTGAACAGTTAGGGCATTTGCGACAAAATAGAGAACTTCAGGTGAGGCTAGATATGATGCAAATGTTCAACACAGCTTGCAGTAAAGCTTGTTGATTTCTCATTTCAACTACAAAATGCTTTCCAAAGAGATACTTGTACTGATTATATTTGGTATCTTTTTATGAAAAGAAATATTATTTTAATTACTATTTACTTCATGAATGCAATTTCAAAATAGTTTCAGAGTAATTATTATATTTACAGTTCATTATAAAATTCATTGTTCTTTACCTACATTTCTTAGAAAAATCAATCCTTTTATAATATAAATAAAAATTCGCAATACTATTTTTAAAACATTCCAAAACGTTTTGTTTCTTCAAAATACTCCTAACCATAAATTTGTGTATAACCCCTTCTAAATATATGATACACAGGAACAGGACTAGTATAATAGATTAGAATTCTTAAATTTCTTTCAAATAATTATTCAAAATATAATTCTTCATATCATTTAAATCACTTTTATAAAAGGAATTATATGTCAACCTAGAATTAAAGCCTAAGCCATGAAAAAATGTGGATACCATATATATATTAGTGGTCAATGTAAATAATTAATAATAACGTCTTAATTAATAATAACCACTTCCTTGGATCAAAGTGAGAAATATCGCAAATTATCCAAATTAATAGGTTATTATTAACAATTTCCAATGAAGTTTTGTCAATATGATTAAATGGTTTATACAAGATTGGAACATGGATTAGCCTCTTTGCATATGATTTTTAAACTTGCTATGAAGTTTTTCCATCATATTTTCCCAATTTCTTTTTTCTTTATTTCATAACTAATTGGTTTCATCTTTTTTTCTCTCTAGGGGGGGGTAGGAAAGTAATTGAACAATCTCAATATGTATTTGAGGAATATGTATATTGTAGGTGTAAAAGATATTCTGAAGCATTAAAAAATGGATAGATTTAATGTCAGATTTAGTATAATAATTTTTTGGAGGAGGGAGAGGATAAATCAATCACTGTTCCTTCTAATTTTTTTCGAAGGTGCCACAGTCCTTGGATTTTAAAATTCTACGTACAGAGGTGCCGATATCAAAAGATTTGTGGATTTTTTTAGTTTAGTTTAGTTTAGTTTAGTTATATTTACGTCCCGTTGTAAAGCAACATTAGGGTTATTTTGGGACGGACTTCGTAATTTTGAGTCACGGTCGGATGATGAGGACGTCACCAGAGCTGCCCCCCCCCTTCCAAACTACACCACACCAGTGGGAGGTTGTTTCGCCTGACAGATTTAACGTACAAGAGACCCCCTCACACGACGGTTCTTAGGTGGAATCGAGTTTTGAATCTCAAACCCTCCGGTTCTGAAGCCGAGACCTTACCACTAGGCTACCGCGTCCCCAGAAGATTTGGGAAAGGAGGGCGGCTTGTAACAACTAGAAATAATTAACTGATATTGTCTAGCTGTTGCCATAGAAAAACACGAAAAGCCGACGTTGACCAAATTACATTGGTTATTATTAATAATGATCGATCTGTTTTAGTTATTATTAATAAATATTGGTTAGTATTAATAAAAAAACTATATTATATATGATGATATTTTCCTTCAAAGGATATTTTTTTAATTAATGCATATTTTAAAAATGAGAAGAATTGATATGAAGTTGAAAATCTTTTTTTTTTCCTGTATGATAGGAGCAACACCATATCCTGGTATCACACCTCAACGACTCTACAATCTTCTCAAGGCTGGGTACAGAATGGCTAAACCAGACAACTGTTCAGATGATTTGTAAGTATATCGTTAAGTATTGTTGAAGGATTTTATATATTTTGTATAGGGATTTTTTTCCCTATTTGTTTGAATAATTTTCGGTACCTTTCTTTTCGATCAAAACTCTTCCATCATTTTCATCGACACGCAACTGTATTTTCTTTTTTTTTTTCGATAAATCTTCACTTTATCAATAATTTCGGATGTCAGATAAATTTGATCTCGCGATATGTTAGCGCATCTCTTCTTTTCCAAAGAAAAGTTGTATGATAGGAGACATCTGATACACTTAAAAGAAACAAATATATTTTATACTGGTCCCATTTATTAATTTATTTACAAGGAATTTTTAACGACGTTTTGGATTTTTTAAACCCGTTGTTCCCCTCAATTAACTCAAAATATTGAAAAATTTCTTTTCTAAATGAATGGCTACAGTATCATTTTAATTTAACAAATGCATTGCACTTTTCAGAGTACAATAGAAAAAGGGTGAGGTACATTGCATGTATGCATGATTATATTAATAACGCCACTGCAGAATAAGATATGATCTTAGTATTAAAAATTCTTTGATACTCTGTGCATATATATAGTACAAATATGTAATGTTGCTTCCTTGCAAGGTTAATTCAATCACCGGAAAGACCATTTTATAATAGATGCTGCTGTGATAGATGCTGATCGATGGCTGAATGAGCAATCTTAGAGGTTGGCGAAAAACTTGAACATTTGGCGACCACTTTAGTGATAAAATAGATAATTTTGGAATCTTCCAGAATTCTTGTGATAGAGCTAATAGGAATCAATACATGACTGATTGATCCAGAACTGTCTCTGCCGGGCTCCGAGAATTATAAAAGGCTGGCAGTTTAAGTCGAAGTCAGAAACAGTCGTATATCGAATCGTAGAGAAGTTTAGAGTCGCATAGTGAGACATCAGAGGATAATTGCATCAGTCCAAGGAAAAGCAAATGTTGTGTGGAAATTTGCATTCGTTTGGAGAAATCGTAGAAAGTAGTAACGTAGATTCTCTTCTCCTGCTGTATTCTGTCCGGCTGCTTTGTGTGCTGTGATTATTATCACCACCGATTACTACTTGTACGCACGTTTTGTTGTAGTGTGCTGCTCGTGTCATCATCTCGGATGACCACACGTCATCATTGATGAACGTGTGGTCATCTCGGCTATTTACTTGTTGCCTGTGTATCCGTTTTTAATAAATGTCTTCATTCGTTACTTTAGGACTATTTCTTCATTGATTAACCAATCGAAAGAACTCCGAATTCATAACTATATCACCTATGGCTGTTAAAGTCCAAATAATTCTGGTAGATATAAAATTCGTAACTTTAATACTGGTTGCTTTAATAATACGGCTGTTATTCATGTCCTCTGGAATAGGGTATCCATTCTAATGATTGTTTATAACTAATTTTTAAATTTTTAGGGGCATACTAACACTTTCAGTTGACAAAATGCTCTAAATGGTCGGATTTTGTTTGATTGCTATTCTTGTTGAAAAATAGACTACTAATAAACTTATGAAGTCTAACTTATTTCTTTCCTCCCCTTGCGCATATTTAATAAAATATTATTGATAATTAACATTTGCAAGAAAGGGTCTTCTCTTTCGATTCCAAAACTAACCGACTTATAAAGCTCTACATTTCATTCTCATTGGCTGGCCAAAAGCTGCTTTGGATAGACGTCGTGGGTTCATCATCACACATGGCAAACCCGCCAGTATGAACTGGTGGTTCTCCTCTAAAGCAACTAGCAACTTGTTAATATTCTTTAAACCACTCTAAGCTTTATACTTGATTGAAAGTTTTATTTCAATAAACTGGTAAAAACAGGTTCTAAAATACAAATTGTATTTACTTGCCATTTCCAATTTTTTTTCTAACATCATGCCGGAGACTAATCGCTAAAACCTTCACTAATATTGGTGTAATAGATACAGTAAAAATACTAAATTCACGCCAAAGATTATTATTTCGTAACATTTGCTATTATACGTCTTGCAAGGTTTTTTCTTTGGAAACATCTTTATCACAGAACATGACAGAGAGAGAGCTAGGGTAGATCACTCTTACTCGTTTTAATTATTTGCAGCAAAACGGTTTATTTTTGCCAGAAAAGCGAATGAACAAAGTTTTATAATGATACAAATGTGATATTTTTCTCTCCAAATGACTTATGTTACGATATTTTATATTGTTTGATGATGAGACTTTATATTGTAATGCTGTTGAACCATTGACACGAACTGCAAAAATTTTTCATCTACTAATAGTTTGATACCATTTATTTTTAATCTACCAGTTTTTAAGTTATTATAAAGTTATATGCTTTAAGGTAATTAAAATTTTTGATAAGTTTGTTTTCAGAAGACATTTATTGATAGAATCATTTCTATCTTATGATTTTACATTACAATTAGTTTTTTTCAAATATCAAAGTTACTTCTACTAATATTAAAGCTACCATTTTCTACTTAGCAACCTTTATATTTAGTACCATTTAAAAGAAATGATGCTAAGTATGATTTATGGTAAATAATATATTATTTCTCATAAATAACTGGTTAACTATGAATTTTATTTAAAAATTCAATTTTTTATTATATTTTTTTTTAAATTACTTATTTCTTTTAAGATATTATCTCATGAGACTGTGTTGGAGAGTTATACCTCGAGAAAGACCCTCCTTCAAAGAACTCGTTCTCAAATTGGATTTGATGCTTCAAGACACTGTGGTAAATTATCTGTTTTGATTATAGTGCATTAATAAATGCTATTCATTTGTATGTTATTCTAAAAATTATTTGTGTTAACTGTGCCCTTCCTCCCCATTTATTTTATAAAGGGCTTTAATAATGTCATTATTTTCTTTATCATTCAAATAAAAAAGAAATTTTCTATCTTTAAACTTAATGAAAATGATGCACGAATTGATGTTAAAAAAATTATTTTTCATCCTGTGTATTGCATAAGAGTTATTTTATATGAACAGATGTATTTTTCAATCAATAAAATTAGTTGAAGTGATTTTCGAGTTCTTTTGGAAATTGATTTATGTTCATAGTTATATGTGTTATTATTAACATTTTTATCAGATTTTCGTTGTTTTTATAGCGTGCAAATAAGTAAAAAGTTCGCTCTTAGTATGCATTGCTATAAAAATTATAAATTAAAGAAACCTGCATTTGATTTTAAGCATAATAGAACAGTGTAAGTGTGCTTTAATAAAATAAAAATGCGAAATTACAAAATTCTGAATATAATCCGAATCACAAATAAAGCACATATACTTTTAATAAGTAAATTTGAAATTTTAAAAGTTTTGCTTTACCTGAAATAGGTTTTACCTGAAAAACGAAACATCTTGTTTAAATGAGATCCTTTTGTAATTAAAAAACAATCAATGTTGTCATCAGTAACTATTATCTCCTGTGTTTTTAAGGTGTATCGAATAATTATTTTTAAAATTAAAAACAAAGCAAATCTTTACTCACTACCTACGAACTTCAAGCGAAATATTTCATCTTTGTGTTTTTGCTGGTTATTTAATCAGTTTCAATCTGCATTTAAAATAATTTTAAGTTTTCACATTTATGTTACTTATTTTATTGAGATGGTAAATATCAGTTTTTTTAATATATTGAAATCAAAAGCTTGTTTTAATGTTTCGAGATACAATTCTTAAAGAACACCAAGTTGGCGAAATTTTAGCTTTCAGACCTCCTTAAAAAATTCAACAACAAATTGCATAATTAGAAGGGAAAAAATTTATAACTCACCAGTTTCGAATATTCTCTGCTTTGTCATTCAAGTAAGCATCATGTGAATGTTATAAAAGCTGCTCTAATTACTTTTTTATCTCCTTAATATAAATTTCACTGAATTATAATATAGCACAAATACGAGTTAATTGTGTCAAAAATGTATATCTGTTCAATTTTCAGGAATACATGGATTTCGTACCAAAAGGAGGAAGACGACGTTCCCGTCAACTCGCTCCGCCTCCTAATGGTAAGATTTAAATTTTAAAAAATAAAACAAAGCCTATTAAATTATTATTAGTAATTAATTAATTAATAAATTATAATAAATTAATTATAATATTAATTAATTATAATAAATTATTATAATTAATTAATTAATATCTTTTTATTTATGTACCAAATTAAAGCAGTAGATTTGTTTTTATTCAGTTATAAGCATTTAATATTTTCTTGAATCTACATATGTACAGTTTCTTGAATTGTGAAGCATTAAAACAAGTATAAAATATTTATAACTTACTATATCAAACTTAATTGATAATTTATTCTCTAGTTCAAGAACAGCAGAACATTCATTTCGAATCTTAACAAAAAATATTAGATTTTAATTTCCGAGATATTTTGTAAGAACGTTTTAGCAAAAGGCAAGAATTTGAGAAAATGCCATTTAAAAGTATCAAAAAAAGATAAACATATCGAAAGACAAATATAAAAAACAGTATGACACCCCAAAAAAGTTAATGTAAAAACAAAAATCAAATCATTTTATAAAAAATGTTCAAATATTAAATAAAAAAATTCCATATTTTTACAAAAAAAGAGAGAAAAACCTTACATTAAAAGAATCTTCTCATGGAAGGGTAACTGATAAATTTGGACAATATTTGGGTAAAGATGCTCAGTTTTAAAAATTATTCCATAGAACATCTTGATAAAAAGTTTGTATGAAAAACAGCATATGTAATTTGGTTGATTCGACAGCGAAAATGATATTAGCATTTGCAAAAAAGAATCATTAGATAATTGTAACTTAAATAGTAGCTGTCTTTATACTTCAAAAGTGCCAAATGAACTTGCGTCTAGAAATTCTGCGCTCAATAATACACATTTTTCATAATTAATGAAATTATTTTAAATGAACTTTAAACGAATATATATGTAAATAAATTAAATTAATATAAATTTCTGCCTTTTTCCATAATTTTTAACGCATAAGTGAAACTTCTCGTACAATCCTACAATTGCTTCTAGATTCAGGTAAAAATTTTCAGAATTAATGCGCGTTATTTTTTAATCCCTTAAAATGTATCATATTTTAAAAACGTGTAAATTCCATATTGATATGTATAGCTTTTTTAAGTATGATTACTTTTTGTAGGTATTAATTTAAAGCACATAAGTAATTTATTTACTTTTCTCTTTCTTGTATAATAATTTTCAAACTTTTCCTTATTTTAGAACAATGTTTGAAGTACTAATGAGTCAAAAAACTCTTTTAATGTTTAGAAAATTTACAAATGAAAGGTTATTATTGTACAATTTTAACAAAATGAAACAAACCACTGTATACTATACTATAAAGACTAAGATAGTTTCATATTAGCACATTATATTCGCTTGCATATTTTAGTTTTAAATCTGCAGTGTAAAAATACTTCCAGAATTCGAACATAGAAAATCAAAAATTACAAAGAACCATTTCTTTGATTTGTTACAAATTTCTTCATTTCACATCCCAAATATGTTGAAGGCATTTAAGGAATTTTATAGGATTGTTTAAATGCCTCTGTCGAAAGTCATCTTAAAATTTAAAAACAGACCGAGCATGCCTTAATACACTGAATTTCAAATACATGCCACTTATGGCTACTTTCTAGCATCTCCTAGCTTACTTTCAAACTAAGTATAGATTTCTTTAGTTTATTGCAAAAAAAAAAAGAATTCCTAAAGGTAGTTTCTGAAATACTTTTATTCCAAACATCGCATGTAGTTGTGTATTCACAGAATTTAAAATAAGCATTTTCGAGCTGAAGTTTTTCTATCAGAGTAGCTGAGCGACCGATTGATTTTGTTTAGAATTGGCTGAATAGCAACATTCCATTCTAAGAGAAAGCGTCTAACTTTACCCTTGAGTTCTCTAAATTCCCTTTAAACTCCCTTTGGCTTGTTCTATATTTAGATTTTCTTGGAGTAAGGATTTTAAAATAACACAATAAAAATATTTGAACTTTTTTTCCCTTACAAATTCTTAATGCATTCTAGCGTTCACTTTTAACACTTATTTTTTATTATTTGTTTGAGAGATTTATGAAATCCCGAATTTTATTTTCTGAATCCTTAAAGATTTTCTTTCAATTTTATGAAAAACAATCTTAGTTATAAAGTTTTTTAACTTATAAAGTGCTTTAAATAACAAGATTTTTGAATAGAAATGTTTGACCTACTTTTAACTTATTGAACGATAAACACTTCTCTGATCATATATTTATTTGTTTACTTTCTAAATGAAAAAATTGAGTTTCTTTTTTTTTTTTTGTTCTGTTTTCATTAAATTTTGAGTGTATTTATTGAACCTTATCGAGAAAACATAAAAGCATTAGTCAATTAAAATATTAAAAATCCTCCATCATTTTCATCTTTATTTCTGATTAAAATATTGTATATAAATCTCAAAAATCAGTACGATTGATTGATTATTTATAAATAATAAATAAATAATACTAAAGGAATAACTAATTTATAAATAACTAAAAGACATTACCGGTTAGTTGGTTCTTCACGAAAAATGATTCTCTTTTATTTCAATTAAATCTTTTTTGAATAAGTTAATGTACATAATACCTTAAGTTTTAAGCTTTAAAAAATGATAGAATAAAAAGTTATTTTTAACCCTTTTAATGACGAACAAAGTATTTCCCTTTTGAGAAAAATGCGAGCCCAATTTGACAAATTTGCTTGGATTTGGGAAAACAAAATAAAAACGTTTAACGTTAAATTTTTAAAACATATTACGAAATAACGAAAAATAGAATAAAGCCGGCTATATTTCAATATGTTTTTAAGTAAAGTAACTTTACCTGCATAGTGATTATCGCTGTTGGTATTTTTCGCAATGGTTGCAAAAGAACAATAAATCATAATTTGGCACTAAAAGGATGAATAATTGTATACTTGTTAATATTGTTTACATGAGCCTTCCATTAGAAGGTGAATTACAGACAGGAGACATCACAATGCCTTTAAAAACTTGAATGTTTTGATAAGATATTTCAAATTGCAGGTTGTTTTTTGTGGTAATATAATTCAATGCCTTAATTTCTCATGTGAACTGAGCTGATTATGAATAGACACTTCCATCTATAACTTTTTAAAATGAAAAGCAATATTCACATAACATATTTTATGAAAAAGCTGAAATAGTAGGAATTTCATTACAACGACATAATTTAATAGTAATAATCATGCAAAAAAATTTATAAAACTCAAGAAAAATTTGCTCAACTAAAAAAATAAAAATACAATGAAAAAAATGAAAGAGAAGTAATAATTATTTTTGGATAATTTTATTTTCATAAGTATCATAAAAAAAGCTAAAATTATGCTAAATTTTTAATTCATTGAAGTTTCCAAAAATCTCACCGAACTAGACATTCGTATTTTCCAATGTGTGCCCAAACTAACACCTTAAGATTAAACGATTTACCCTGTAGAGTTCTAACACACTTTCTCATTTATCATTATTAGAGATAACATGAAATTATTCAAATTAATCAGTCAAAGTGATTAACAATGATAACGAATTGCTCTAATATCGAGTAAACCGAATGTTTATAATCTGAATGATAGTCACGAAATTTCCAATTGATGGTTTCGAATCGATAATATTTTGAAAAGAAAATTCTAGATTAAGCAACATCTAGATAAAGCATTCTAGATCACACATCTTCACCATTTTTGAAAATACTGCCTTTGAAATTTCGAATTTTAATTGAGGTATCCTACTGCGTTAAAAACGCTAGTAATCGAACAAATTGGCGAAGTTTTGTTTATTGTTATTTCTTTTCGTTCAAACTTTTCTCTTTCCGAAATAGTTTATCTTTTCTAGGAAAGGAAATGCCTAACCTCTCATCCAGGGTCACAAATTTTACTGCTAAAATTTGTCTTTAACTTCAATTTTCTCGGAAATTTAATCTCTTTAAAAAGTCTCCACGGTTAATATGGTATCTCAAAACACAATAGAGGTATTTACATAAAAATTTCAGCGTGTGTTTTAAATAATATGGGCAATAAAATGAACCAAATGTTTTAGTGTTGATGAAAAAGCTTTTCATTTATAGGTGTTTTTAGAAAATTTTAGTTGTAAATTTATGGAAAAAATTTATATGTACGTATATTTTTATCCATATCTTCTTTGCATCTCAAAATTTTTCTTGGATTTTGGGTTATTCCATTCATCATTATATTCTATAATTTGTGTACAAAGAAAAATAGGATTGCTACAAAGCAATTTTGTGTTAAACCGTTTTATCCAAATTTCATTAGAATTTACTACAAATTTTATTTTTTAAAAAAAGCAATTATTGGCATATATAATATTCCAAATATATTATATATGCAAAAAAATTTGTTGTATTTATAGTATTTTGATTTATAATTGACGATACATCTAAAAACCAAAACTTTTCCTCCGATTGTACTCGGATACCTTAAAGCTTTTCTACATGTTTGGGTTTGAAATTATAAAATACGATATATTCTGTACTTCAGGCATGCATGTGTACAAATTATTTGCTACAAATAATCATAATTTCTCATATATTCAAAGTATTTATTTCAAATTTTAATAATACGTTTTACTGGAAAATTGCTACAGTTAATTTATACTGAAAACTGAAAATTCGACAGTATTTTCATAATTTGATTTAAAATTTTGGATAAGTAAAATAAAGTTGTGTTCTAATTTTGTAAAATGCACATATGTATTACATCAGTGAATAAGACCAATGATGAAATGTGAAAATCACAATCAGCTGAAACTGAAAGTATAGAATCAGTAATTCGTCATTTTTAGTTAATGTCTTAAAAAGTCTTCGGTGTACTATATTGTAAAATGTAAGAATATTTGCATATTCATGACAGGATCAAAATTCAAATTTAGTTCATCCAATCTTTCTGAGAAATTTGTTTAAAAATGTGTAAAATCTGAAGTATTCGGATTCATTGGATTGTAAAGTGTACTGTTTGCCAAGATCGACCGCAATTTTTGCACATATGTTAGGATGAGTTCAATTCCGCAAAATAGTAGCAAGAGGAAGGAAGGAATTTACATATAACAGTACATACATACAACAATACATATGGCAATAAAGCAAATTCCGGAGATGATAACATCATTTTGCTTGTCACCCCTTGCTGAGATAGAATCGTCAAAAAGTGACTGTCTCGCGATATTGAAACGAACTGTATATTGGTTGATATCTCAAACTATCTTAGCCAAATATAAAGATAAAAAATAAAATCTTCGTTGCTTGTAATCCAGCTATAAAAAAACATGTATTTCAATATCTGAAATAATATAAACCCTTTAAGTAGTTCTCCTTTATTTCCTTGATGTTTCTAAATATTCTACTTCCAGATACATTTAAAACTGAAAGCATCAACGTTTAAAAACAATTGTAACAAACTAAAATTGTTAGTACTATTAATAAAAATTAATTGTTGTCTTTCGATAATAGCATTGCTGCAGCAAAATTTAAAAATTTCAACTCAAAAAAAGTTAAAGTTAAAGTGTGTAAAAAGTTAAATCGCTGAACAAGTGAAAATCAGAAAAAAAAAGCATAACCACACATGATGTAGAAAATAATAACTCAATTCCTCAAATCATCGTTCATGTTGGCTGAATAATGCATCAATAGTCTGAAGTTGAGGATTGAAAGTTTTTTATTCCTCAGTTTCTTCCTGATAACAAATTCTGCCAGTTTTATTTTGAGGAAAGGAGATTGCTGACGCTCTAAAAAGCATCCGCCTCAGTTTTAGAAGTAAATAATTTCATTAAATAAAAAAGCAGACAATGCCGGAAAAGTTTTTATCGAAACAAATAAAAATTGGAGGTTAAAATGTATGAGAATAGGTACACAATGCCAGCATCAATTCAGTCTTTTCGAATATAGTTGATAATGCTCTTGATACAATTAAAAAGGGCTATGAAAAAAACCTGATATCTATTCCAAAATGAAGTCATTTTTTCTTAATTGAGAGTTTACTATAGTTACATCTATTATTAACAAGTTAAAAGCTAAGCCTATATCTGATTTCTTTGATATCCTGACAGTCAGAAATCTGTGTGATATTGAGATAAGGCTGCGCGTATTATTTTATGATTCTTATATTAAATTTATTTGGAGAATAAAATTTTCTTAATGCATATCGTCAATCAATGACTAACGCATCCTAAAAGATAATTATATCGTCCGTCAACATTGAATGATGTGTTCTGAATGAAAAATATGTCACCAGGACAAAAAGTCACTCACCATTTCGAAAGGGTAGTCCAGTGACAGTCATTGTTGACTGACATAGTGTTTAAGGTTTAAAAAGATTTTTTTCAAAACCGTTTTTTATCTTCATTGTTTATTATAGTAGCAAAATATCAAAAGGCAACGATAATTGCATATGACATCTAAACCACCTTAAATGCAGTTTACAGTGACTAAGCATCGATTATTAATTTTCCAAATACTTTTGATTGAAATATATTAGGCTCTAGAGTCAAAGGTATAAAATATATTTCAATGGCAGTAAAATATAATATTTTTTATAGAATTGCGAAAATCTTCTCACAACTTATCAAACAATTGTTTTGTGTTAATTTTTTTAAACAATCGATTTATCGATATCGGAGCTTACGATGAATTCAGATTCCCGATGCAATTTGCTGAACTCCATTTCTTATAGCTACTCTTATTTCTGTTTGTGAATTTATTTTTCGCTAGTTTATAGCATTACATAAACACCGGACTGTATCGTACTCTGATTTTCTAAATTCACACAAAATTGTTTTTCCAATTTGGGGCGAATTTTTTCTCCATTAGTAGAGTATTGAAAATGAAACAAATTTTTAACATAAAATTATTTTATTATCGATTTAGTTTATATTTTCAAAAAAATATTGAAAGATATATGGTCTTTTCTATGTCGCCAGTTGATAAATTAAAGAATAACCTTGCAAAACCGAATTTTATATCCGATTTTGGGGAAGACAGGAAACATTTCTACTTTAGGAATGATAAAATTTCTTTGAAGTCTCAAATTCTGCATTAATATTTTTAAGTTATAAGCAGAATAAATGGATTTTCAAATTGATATTAATTATTTTTTAATTTTTAATTTTATGTTGTTTTTTTTTTCAATTTTTACTATTATCTCACAGTCTCCCTATATATAATTATTTGTACATCTTGTTCAAATTTTCAATCGTTAATAAAATACTTTTTATTCGTCCACTCACGTTTAAATACATTTTTTTATTTTAATTGATGACACTCGATGCTAATACAGTTTTATAAAATATTAATTCATTACTAAATTTAATTGATTTTTAATGCTTAAGACAGAATTTCAGCAGATTGTAATGAAAACTGAAAAAGACAGGCAGTAGCTCAATCGGTAAAACGCAAGGAATTCAGTATTTTTCACGTGAATGTGAAGAATGCAAATTCAATTCTTGCAAAAACCAATAATTGTTTGATACAATAACTTTTTAATACATATTTAATAAAAAGTGAATAAAATAAAAAATTTCTTTATGGAATGAAGTAAGAATTGAATTTAAAATTTTCTTTTATATAACTTTTTTTAATAAATTCAGATATGCAACATTATTGAATGGCATTCAATCTATTCAAAATTTTTCATTGTTTTTCCTGATATTTAGAGAATGGTAATATTTATTTATATCAGAACTATAATATTACTTCTACTTTATGAATTTTAATGCTTATGAATTATATTAAGAAGATTATTTAATTTGAAAAAAAATGAGAGTTTTCCTCTATTCAGAATATCTACGTCTTGATTTTACTAGTTATATGTGACTGTTTATTCCCTATTTAGGTCTAGTTCCAACCTTACAGTACACCAGTGTGCTCATAGAACATGACGAAGAGGAATGCTTGGATCCGGAATCGAATGAGAACATTGGTCTGGACAGGCTTTTCAGCCAATCTCCAAGAATGCAAGCCACCTACAACTTTCATGAATCTGTGGCATAACCAGAATTACTTGCTACTGAATGCGAGACATTATTTTAACTTTTAACCGAAAGCGCACAGGCACAGATGTATATTAGTTACAAAAAAATGATTTGAAGAAATGTGCGTCTAAACTATCATTCTTTAGAAAGTGATCTCATTACATATCTGATAAAAGAAAAGAATGAAGCAATCATGTTAAATTTTTCATTAAAATTGTGTTTTCTGTTGTGATTGCAGTTTCGTGCAGGAAAAACATTTCAACCATCTCTTGTTATTGCAATTGTCTGTTTTATTTAATGTTCCTGGTAGTAATTTAACTACTAGTTTCTTGTTTTTTTATTTGAAAGGATCACGCCAGCTTTCTACAAAACTTTTTAAGTGGCATGGCACATATCTAACATATGGGACTAACTTAGTGGTCCGTTTTTGAAGCTCTCGTGATTAAGAGCCTCCGTCGCCAAACAGGACGAATTTCGCCAATTTATGCTTGTTTACAATATTGTTGTGTCTTTGTTGCAACCCGAGAATCGGTTTGGTTACTTGTTTGGCAAGGATTCAACTGAAGAGAATTTTAGACAGAAATCGAATTACTTGAAATCACCTGGATTTGCAAGTATTATTCCTAGTGATTGATTTTGGAATCAAGAGAAGTATATTTTCGGAGCATTTCTCTTTGAGAAAGGAATAGAACACTCAAAGAATGTTTGAAACTATACGTGCTTCTGTCGGTGCAATATTGTCATACATATTTCACTCTCGCCCTCCGCAATTTACATTATGTGAGTGTCATATTGTTGATATTCTAGTCATATTTATTTTTGTGTTAGTTAGATATGAACTATGAAATGTATTAAATAATATATTGGTGGTTACTTATGTCTTTAAACAATAACATTATCATCGAGCGAAGAAAGCGTTAGTTGTTCATATTCTACTTATCTATGACGTTGTGAACACTTGAAATTTATTTCACTCTTCCCACCCCCAACCCTACTGCAATAAAGAAAAGAAAAAGATTTGATATCGATCTATGTCAGATAATAAAAGATACATAAAAAAGGTCAAATTATTACTAATATAATAGGAAAGGATTTTAATTACAGAAAAATATGTAATGTAATATATTTTGCAAATAATGGTACCTTAAAATATTTGTTGAACTGATTTAAAACTGATTTAAAAGAAAAAAGTTCGTTTGACTTATTAAGTAAAATTAATTTCAAATGTTGATGCTATTAATTATTAATTAAATAGAAAATCAGTATATTTTGTTATGGTTTGAAATGAATAATTTAAATATTTATTTGTTTCATCTAAAAATTTTGAGAGAACATATACCAAACATGGTTTAGGTGTTGATTTTGATACATAATTATAACAATAAGCTTCCATGGTTTGATATATATATATATATATATGGTTAAATATATATATATATATATATATATTTAAGGATCTCAGATTACAATGCTCTTGTGGCAACCTGTTGGCTACAAACGATATAATACGGGAATGTTGTTCAGGGTATCAGGGGCCACAGAAGCACAGTTGTAATGTATACAATATTCTACGATATTAAACAATATTGAATAATATATTTGTACAATGATATAAAATATTATTCAGTATTTTGTGCAACCTAGGGAATGAAGAACAGAAGAAATTTTATTTCTTAAATTGGTCCCTTCTGAAAAAAATATTTAAAGATTTAATTATACCTAATAACATAGGCTTGTTTTTGAAACAAAAATATTCCCGTAAAATGAGTGAAATGATTTTAATAAATAAGGTTGCAATTACATTGTATATTTCGACACAATCGATACTTGTTACTTGATAAATGTAATACCCATGTTGCAGCATTCAAATATAAAGGGGCACGATATTGATGTTGCATTATATTAATATTTAAAAGGTTTGTAAAATATATTTCTCACAGCCTTAAAATGGATTTGTCACTGTCTGATATAACAGCTCAACTTATTTTTCGAAGTTGATACTGAAAACTTTCTTTACTATAAGTAGAGATTTTCGCAACTTATGCTTTCTTCGTTAGAGTGTAATTATCTCTAAGGATAAAAGTATGCATCCTGTAAATCGTGAAAGAAACTTATTCTTATCATTAAAGCTTTAAAATAAACAAATTTAGAGTAAGGATGAACAATTTCCCGATCTTGAGCTTTCGTTTAGAAAAATAGAATGAATTAAATTTTAAGTAAAAATGAGAGAAAAGGCTTTTTAAATTTCGGAATACTTTTTACAGGAGCTTACGATAGTTACATTTTAATATACTACTCATATATAAGTTATTTCATCAACTTTCCTTCTCGATATTTGTTGTTATAATATATAAATAGAAATAGATATATTGAAAATATTTATAATTATGGGTGAAAATATTGCATACACTAAATAACAATTTTCAGTTCGAGGAAATACACCTGCGAATTTTTTTTTTCTTCATATTTTAGCTGATTTAGCATTTTTGCTAACATGAGCTGTTGTAGAATGCCCATAACAGTTAAGACTAGACCTAGAGGTTTTATACGATCTCAATATCTTTTTTTAACAATAGAAAGCTTTTAAGTGAAATAAGCCATTAAATTTAATTCTTCTTTTAAGGACCATTTCTGTCAATTGAATCTTCTCACCAAAAAATAGAAAATATTCTTACGACAATAGCTACGGGAATTAAAATATTTTTCTTGATTACAATGCATATTGGAAACAAAGTAAATATAGAGTTGTTAATATTTAATTTTTTTACTATAACAAAAGTTATATATTTCTGGAAATACGCTTATTGATAAATATTTTTGCATGATATCTTGCATCTTATCGGCAGTATATTTTAACTAAAATGTTGAATCAATAAACAAAAAGTAGACTGTCTTATCGAATAACACTTGATATTGATTCAATTGCTGTTAATAATTTTTTAAGTGAATTACACAGTAAGGTTTTCCCTTCTGTCGTTTCTCCTAGAATAAACCAATTATTACGGAAGCAATTCTTTTTATTTTGTTTTTCATGATGTGTTAAAAATGTGAAGATTTTTGTAATTACTATAGAAATTAAAAGAACTGAATTCGATGTAGTGATTCAATAACCGAATAATTTACTGGTTTTGATTTAATTTCATTTAAATCAGTGCTTCTCTGAATAAAATTAATTTTCAAAAGTAATAAATGCCTCTAAGTGTTGGAAACCCAAATTAAAATTAAGGAGCCTTTATCGGTAAATAAAATAAACATATTACATTCCCAAGAGGGATCTCTGTAATAAGAAATTCTGATTCAAGCAAGGGCTGATTATTGTATTTAAACTATTTAAATTTCAGATATCTTGATTTTCGATTGCCATAATTTGTGTAAGTAGCTATCCTTCATTAACTATAACGTAATTTGTGTAGGTAGCTATTCTTCATTAAATCCAACATAATTGATCACTCATTTTTATGCAAGTTGCCTTTTTAGTATATTGTTTATTTGTAAAAAGGGAATGAATCAAGAGAGATTTTCTCTTTAAAAAAAGAGTAATTAGAAAAAGCAGTCTTTTTTTGTGAAGATTTTGGAGGTTCATTGTAAAAGTATTATGCATTATGCAGAAATAAGATTCTTATTTAAAATAGAAAATTGACAAAATTTTATGCGATATTAATTCAAAATATTGTTTGCTTCGTAAAAAAGTTAATAATTTCCGCATACAGCAACTTTTGGCGGTTTTAACGTCCTCTTCTCCACTTGCCCGTCTTGAAATGACTATCCATCAGCGGGATTTGATTGGCAAATTGCAGGACTATTGAGACACTTTAGCAGTAATTTTCATCTCTGTATTTTCAAAACATATTGTTTTGAAAATAAGATAAATGATCAAAATTACATCATTCTTTACCTTTTTTTATTATTATTTTATTTTGTAGGACATGCACAACTTCAGCGCTTGGCTTCCACTTATACGTTTGCTTATTAAGAATATTATCAAGTTGAGAAGCACTAATTTATAAAACCTTTATTTAATACCAAAAAATTTAGAAATTTCTATTTTTTTCTTAGAAATTTCTAATGCTTGTTTTCGAAACTAATATTTATTTATGTGTTTATTTAAATATTTTATATCAGAGTGATTACATGGGTATTAATTACAGTATTTTTAAGTATGAATGCAGTAATTTATTAGCGTCTTGACAGAGGACTGTCACAAAGCACCTTACTTGGGTACAACACTCTAAATGTGTTAATGTTCCAAATTATGAGAAGCAAGCGTTCCAAACATTATCTGCAAACTGCATCAATTTTTCCACGAATGAAAAAATACTGAATCCTTCGTTTTTTAGACTTGCATTACAATTATCATATTTAATGTAGCATTTCTCATCAAAATTCAAACCTTGTGCATGATATTTTTAGTTTAAATATTTATAGTGCATTAATCTTATGCAGTGGGAAAAATATGTAAATAGAATAGCAGGAAAATTACATATTAAATGGTTTTTGTTGATTTCTAATTTGCTCCTCTTGATTAATAATACAAAGAGTTGCACAATTTTACTGCTGTAGAAAAATAATTTTATCTTATGAGAACATGATGTCGTTTTGGTTTGAAATTATTGAATCCTCGCAATACATAGGCAGCAAATTGGCTATTAAATGCTTTTAGGGTTATTATAAAATAATACAGATGGTTGTCTCATTTGACGATTATATCGCTAATTAAAGTTAAAGTTTGATTTCTAAATTATTCATTCTCTGAATTTTTATGAATAAACATTACTTTATAAACGGCCCCATAAAAATACTTTTAATTTCATAAGTCTATGCGATTGAATGAATTGTTGTAAAGAATCTGAGAGCTTGATGACTTTCTCTTTTACTTCTAAAATATATAATCTCAGATGCAAAATAAATAATTCAAGATCGGAAATGATTACACCTTTATATTCAGTTTAATCTTACTTGTAGAAACTGTGAAAGATTTAGAAAAAAAGACGAAAAAAGTACAGATTAAAAAGTTTGCGATTTTTCTGTTTTTAGATTGATGGCTAATATTTGGCATTTCAAGCAGTAGTTTAAAATTACCCCTTTATTTATTCCAAAACCTATCCATTTGGATGCTAGATTCTCTGGGAGATTCTATTGATAGTAAGAGAGACACATGAAAAGTTCTATCATGCGAATTGCTACAAAAGTAGAAATAAACTACGTGAGGAGGAAAAGCAAACCCAAAATCTTAAAGTTTCGCCGAGACGTGATTTTGTCATAAATCCTTCGAATTCAACAGAAACAAAATTCCACATGGAAATATTGTATCAAATTGTAACTTATTTATATCTCATATCTCCCGTTTGGGATTTCCTCCGAAGGAGAAACCATTTTTACACCCATATCTTTGTCGGAGTAGTCCTTTGTGGCTCTAAGAATAGACGAAATCAAATCCAAACCATTTGTATTAAAATAAACAAGCAATTCGATTTTATAGCTATGTTTGAAAGAGAGAGGAGTGCAGAGAAATAAAATCGAAGCATTTGGTTTGTCGGTTTTTTTTAAAGTAAGTTCGAATGCATAAATTCAAAAAATTTGTAAAATAAAGCCCGCATTCGTTTTTATGCATTTCATGTTTCAATGGAATTTAATGAAATTGTGCGTATTAATACATATATTTGCTTGAAAGCTTTGAGATATCAGTTTGAATGATTAAAAGCCTTTAAAATTAAGATTCAGTTATATTCAAAACAATTTCATCACCTATAAATGTTTTTAATTTCCTTGCATATAAAAATTGAAGGAAAAATTGGATACTATACTGAAAAAAAAAATGTTTTTATAAGGGATAATTATCTAAATTATCTTTTGCACTCCAAATCGATGACTATAAGTACCAAGTTTCTGTTCATGATAGAATTACTCAAAGTGACTTCTATTTCTTATAAATGCTATATCTGGGTGGTAATACGTTTTACAATAAATGCAAACCTCTCAGTGAGGAGTTGTATTCTTTCAACCTCTGTTACACTCCAAAGAGACGATAAAACTAGATTTATGTACGTGATATAGCTGCCCAAAGGGACTTTTCTTTTGTATAAAAGCAGTACCTTTATGGTAACCCTTTTGGCTGTCTTGAGCAATTTTTTTAAAAAGCTACTTATGTTCGGTCATCAACAGTTTAATTCTAAAAAGAAGAATAAGTCAAAGTTCACGATAATTCCCAATGAATTGAAAACACAAAGAATAATTTCAGAACCCTATACAAATCCTACTTGTAGCTATTGAATATGCATTAATGACTACAAACATGTTTTACAGCGGCTTGATGCTGAGATACTACCCGTGTGACGAAGAAAAGTCTTGTAGGATTATTATTACGAACAAATAATACTTTTAACTTAATTTTATATTTCTTATGCCTATTGTCGTTTGACAAGCAATATGTAGCCATCTGTAATCAATGCAAGTGTTTTCATTATTACTGTATATTAAGTAGTTAGAATCTTAATTCAAAGAAAATACAGATGTTAAAAGATGTCATTAAAAATGAGTTGCAAGAATTTTTATTGGTTTATTATTAAATACAAAAATTGATTAAATGGTATTTGACTTACGTGAACATTAAAATTGAAGATATATATTTAAAAAATATATATTTAAAAGAAAAATAGCTGAAAGTATAGTTCTACCTTAAAGAGGTTGATTTAAGTCCAAGAAAGTAAATCCAATAAAGATATATTAAATTTCTGAAAGATATTTAAATCTTTTAAAGAATTTTTACTTAAATACAATGTATAATTAGTATTAAAATAACGCTCTCAATCTTGTATGTGTTAAAGTGGTGAAACTCTCATTTTTGCTATCTTAGCAATATCTATGTAAATCGGGAAACGAAACGATTTGAGCGACTCTTTGAATCAAAGTGATTTTGCCTTTGAAGTAAAGTCAAAGTGTATTTGAAAATAAATTATTTTAAAAAGAATATTGTTAAAAAATGGATGAATTTAGTTTTATGACCTGGTTGTATTATGTATGCAAAACAAAATTATCGCATTAGTAGAATTTCTTAATGCATAATAATCTAATTTATCAGAAGCAGAGATTGTGTTCTCTACAAAGGTACATCTATTAAAATTATTCCCGAGAATAATGTTCAAGAATAATGTTTTAATAAAGGCGAGATGGAAGTGAAATGCAATAACTCGAAACTAATTTTTTTTTTAAATTCACTTTTGAAACAAACTAAAAAATTCAAAGAACTTCATGAATGGTGAAAATACCTAAATAAATATGTATAAGTTTCCAATTTGGATTATCGCAAAATGTTCATTCGCCTCTTAACTTAAATTGACTGAAGTCAATTTGGTTGATGTAACAGATATTTGAATAAATATATCTTTTGTAATTAAAAAATTTAATTACTGACTAAAAATAGCTAAAAGAGAAGGCAAACTTGATTGTTTAAATTGTTTTGATAAAATTTTTAGGGTATGTCTGTTTTCTTAACAATATTTACTTTTAATTAATATTTTTAAAAATATCTTCCCAATTAATTTGTTTTTATAAACTCTTAAAGATAATTGGAAAACACTGTGAGATATGCTGTAGTGACATTTTTTGTAATGCTGTGTGAATGGTAGTTTAAGAAGATTTGTAATAAAAATATAAAATATCAAGATTTTAAACTTTTTTAATTTTATGTTTGTGTTCGAATTTGTGGAATTCTGACAAAATCACAATCTATCTGATATAGAGATTTCGGAACTTTATAGCTTACTCCTCATGTATTAGAAAGTTTTAAAAAAACATAGTATTGTCAACTAAATGTTTTGTAGCAAATCTACTTAATTCCAAATATATTAGCTTTCTATTCAAAGAGTGAAAAAAAACCCTTGTGATATAAAGTTTTTGAATTTGATTGCTAAACGAAAAGAGGCAGAGAGTTTTAATCCAACGAAACCCTTCTTTCTTGAATAGAAAAGGTAAAAGATATCATTTCTCCTCTGGGATATTAGCTACGTTTCGCAGAATTTCATTTTACAGAACGAATGAAAACGATTTAAGATAGTTTCAACTTTAACAGCCTCTATCCTTTTATTTATTTTATGATGCTACAATTGTTTTTGATCGTTGTTCTTGAGCTAAGTATATATAAAATTCTTTGAAAACTTTTAAGTAAAAGAATACCCAGTTTCATTTAGCTGGTGAGAATTGATGCAGTTTTTTTTCTCATGATCCTGTATGTATTCTGTAAATGTATGTTAATAAAAAATTATGTTATGTTACGAAAATTGTCTTGTTACTTTTACACTGCAGCAATCTCATTACACATGCAGAAACACGTCATATATTAAAATAGAAATGTGAAAGCATTAGTTGTTTACAAATTTAGAATCTTTCATCACAATATTTCACATCAAAATATTTTGCCATTCACGAAGCGTTTTTCGAGCTTATTTTCACACGAATAACTTTCTAAGATCCAAAATATACATTTTTAACAGAAATACCAAACTAATTAATTGCAACAAAACAAACACATATTCTAATATCAATGATATTTAGCTTTTTTTTTATTTTTCATCTACTGAAAACAAATCTGATATTAGTTTTTGCCCATCAACTTCTGTTTGTAATATTTGACGTCTTATTTAGGTTAAATTAGATTCATAATATAAACTTTAACTTTAGAAACTTTATCCGAATAAAATTTAGGGGATATTTAAATTAATATAAATGCACAACTCTACAGAAATGCATAACATAAAAAATAACACTCTTCAAACTCTTAACATATCTAGAAATGAGAAAAATCAACACCAAAAGGAGTCCGTACTCCATTCAGCTACAAAACGTCTTCTTACATTCGATTAACATTCTTGAATTAACATTATTTACATGATCCTTGGAAGACTAAAATGATTTCCCTTGGTATGTGTTTAGCCTGCTTTTGGCTATCTATCTTTTATTCCAAATGTAATGGTGCTTAATTAGTGAGCTTTATGCAATTGTCAAATCACCTTGTTCTTGATTGCTTTTGTAATATCTGGAATTAAATGGTTTGAATGACTGTGCGATTAATGAATCTTTGCTTCCGTGTATCTATGAAGCTGTTACGCAGCCTGTTAGCGATATCAACAATTTTCAGCCTTGTAATTGCTCAGTCTTACAAGGAAACGTTCCAAATGGCTGTGCAATTAACGAATCTTTGTTATCTTATTACAATAAGGTATATAAATCTGTTACGCATACTGTTTGCGAAATCAACCACTTTCAGTTATGCAATAGCATAAAAAATTTGAACTGAGATTTGAACATTTTAGTGTCTTATTCAAAGAATCCGCAAAATGAAAATCATTTTCTTATTTTTCTGCTTTGACTACTCTAAAAAATCACAGTTTCAATCGCGCTTTTTTTAAAACTTATTCCATGAATTTTCTGTATAATATATATAATTTGATGGTCATTCTGATCAACATACTCTTGAATCCTAGTTTAATGTATAACGTAATCAAAGGATTCTATCTGATCCAATTGCAGATTCCGAACGATATTGGTTTCTTTAACAACAGTGCTCAACTCATAAATCACAAGGGTTTTTTATCCATTGTATTATTAAGCTCCGTTAGAGTATAGGTATTCTTGTGTCTTCCATACTGATCAAGGTGAGAGTTAAATATTTTGATGTTCACACAAACTAGTCGTTGATATTTGTTTGAAACAAAATTTTTCCTTATCCAAAGCCTTTTTTATCATGTTCTTTCTTCGTCTATCTCTTCACATTTGCAAATAACAGATGAAAATATTTTATTTTCTATCTTTTAATTCAAATAACATGTTAGAGGAATAAGTTTTTCTTTATTGTTTTAAATACTTCAGGATTTAAAAATAAAGCATCACAGAAAATTGATGGCGAAGAATTTCATTTCATAATTTAAACTATCGCCCAAAATATAGGCTAAACCAGTTATTAAATTCAATGTTAATTGATTATTTTCTACAAAAAAATTATTGGGTGTGTAATTAATCTGTAATAATCAAATGATGTGGCAATTAATAACATAAATACACGATTAAAATATCTTGAACAAATTGTATTTTAGATATTAATAATTTTAAAAATAATAAATCTTATTGCAGTGTTTTTATCATAGATTACAGAATTTGTTGCACAAATTATGTATAATTTTAAAGCAATATTAATATGTCCTTAATATTTAACATAACGGGATTTATATTTTTTTCAAATATGCTGCGTTATTATTATTATTTAATTATTATTATTATTATTATTATTAATTTATTTTGTAAAAATTGCATTCAATAAAGGTAATCAATTATTTGTTCAAAATTTTTCTCTAAGCTGGCACACTTATATTATGCTAAACACTATAGTAAACACGTAAGTGAAACCAAATTAAACCAGGATCTGTACCATGTTGGTGTATATCTATCCTCCAATCTCTCCCTTTAAAATACTTCTCCCAATTCTTATCACTTTCACCTACAAAGCTTTTCTAAATCAGTTCTTTATATATCATAAATTCTAAATTTAGAGTACGGATATTTTTTTACGTTTGATTTAGGTTCAGAAACAGTTTCTAGAAGATAATTAAATTCTCCACGAAAACATAAATTCACCACATAACCATATTTTGCTTTTATGGGAATAAATTAGGAATAAAAAAAGAAAGCCATTGAATTATAGTATCAATGTATTTAAAAAAATTAATATTTCAACAAAAAATTTACTTTTAATAATTCGTATCAAATCAAGCTTATGAAACAACCAAAACATTGCGAAGAAGATAAAGTTTCAAGTACTTGTGAGAAAAATTTCCGGATTTATCCAAAGCAGCATTATTAATAGATCCAAACATTAAGAAAGTAATGAACCAAAATTCTAAACACAAAATACAAAGTAAGGTAAAAAAACCAAAAATGTTTCTAATTAAAAATAACTAACTTTTTTGAAAATCACACAGATCCAAAGTGCAAATTAACTATTAAAGAGATATTAATGAGCTTTAAGATATTAGAAAGAGAAGTAAATAGATTTGAAGATATAAAAATTAAAGATTTTAACAATTCATCTTTCATATTTGAACATGAGCTATTATTCTGAAAATTGAAGTGGAATTTGCACATAGCAAGATGAAGGATTGCACCAATATGTAAGATCAAATATTTGCATTATGGTATACTATATCTGGGTATTAAAAAAGAATGACTATTGGATATTTTTTTAGAAAAAAAATATAACAAGAAATTATCTTTACATGAAAGAATTGTAACTTCTTCCATAAGCCCATTTATCATTTAAACTATAGTCATATACACTGAAGTGACAAAAGTCATGGGATGACTGTTAAAATCGTGTCGGTCCTCCTTTTGCCCGGTGAAGTGCAACAACTCGACGTGTCATGGAATCCACAAGTCGTTGGAAGTCCTCTGCAGGAATATTGAGCCATGCTGTCTGTATAGATGTCCATAATTGTGAAAGTGTGGATGGTGCAGGAGTTTGGTCACGAACGGACCTTTCGATGATGTCCCATAAATGCTCGATGGGATTCATATCGGGCGATCTAGGTGGCCAGATCATGCGCTGGAATTGTCCGAAATGTTCTTCAAACCAATCGCGAACAGTTCTGGCCCGGTGACAAGGCGCATTGTCATCCATAAAAATCCCATCATTGTGTGGGTACGTGAAGTCCATGAATGGCTGCAAGTGATCTGCAAGCAGCTGAACATAACCATTTCCAGTCAATGATCAGTTCAGTTGCACCAGAGGACCGAGTCCATGCCATGTAAAAACAGCCCACACCATTATGCAGCCACCACCAGCTTGAACAGTGCCTTGCTGACAGTTTGGGTTCATTGCTTCGTGGGGCTGCGCCACACTCGAACTCTACCATCAGCTCGTAACAACTGAAATCGTGACTCATCTGACCACGCCATGGTTTTCCACTGGTCTAGGGACCAGTCGATATGCTCACGATCCCAGGAGAGTCGCTGCAGGCTACGTCGTGCTGTCAGTAAAGGCACTCGAGTCGGTCTTCTGCTGTCATAGCCCAAGGAAGACAAATTTCGCCGCACAGTCCTATCGGACACGTCCCTCGTACGTCCCATATTGATTCCTGCAGTTATTTGACGAAGTGTTGCGTGTCTATTAACATTCTACACAGACGTCGGCGGTGTCGGTCGTTAAGTGCAGGTGGTCGCCCACTGCGCTGTCCATGATGGAATGTGATGCCTGAAATTTCATATTCTCGACACACTCTTGATACTGTGGATCTCGGAATGTTGAATTCACTAACGATATCCGCAATGGAATGACACATGCGTCTAGCTCCAACTAACATTCCACGTTCAAAGTCTGTTCATTCTCGTCGTGCCGCCATAAATTACGAAAAACCTGTTCACATGAATAACTTGAACACAAATGAAAGCTCTGGAAAACGAACTGCGCATTTATACTTTTTCGCTGCGATACTACTGCCATCTGTATATTTGCATATTGCTATCCCATGACTTTTGTCACTTCAGTGTGTAATGTAAATACAAATAAAATGTCTATAAGCAAATTTAAATGCCAATGTTAAAATATATAAATTAAAAAGGAAGAATAGGAAATATCTTTCAAGAAAAACAGAAAAATTTAAGTAACAGCTTATATGAATAAGCTGTTCAACCACAACTGAACACCAATAACAGAGCCTAAATTATGTAATTAGCGTTATACGGTCATATTTATTACAATATTAAAATTGCTAACGTTAGTCTTTCTGTTTGCGTCTTCTCTTTTTTTATTCCTCGTAAGGATTTATTCTTGCTTTTTGACATACACCTGTGAGGGTTCAAATGTATAACAATATAAAAACATATTCTGTCCTTCATCAACCTATATGGATATGTATCGACATTAACAGAAAATTATTAATGTCGGTTTTTGGTTACATAGTTCCTATATTCACAAATTCATCTAATGTCATTGTTGCTATCCTGCATGTGTGCGTTGACGCGCGTGTTTGTCATTTGATAGTAAGAATTTTCGTTCCCGTTCAGTCAGTTTTAATGATTGATTTAGAAGATTGATGTAGAAACTTTTATTTAAAATATTATTAAAAATATTTTGTAAAATATGGCTCACAGAGCAAAGTATAAAGAAATCTATTATTATTAGGACACATTATTCATCAATGCATTGTTTGACCCAAGCTATATAAAATGTATTTATTTCATTTGGACCAAACTAACAGTACTAAACAATATGTATGCCTATTACTAATATTTTACAAATTGGCCATTGGGTTGGAATTTAAATGCAAATCTTGTCTAAATTCAATAAGGTTTACCGTAAATGAAGTTTTATTGAATTAATGATTTAGATATTGCAAACGATTATAGAAACCTTTGCTTTTCATTCATTTTTTAGAAACTATCACATTTTATATTTATTTTATTTTATCCAGTCACGTGCTGAAGGTTACATGTTTTTAGATTTAATTTGCAATAATAGTTGATTTTTTTTGAACTTCCGTCAATATGATGGCAGTACGCTTATAAAACCAAATATTTTTCCCCTTGATGTGCTCGTGCAGATTAAATTTTATTGTTTTGTCCGAAATATATTGTTGAAAAATATAGTTAAAATATTTCTTTAAAAATTCGTTTAAAATAGAAGCTTTAGTTACATGTTAAAATATTGATACCATTAGAAAGCTAATTTTTTTATCTTTCATTTCATGTAAAATTCATCTTTGAGCGATAATAATTTCGGAAGTTATGGCAGAAAAATCTGAAAATTTTGCTTAATTTTTAATTAATTCAAATTCTAATTAGAAATTCGAAAAAAGGGCCCCAAGATGCACATTCTTGACATCCAAGGTATACATGTACCAAATTTGGTAGTTGTATTTCCAACGGTCTGACCTGTAGAGTGCCAACACACACACACACACACACATTGAGCTTTATTATAAGTATAGATTAATAAGATGACACCTTCTGTTTTGGGAGTATTTTCACATTTTGGTTCAAACGGCAATCTATTGAATATTTGACTTGTATATGTATTCGAAGTAATTTTAACCGTTATGAATGGTTTATTTTCTTTTAACTACTATCAAAAATCGTTAAATCAATGCAAGTATGAAACTAACGCAAAATAGTTAAGTAGTTAAAGATCAATATCGTGGATATGTGAAAACTGATATAACAGAATTAAAGAAATGGTTTTAAAAATTCATTCATTTTCGATCGAGTATAATTCACATACGAAATTCTGCTTGTTCATTCCATACGTTCTTAAGAATGCTTCTTTTGGAAAAAAAGTCACCAAAACAGACTTCACAAAACTCATTAGCATTAACACTGATTATAGCATTCGATAACAGAAATCCCACGCACCTGGGGAGCACGACTCCATGCAGAAGAGATTTTTATGGAATAATTAGAGTAGTGCTGCAAAGTTTATACTTGCGAATGAAATCCCATTTCGTTACTAATATAAATCGACCCGAAGGAAAGGTAAACAAAGTGCTGTAGTAAAGATAAACAAATGAAAAATATCGGTGTTTATTATATTTTAGTTAATTAAAGAGTTTAGTTGTATGAATATCAATAATCAGAAAAATAACTTTTCTATTTACAATTAAATTGTATGAAATTGATAGCAACTGCACCACCTTTAAACAAAAGATTAAAACGAGAAACATTCACTTAAAAACTCAGGAATGAGATACCTAAACTCACTTTTAAATAGTGCATGGGGGAAGGTAATAACAGATGATTGATTCAAAGTTCATGACTAAGATATCAACTATCGATATTGTTACGAATCTGTAATTTTTCTTTCCCACATTAATAAAGTCATCGTTAAGAAAGCTCATTTACAGTCATCTGTACTGAACGGTGCTAGGGCGTCGCATCGATGATCCCAGAGCTTGGAGACAAACTTGGCAACTTTGGCCATCGAGAATTTTCCAGGTCCGTCCATTAGGAACCTAGATATGTCTAGAATGTTTCTGATTGGTCCAAAAACTTTTAGTCCTGCTTCCCATTTCTTTATAAGGCCGGCAATCTGAAGTTGGAGTGGTCTGGTGTGGTGACGAAGCGAAAAGACCTGAATTGAGAGGTCTTGAATAGGAATTCTCAACGGAGGATACACGGGAGAATACCGAAGCAAGGAAGGAGGGCTGAATTGCTGTGTGGCGTATTCTCTGCCGAATCCTGTTGTGTGTGTCGATCCTAAAATAGAGTGTAGTGTAATCGACCGAGTAGACCTGAATCGAGACGCCTTGAACTGGTAGTTATGAAACCATGTGTTCAATCCAGAAGACCTGAATTGAGAGATCTTGGATAGAGTTCCTGAAAGGAGGAGACACCGGGAGAATACCGTAGCAACGAATTAGTGCTAAATTGTGGTGTGGCGTATTCTGACGAAGCCTATGTCGTGTATCATAGCTCGTTGTGCCATCATCGCGTACTGAGCAGTCCTGAATTAAGAAGTAGTCCCGTTATGTAAAGTAGTGAGTCGCCAACGAAAGCGAAGAGAGCGGAAGTTTCAACCGTTTGGGAGAGACCTACGTGAACGCAGACAGAATCCCTTAAGGATTCCCTCTCCTGCTGAATCCTATCTGAATTCTTTGTATGCTAGGGACGTTGTCACTACGGAATTTCTGCGTGTGGACTACTGTTGTTATTGTCTGTTGTCCTGTGTAGTTGCCTCGACTGTATATAGTTGTCTTTTGTGCATAATTGTGCTGAAAATATATGTCGTCTTTGTGCTGTCTTTTCTTCTTCCTGTAAATAAACATCGCCTGTGTTTTGTCTTCTTATGAAGGACTGATCATTGCTGAGCTTATCTCCTACACCATACATCCCACTATACAAATAAATGAACCCAACGGATAAGGAGGAGGAAAAGCTATTAAAATATTATTATTGTGTGCAACTTTTAATTCTCAATTTTGTACTATAATTAATGAAAAGACAGATAGCCATTTATCCAAACATAAAAAAATACTGGAGTTATGCCCATGTAACTTTTCGGCTAATGGATAGGAAAGCTTCGCGTTTATTATCTCTCCAATATCTTCACTTGTATTTCGGGATAGAGTATTAGTCCTTATAATTTTTAATCAAGACTTCATAAAAATAATAATCAAGAAACAGTAGCATGAAGTAAAAAAAATTCTGTGAGACTCCATAGACCTGAAACAGCTACAGCAATGTTATTTTGTGTATAGAAATAAAATTCTTATTTTCTGATTAGTTAACTTTTAGTATTCCAATGTCTCCTCTCGGACACCATTGAAGACGTGCATCATTTTGATGTTTTATCTATTTGGTTTTTAATTTTAATTGCTGAAAATACAATAGAGCAGTAAGAAAATGTAACACAATCATATATACATTTACTTTTTAGAGCAAAAGACAGGTCCTTGTAATAGGTGAATTACTGTGCATCGATTACTTTCCAAAGTGTAAATAGTTAATATAAAAAGTTAACTTTTGGTTCATCTATAAGAAAATATTTACTGCTTTGCCCTTAATTTTTGCGTGCAAATGGTTTGATATTAGAGCATGTTGCAAGAAAGTATCTTATGTACTTATAATTTCCTCACATTCATACTACAATTAATGTACAGTGCTACCTTGAGAATACAAAAGCAATTAGTAAGGTTTTTCTTTATTTTCCCCAATACCTAAAATAATGATAAAAATGAGAGGTATTAAACACTGAAACCGTAAGATGGCGCCATCAGATTTTAAAACTCTCATGAGAAAATCTTAGTAATTATTCTGAGTAATGAGGAGATTCATCAATGTGAAAAAAATCGCACGATTATCTTTTAAATGTTGATACAATATCTCCTTTCAACTACTTGAATTTCAGAATTCGTTTCTGTATGTTATTCTATTCTTATAATTTTTTGAATAACCTTTCATATTATTTAATTGGTTTTCTTTTCTTTTTATTTAATTCAGTTTTTTAATATTGATATTTTGCACAGTTTTTTTTTTTAATCTTCATTTTCCATAACTTTCCACACTCCCTTACATTGTATTTTGTTTAGTATATATAAATTATTCAAACTAAAATTGATGAAAAAAAACTACAAAACACAAAGTAGCATAAAACTAAGTAAATGCTAAATAATTTTCTTTTTCTAGGTCAGCAAAACTAGTAAAACGAAATTATTAATAAATAACTACTTATTAATATGTTTCTTATATTTGCAAAATTATCTTTAGATACATTTTTAAACACCGAAATGATAATTAATTAAAATTTTAGTACAAATTCTACTTATTCAGGGCAGATAAATGTAAAAAGAAACTAAAACAGGTTCTGCAAATTCCTCAGTAGCTTTCATTTTATGTAAAATTAAAGTTATTTTTTAAAAAACTCTAGAAATTGCTTAGTAATACGAAAGGCAATTTTTTTTATCTCGATAAAGGAGGGAGATTTATTTTGCTTATGGATAATTCCATGCAATATTTGCAATATTCTAATTATTGATTTAAGGAAAGAATAGGGCTTAATATTCTTAATTTAGAAAAAGTAAAGAAAATTAACAGCTGCTAACAAAATTCAATAAATTTCCTTTCCAGAATCACAAGTAGATGGCGCCATGATTATGTTCAACTATGTCTGAAACAGAAAAATCTTTTACAATTCTAAACTCTTTGCTTTTAATTATTTTTAAAAAAAATACAATCCAGGTTATTTCTGTATTTAGTAGGCAATATCATACAAAAACTGTAAATAATGTATTGAAAATATTTACGAGCTTAGTTGTAAAAAAAAATCAGCGTTTAACAAACAATGCTTCCTACATCAATTTTTCATATTTTGCCTCGGTAAAAAAGCTGATGGTGACTTATGCTAATAAATCATGAAGAAAAAAATTAAGTGAAGGTAATATAAGTTTTATATGAATTAATTATTTTCTCAAATTCGGCGAGAATCAAGGCAGCGTTTTAAAACTGCGATGATGAACTGGACATGACGGAAATGACGAGGCCTTTTAACATAACCAACTTACATAGTGGTTCTTTGGTGGTAATTTTGTCTCCAACTTAGAACTTCAGCCAACTTCTTATTAATAGCTCCTCGCCGCCTCATATGGATAGTTCATTTATTTAAATCATGAGATATTAACTGCACTGTAACGACTACATTCAAAAAGTGATGAAAAAATTATTAGTAAAAGCAAATGGAATATGACTTTCATAAAGTGTAAAATATAAAATTTTAAGACTAAAAGTTTAATACATTTTATGAATTATTAATTTTTTTTAATTTTTGTTTAATTTTAATGTTTTAAAATGTTAGAACAAAGTTGAATCAAAGTTGAATCATAGTTTCTATCAAAGTTGAATCTTCAAATGAGACTTTGAGTGAAAATTTTATGAACACTTTTCCTGAATAAGTATATAGTACATTTTAATTAATTAAAAAACAATATAATTTTAATTATATTGTTTAATTTAATAATTTCCCTAAGCTGTTCAATGGAAATAAAAAGTTATTTTCGAAAAATAAAATTATTACTGTAATGAATGTAAACTTGTAAACTTATAAACTTGTAATAATTAAAACTAGAACATGAGAAGAATTAAATAAAAACGAAAAGTGTTTTTATAGAATTTCGAAAGTTTCTTTTGCTTGACAATCATGAACAAACTTTGACTATACACTCCCTTTGCAGAATCTAGTTGCAATCAACAGTCATTGAAATATCCTATTTACCCTGGTATAGGTTCACCATTTTCTTTGTTTACAGACGAATTCTTTCTATGAGTCAAGAGTAATTGATATATCTGTTTCTGCATTCAATTAAACTCTTTTCGTACGTAATATTTTTAACATAAAAACAGCTTTGTATGAAATATTATAACAAACTAAACTTTTATTATCTAAAATTTTTACCAGCATCTTTTAATTAAAATTACAATATTAAACCCAATGATTTTTAAAAATCCCCAATTGCTAATTTTCTCTAAAAAATTATAAGTATTTTTTTTATTGGTATCACAAATTTTATTCATAAATGCTGATATGTAAGAAAGGTTTTCATTTGAATGATCGACTTAAGCTTAGTTTTAATACTATTAAATTTTTTCTTCAAGTATTTGTCAATACACGGACTTAAATGCATGGAAAATTTTGAAACATAATGATAAAATAGTTCATAATCTATAAAAGACAAAGTTTTTGTTAACATGCAATTAATTGGATCTTCGATTCATTGGTGTATTTTCAAGGGGAGGGAGAGAGCATTTTTCTTCATGATTTCTATAATAAATGGGTCAATTCTCGTTGAATTCGACTTAATTATTTAACCCGTTTATGCCTACTGTTCCCTTTCTGGAACACCCCTCACATAAAAGTTATTTTTATTATATTTTTTTTACCTAATATATAGAAATTTCATGCAAAAATTCCAATTTTTAACCTTAGATATAAATGGGTTAAAAGGAGATGTGAAACAAGCTTGTATTTATTCAGAACTAAATTCACTTTTATTCTTATTAAAACTAGTAACAGCAATTTTCAAAAAGAAAGAAATGGTTTAAAGTATTTCGAAGTAACGTATTCATTGACTCTCATTACAACTAATGCCCTATATTTCAGATTTGTTTTGCTTCATAGCCAAAAACTCCCTTCATTGTGCATGTCAATTGCATCATTTTATTAAACAATAACTATGTAATTACTATGACGTGATTCTGGATTTGGGGATAAATTATTGGCACGCGTCTAAAACAGAAGTACTAGAAAACTAAATATTTTGGTTGACTTTATTTAGATGAAATAAAACCAAAATTTGACTGTAAATGTAATCACGTATCAAAATTTGTTTAAATCATGGCATTTTTGAAATATTGCGTTTACATATATACAATAGCACAAACTGAGAGATGGTCTATCCTTGGGCAGATTTGGTTAAGTATTTAATAAAATTTATTCTATATAAAATCTAAACTGAGAATCAACTTTTATTTACTAAAATGCTTACTTTCCTACGAATTTAAATTATCATATATACAAGCAAACGTATAGACTGACTGACCCCGTTTCAGATTAATTTCGAAATTTGATACTAATCTGCATTTTATATCATGCTTAGATTTAGACTTATGCTCCAAATTTTGTCAGTCTAGTTCTTATTAATATATTTAGGAATTGTATCTATTCAATTGTATTCGGGCACTTAATATGGAATGTTCCGCTTTAAATTTTATATTACATAATCAATAATTTTAGTGTTGACTCCATATATCAAATTTTATCCGCCTAGCACAAAGTGTTTTTTAGTTATCGAATTCACAAACAGAGAGATAGAATAACAGACAGAAATAATACCCAAATTGTGTCTGGTGGATTCAGGAAGGTCTGAAATTCGGAGATTTACCAAATGTCCTTTTTTTTTTTTTTGGTGATCTCTCTTTATATATTTCGTAAACAAGAAAATGAACATTTCTACTGTAAGTTTTGCTGTACTTATACCAGCTATTTTTCTCATATGCATGCAAAGTAAGAGTAGTTCTGAACAAAAGCTTTCATGAAACTTTTTCATCAGCCCATTCTGCGTTGGAAGGAAGAATACCATACTGTTTCATTGACTAAGGTATCTCCGAATGACACTTTTTCCTCCAATCATGCTTACTTTTATAAGTCGCTCTATTCTTATCTGTAGTAGCTCGTAATTACCCAAGGATATTTTTTGCTTCCATCCCTCAATGCATAGCAGTTTTAATTTCTCAAAAGTGCCAAATCTTGATACTGGCATCTAAATCATCACTTCTCAAAATGGTAGATTCAATTTAAATCATACAAGAATACTTTGATCCGATGCAAAAATTAGATGTAATCCTCAAACACTTCAAGTATTCTTTAATTCCATGTATCCTTAATAGAATTTGTAGAATGGAACTTTCATGAAGCGGAAGGTACTATGTAATTAGATTGTAAAGAACACAAGGGGGCAGTTAAGTGGTTAAATTCCCAGATTATCTGTTGTGTTTGGGAAATTTAATCTTCCCCATAGTTAAATATATGGAGACTTATGTTAATTACTATCCTGAAGTTAATTATTATTTTTAACATCATGAAGGGGCGTATTTATAATGCCTATTTTGGCCAGAAATAGATAAAGAATTAAAACAACTAAGCAATAAAAAAATCTGCACAAGAGCGATAATGGATATAAAAATTGTGTAGGTTTAATATTCTACTAAGATTAAATCAAACGAACAATAATGAATCGTATTAAATTATAAAGTAAATTATTGAGCTTATCAGAGTTTGCACATATGCAAAGAAACATCAAACAGTAAGAACATCCAGAGTTTATCTGTAGTGGCAGACTTTTTACTAGGTAACCACTTAGAACAGTTGGATAGAAAGAAGACACACATGTAAGGATTTAAAATATTACCTACTTGCCTTATAAATAAAAATACAAATTCTATAAATTATAAAATATTAATCTTTTTGTAAAGTGTAGTAGATTAAATTTGTATCTGTTTACTTCGGTTCACTTTATTGTAACAAAATTTATAAACATGGAGTGTCATTTTACTGGATGAATAAACTTAGTCAAGAATCAGTCATTGAATTAAAACACTAAAAAAAAGGAAAGATTTAATGGAAAATAAATAGTTGCCATGCTCATTAAATTTCAAGTGAATGAAATGAGGGGAAAATAAACAATATCCAGTTTATTAAAAGAAGGGCCTCATAATTGCCTCCAGAAAAATAATTGTCTAAATCCGCCACTGTTCATACAAGAGCTCACGCCAAAAATTACTGATACTTACAAATAGTTGATACCAAAGGGTGGACATTTCGACCTTAAAAAATGTAAACAAGAAAGCATCGGAATATTGAAAACTTAAAATGTGACGTGCCGTGATTATATTATGATCTTTTCCACACAGAATTTCGACATCTATTATGCCTGCTGCACTTGAAATAGGAATGGATAACAAGATAGACTTTTTTAGCCCCTTTCCCATACAATGACGAGCCTGAACAGCGCATCAAATTACTGAATTTTTAAATTCAGATCTGCAATTAAGGGAAAATAATTCAGTAATTTAAAATTTAAATAAATCGCAAAAATGCATCATTAACTCACTCATTATTATAGGAATTAAAATAACTATCCAAAATGGGCTGTGCTTTGCAATTGGGAAATAGGTGAATAATATGTCAAGAGATTAACTAACTGTTCTAGGTAAATAAGAAGAGATTAAAGCGATATTTAAAAAAACACCAGTAAATTTCCTATTAATAGAATTTTTTCTCAACATCCCCAAATCCTTAAAATCTAAAACTGTTCATCCATTATCCGGAAAATAAAAAATTCTTTACTGAACAGGTCAACTTAAAATAATGAAATCTGAAAACTAAACAGTATCAAAAATGTTTTTATAATAAATTCAGAAGCCAATGAAAATCATTCAATCAATTAAGTATAAATCAAGCAGTACAACAATATCATAAATTAAATCGAAATTCGTTATAAAGATATCGTTCAAATACTTATTCATTGCTTAAAACTGCACTATTTTTTAAAAATATTTTATGATTATATGGCTACTATTTTTTTTCTATTTACAAGTTTTCTAGAATCCATGCTGTAGATTTATGAATAACTGGAAAACCAAAGAAATAGCAGCATTTGCATAAATAATCAAAACAGTTTTTAACAAAACTAATTCGTTTGATGTTCTGCATAATTAGGAAGTTCTAACCTGTGGATAACTATCCATTCAAAATATTCAATAAAATTTGTAATCATTAAAAAAATTATAATCTAAATAATCCGATGCACCTTGAATCCTGGATAAAACTTAACTGTTTGATTAGATGCAACTTCGGACCAATTCAATCATTTAAATACCTGGTAATGTGACCCTAAATATTGTGTTACATTCAAAGTTAAATGATACATGGTTAATTAGAAAATGCAATGAATACCATTGGCTTTTCTGTCAGCTCCTAAGCCAAAACCAGAATAATAAAAGCAGAAGAATGTATAGATTTTAATAAAAATAACTTAAAGTAATATACTAAAACACTAATATTAAATTAAAAGTACCGATTCAAAAAATTAAACGTGTTTAAAACTACACTCAGAAAATCAAACACACATTTAAAAACGTAACCAATTAAAAACTTATTAAAAAGGGCAATGATATGAATAACTTACATTATTAAAAATATCCCAAATCAAATCAAGAATTTCAATATTTAAAATATCACACTGTAAAAGGTATTTTCTAAACCTGGTTTTTGATGTTTTGAAAAGGTTATTCTCAAAAGGATTCAAAAAAGGATATTCATAAAATAAAAAAATGTTTTAAATATTATAAGACATAAAAATAACTTGAAAGAAATTAAATTCATTGAAAAAATTTAGTAATAATTAACAAAAAAAACCCTACCTTGAAGACAGGTAAACAAAGAAGCCATAGAAGAATCACAGAAAAGTTCAGTGGTAATGCATAAGTTTAAAACAATTCCTCGAGAAAGAATGAACATGCACAGATAACTGAAATAGGTATGCTTTTCAACTGGTGGGTGTTAACGCTATTTAGATAGAAATCTCTTCTAAAGTACAAGTCAAAACTGCAGTAAAATTGAAGATGCGATTCCTAAAAAATTTTGCACTCATAAATATTTCTTTAAATCCCAATTTTAAAAACTTATCCACTTTTTCCCTTAGATTCTGCAAAAATAAAAATGCAATCTTCTCATAGAACAATTGAAGTCCTGAAGAAGTGTAAGAAGTTAAAACGGTTTTCAGTACTTTACATGCAAAAATATTTGTCTGAACTAAATATAAACCATTAAAAATTTGTCCATTTGAGGGTTAAAATGCTCACTTAGTAAATTTTCTTCTACAATCAATTTGAAGCTTAGAAACAAAAAGCATAAATACTCGTTTCGCCCAAAATGACACAAAATATTTTTACAATATTTTCACATTATTGTACAACAATCAAGATATTCAGAAGCATTGTAAGAATATTGCATTGTCTTCTTATTTTCACAGAGTGCACGTATTCAAACTCAACAGAAAGCAGAATTGAATACTGTTAAAATAATTTTTGATCATGTAATGTGTTGTTACTTTTGTTTGATTCTTGAGGGATCTGTTTTAATTTTTCTACAGGTTTATGTGCTATACTTTTATTAATTTTATTCTAGATAAAATATCCTTCTAATTATTCTCACCCTTTATTCCTTCGATTTTATGAAAAAAAAGAGGCAAGTTTTTCTTCTCTGATTAAAACATCAACATGATAATATTTTAGATTTTATTGATCGATCGATTTATTTAATCTCGCTTGATAGCATCGATTGTTTTATCCTGTAATTAACATACTTAATGGCATTTCATTTATAAAAAGATTACCAACCTAAAAGTAATTATCATGTTAAAAATGACAATGGAATTTCTGCTTTGGAATGAGTGTCCAAAAACAGTAATTATTTCCATCATTAAAATTGTTTAAAACATGTTAAATAAACATTAAAAGAACCGATAAAATAGGTTGATTTTCAATGAAAAATAGAATGCAGAGTTAAAAAAAATATTCTCTAATTTTAAAAAATTAGTAAAATTTGAGAAAATATGTTCAGAAATGAAATTGCTACTATTGAAATAGCTATTATAATAAAAGGTTTTCTTTAAAATACCTAATTTCATTATAGTTTATATCGTAGTAATTTAATTAACTATGATAGTTACTTTAAGTTCATTCAATTGGTTCAATTAACTTCATGTTAAATTAGAGTAGAAAATATTAAAATATTAACTGTTATACTCTTACATGTAAATATAACAGTTAATAGGTTTCATTTTATTTGTTAAAATTAATAATTTTTTAAAAAATCCAGTGCTTTTTAATACTATTAACTAGTTTAACATTTATATTACAAAAGAATTCATGACATTGAAGTTTATACGATGCAAACACATCTTTTTTTCCATTCAATTAATTAAATTATATTGTGTCATTCACCGTGTTAGTGATTAAAAATTATATCAACATGTGTGCATGTTTAAACTGGCTTAAAATTAATAATGATGATTTATATAAGCTTCTAATAATTAAATAATTATGAAAATCAACTAATCATTAGCAATAAATGAAGATTGTTTTGTTTTGACATCGTGGATTTTCGTTGAATATATTTAAATCATTTTGTCTTAATCGTAAGAGAAAATTTCAATTGTGTAGTCTCAAATCGAAACCTTCTCATGGAAGTCAATCTTATTCACTAACATCGTTTTCTAACTTATCTCGAACTTGCAATATGCAGTGGCGTCATCTGGATGGGGTGAATTTAGCTGTTCTCGAGAAAATATTTAAAACCTTTAAAAATTATAAACCACAGTATTAAAAAAATGAAAATAATATTAGTTTTGGAACTCAAATTAATTTTTATCCACCAATAACTAGCTAACAAAAATTATAAATAAAATAGAAATACCCACATCTTTAAAAAGATTTTACCTACTATCAGCATTATTCTTTATTTGAGCATTATTCTATTTATCAGCATTATTCTATATTTTTATTATTATATGTAAATAAAATATGGCAAAACTATAAACAGATTTATTATTAATTTTTTTTAATTTAAATGCAAAATTTTAGTAAGCATATAACATCATGAGCTACAAACTTCACATTAAGCTATTATATTTTGAATTCGTTAATATTATTCCTTGTGTGTTTGCGAATAATTTAAGCAAAATATAAGCTCCCTTTTTATTATATAGAAATAAAACTGAATCTTATAAAACAAATTTTTACTTAAGAGAACTGATTAATTTCAAAATACCTAATACTAAGATACAAAATGCATCTTTTTAATGAGTTTATTTTAGCCAAATTAACATCATCAATCATGCGCTTAAATTTAAAAAAATGTAACTGGCGGATTTTTTCAATACAATTTTTGGAGCTTGAAAAACTATTACCCTCCATCAAAAAGATATCCGAACAATCTGCTTCACTAAATTTTGCAGGACTAGGCAACGACCATTATGAAACCCTTCTTTTTTAATATGTTGTTAATTCAGTAATGAATAATTTGCAAATATTAACACACGGATTGGGTAGAAAGTCCGTTCAAATTTTAATATAAAAGGTAGTCAATAAATAAAATAACAAATAAAGAAATAAATGCAAATAAATTTTATCGAAATAAAATAAGATTTAATGTTTAGCTTAGATAATCTGGAATTTATTTATTTATTTTAATGTCATGAAAAATAAATTAACAAACTTGATAGGTGGCGCCTACATATCAAGCCAAAGCGATCATGCGAAAAAACACCAAATAGAATAGACCTTCTAATCGCTTATAATATGACTATGATCCACATAACAACCGAAACAGGAGATAATATATTGCGGACGAATCACAAATGTAGCAATGGACAATACATGCCATTCTTCTACGGTTTGAAATAACCGAATAGAAACACTAAGGGTTTCAATAATCAGATGTCAAATGAAAAAACAGCGCCTAAAAATAGTTTTGTTTTTTCCATTGATATATATCAGGAATGCTTTAACCGCAGTAACACTATGACTAGTTGCTCACTCTTGCTTAAAGGGAATTTATATCCAAAAAAAAAATTTCTACAATTTCCATAAAATCTACCTTGCTTTGTTGTGAAATACAAGCAATTCAGATTTTTAAAAGATTTTTCTTGATTAAAAATTTAAAGTTTCAAATTTTAAAACTTTTCTGTAAAATTTCTAGGATTTTTTTTTTCAAAATGCTACACATTTTTAATTTTGTCTCTTAAATGTTTATAAATGCTTAATAATAACGCCAAATCTTTTAAATAAAACATGAATTGAAAAAAAGAAACAATTGAAACAAGTTAAGTTGCCAAAAAAACGAATTGAATAAGGATGGATTCAAAAACATTTTTACAAAATTTTTAATCATTACATTTTACATAAAACAAAACTATACTGTAAAAAAGTAGTGGTTTATATGACCTTGTTGAAGATAAAAGTATTTTAGTAAGCTCATACAAAGTCATTAATTTCTAGGCGACTAATAAATTTGACAGCCGTGTTTAAAGCATTAAATTTTTAAAATTAGTATTTAAGAATCTATTTTATGCGTTCTATACCCCTTACCATTTATAATCAAGTAATGTACCTTTCTGTTAACACGCAACATTTCCAAACTTATTAGAATGAAATAAATAAATAAATCAGGTAAAATTTTGAAAAAGCGGGTTTATTTTCTTCCAAAAATGGTTCAAACTTGATAAATATTAGCATAGGCAAACTAGTGAAATGATCATTTATTATAAAAAAAATACTCAATAAATAAGGAAGTTTTCAGAAAAATGTTTTACTTTACTTCAAAGTAAAAAAAATGATGATTTACCAGTAAAAATATAAAATAACACAGGGGAAGTAAGCGTAGCTCTTGATATCGCATCTGACAAAATAATTTTTTCTCCGTTAAAATATTCGCCTGATCCTCTTGAAATTTTTAGAAAATCCAAACACATGCTCAAAGATAATTTTTAACATAATTTTTTTTAAATTTTTTATTTATTTATTTATTTGGCTTTTTCATCTATTTTAAGGTTCCAAATCCTACTAAAGATGTAGGAAGAAAACGCATCTCTTTCACCCAAACATGGCGCTTCTTTTCCAGTAGATGAGTTAAATTAAGCCCATATAACACAAAATGCCCAACAACATTACTGCGATGTCTTAAAAAGGTTGTCCAGAATTCAGAATATCAAGTAACATCGCGGAAATGTCGTACAGTAACTTGTACTAATATGGATATCGTAGGTCCCTTTTTCAGTGGGTGCAACGTTTAAATAAAAGATAATCATATGATGAACAAATCTATGAATTCCATCACTTTTCAGGAATGCAATAGTTTATGTGTGTACTGAAGGTCCAGAAGGGCTATGGATATTAACGTCGCCATCTGCAAAAATCGAGTTCCATCTACCCACAGGATGCTAAATGATCAAGGATATTCTGTTCGAGAAAGCCCTTGTTGTAAATACTTAACCGCAGTATGGTATTTGCCGATAAATGTTAATGGCTAGACGGTAGTCTATACGAATGGAGATCAAACATTCAGTACAAAATATTGAGTATCGAGGATGTTGATAAGCCTAGTAGCAAAAGGAACATAACTCATATATGCATCTGATTCGGACACTAATGCCTCCATTCAGCTTCAAAGTGGCAAACGTGCATCTTTTAAACATGGTTGTTTGGTTCTTACATGATCGTCCACGCTTTGGTTTCCACAACCATTGAACAAGGTTTATGAGTTCTGTCTCTGTTATAGGCTCTATTCAGCTCCTCACGTTCTTCTAATTCAGAATTTAAGCAAATCAGTGGTTTAATTTAAGCAAGGCAGCGTACGTAGCATTCTTGGCCACTTAAGCAGTTTACAATTTTGAACTAGTTGCTGATCATTTCTTGGTTTCATTTTCATACTTCCATCAGAGGCGCTCACACTAGCGTCATCTATTGGATATTTTTTATTTATTTTTTTCTTTAAATATTCAGTGACTGATCCAGGAAATCAGTTTTTATTTCAGCTTTTTTTCCCCTGATTTTTAAGAATTTTAACCATATCTATGGATGTTCTATCCACCACTTCTTTACAAAAATTTAATTCTACAGGAAATATATTTTTTTTTCAAGGTTTGTACATATAAAAAGTTCCGTTCAAAAAGTTTTAATTCGTCTGTTACAGTTGTAAAAAATTTAGAAAAAGGGCAATGATGTATTTTTTAATTTTTTCTCCACACTCCCTCGCAAGTATCTCTAGGTGCAACACGATGTCGCATTCTGAGAGTAAGAAGTAAAAATTGAGAAATACTATTGTCTTCTAAAGGAAGAATATATTAATTTTACAATTTAATTAATAATTTGATACAGCAATTAGTATTGTTATGTGAATTTTTGGCAATCTAAAGAAGTTAGTGGCCTTTATTTTTCCCTAAATAAATCATTTAAAAGAAACTAAAAACTATTAAAATTAAACTGAATAAAATTAATTGATTCTCTTTATATAAAGTTGTTTGATCATTTAAAATAGTTTAGAAAATCTTCTACGGAAGTAAATTAAATATAACTAATTATTCATTTGCTCTTGGTCGTAAAGGAATCCTCCTGGTTTCAGAATGTTCACTAGATGGCAGCACAACTACTTCGAAATATTTGGCTGTAGTTGCAGGCAGTGAAAGTGAAAGTCAAGTATAGTTAAGTATGTCGTCTGAGATCGAAAAAATTTGTTAACAACATATATTCCAATGTCTCATTAAAAATGCACCGCATATAATAATTCGAAGTTAATAAATTAACTGACATAAATTTATATGAGATCCCATTACTTCACGGCGAGATGCATAGGTTTTTTTTAAATGAGCCTTTATTATTTTTATTTAAAATGGTAAATCATAAAATACTATATAAAAGTATTGGAAAAGCTTCTATAAGTTTAGTCATTAACTAATTATGCAGAAATATTGAAGTATCAACAAATTTAATTCATGACCACAGAACCAATGTAGGCATATTTAAATTATTCATTGTTTAACACATATCGTAATATGTGTACAGATATATTAATTGATTTAAATAATGTGTTGGATTGGAATTGTATTATCGCTTTTCTTTTATTGCCATTTTTAAGATTGGCGTTAATATTTCGATTTGATTATTAAATTACACTAAAATATTTTGAAACCATTTTACTGCCAGTAATCTATTTCATATAGGTAATTTTATCTGGAAACATTTAATATATGATTTTTTTTAATTTCATAGTGAAATGAAGTGAAAAATAAAATTAATTAACTATAAATAATTGGTAAATTACTGTAAAATAGCTGAAATCAAAATTGTTTACTTTTCTTTCATGTTTTATGGAATTATTGGCGCAACATTAAAATTATTTTTATTTTATTGTAGATAGTTTAAAGTTATATGCATTAAAAGTATAAAATAAAAGCATACTTATCTTAAATTCAATATACGACTGCAACTTTAGTGTGATGAAAACATCCAAAGTATCGATGAATTTTCTGATGATACATTTTACTCAAAATGTGCCACAGATTTTAGTGTAAATTTGATATACCAAACTTAATTTAGTCGAATCATTGATGCTTACATAGACACATATACAGCTTGGTGCGTAAGGTATAAAATTTCATAAAGTATTATAATTTTTTTCATCAATTTCGACCAAATCCACTTTCTAGTTCTCCCTTACATTTCTCATATTCTTACAATACATATACTTATAATTCAGACAAAAGACGACTATGCCTCATGATTCCAGAGTTTCAAATAGAAAATAAAAGTTTCAAAGTGACAAATGGGAGCAAATTGGTTCCTCTAAAGATATGAATGTCTAAAGTACTATTAATTGCCAGCAAAATTCCAATTTTTAAATATTAATGAACTCTTTACCACCATAACGCCACTGTTGGCACACACCCTATATTTAGACATCTTACATTTTTTAATTTATTGTAATGCAAGTAAATACAGAAAGTTCACCTAACAAGGGATTTAAGATTCAATATAAATAAATTTTTGTCTAAAGACAATGTATCAAATTTTGTGCTTTTCATGTATTTTGTTTATGTATTGACATATTTTTCATAAAAATATTAATTTAAAATACAAAATACAAATACAATTTTGGTGCAAAGATTACATTTGAGGAGACACTTTTAGCTCGTGTCATTGTGAAATAACAGTGTTCGTATACGTAAATAGGAACATAATGGGTAACAAAAATTAGTATAAAAATATAAAAATAGTATAAAAAATATTACAAAACTAATCCATTGCCCTATTCTCATAATTAAAGTTTATCATAATTTTTATACACCCTTATTTAATTTGATTTGTTTTATGCTTGTAAGAAAGAAACATTGTAATCGAACTTTCTCCCATTTCTTGATGCTCTAAAATTCTGAAATTCCACACACTAATGCACTCTTGACGATGATGCATTCTTTTAATATTCTTAGAATTCAAATCATATTCATTAAAAAATTAATAATAGAAAATTTTATCATGTTAACGAAAGAACAACGGGAATTTTATCCGCTCTGTAATTCAAGATTTAATCCTTTCGTTAATACATAAATGCAGCGCGTGAATTCATTTTTAATTTATTATACTGTTTTACTCTCAGACACTGAAAACCATTCTCATGTGCTGTGCCGGAATGCATTGATTTCATCGAAATGGAGTTTGAAAAGAAGGAAAAAGAAGGATTAGCAATAAGGTAAAGCTTAATTGTTAGTAATATTAGATGATGTGGTAACTGAAGATGATTTTCAAAATTGAAAAAGCCATACGAACAATACTTGAACAAGTTTAAAATGGAAATTAAATAGTTTTAATTAAAGAGGCAGGCGGAGCAAAAAACGGAAATAAAACGTATTTAACAGGAAGAATATCAAGACTTAATAAAGAGCTTTGGAAATGAGCTCATTGCTCTCAATGCATATCAACCTTCCACTGTGTAAAATCCCCCAAAAGAGTCTCCAGGTGATTACTATTCATTCTCGGATTTGGAAACACTAACACTCGGTACTTTTAACCACATATCAGAAGACATTTTATTTTGTTGAAAAAATGCTTGGAAGGAAAGTTGAAAAGTTATGATTTCATTTAGCAGTAGGGTGAACTCAGATTATTTGTGGAATTAGATTTTTACTTATTAACGAAGTTCAAAAAGTGAAGGTGGGTTACTAAAACGAACAGTTCATACGGACGATTTAGTATTGAAACGTGAGAAACGGAGAATGAAAACAGGGTGGCAACCTCTTGAAATAAAGATGGTTTTCCAGTGTCCCCCTTTTTCTGGAAATGGGATGAAAACTTTTGATTGCAGACATTAAGTCTTGAAATGAAGGATAGCCTCAAGACGGAGTAGTAAAGGCTACAAAGCCTTGAAAATCTTCAAAGTGGATGACTGACTGTTGAGCCTCACAAAAGCTTGAATATGGGAAGTTGAATCGTGAAATGAAGAAGAGCAACTGTAATGCAGAATAGTGAAAGTTGTTGAACCTCGAATAGGCTTTAATGCTGGAAGTTGAGATTAAAATGAAGAAGGGTAGCCGTAATGCAGAGAAGAGAAGAATTTTGAACCTTTTATAAGCTTAAATGTGGGAAGTTGAGCTTTGAAACAGAGAAGGACAACTGCAAAGAGTAATGAAAGTTGTTGGAATTGCGTACATCGAAGTGCATTGAAATCGGATGTATCTGAAAGGTTATCAAGCACTGAAGTTTCTTCTGGTGGAAGGAAAATCTTACGAGATTTTGATCAAAGCTGGAATTACAATGAGAATTTCTAAAATGAAACATTAGACAGTACATTCATGTACGAAGATAGAATTAAATTAAATTTTCAAAAATAATGACTTCTGGATTGATATCATCCTAAATATAAAAAATAAAATTATAATTATATGCATTATTAAAAGTAAAGTATAATTTATAGCAATCTATTGAAAAACCTCATTCACTACAATCTTGATTTTTTTTAAAGAAGCCTGAATATCTTATTAAATCTATACCACAAATTTATAATTTGTAATGAATAAATTAAAAAAGTTAAAAATAAAGAGATGAAAAACAAATGTTCTTTACTTTCAACTTTATTTATAACATACGCATTATATAACATTAATTCATTTTTACAATATACAATTATTAATATCTGTGACTCTACAGCGGCATTTACAAACACAATACATAGGCATGTAATTTATCACAAAAAATCACAAATAATGTAATTTCCTTTTTGAACAACTCCGTGAATCATGGTGTAAATAAAATTTTTCATTTTATATTTTCTTAAATACTAATGGAATGAAAAGGAAATTTAATTTTCAAAATTATCCTAAATTATATGAATATTTAAAAATGAAATTTTTAAATGCATTAAAATTAGACTATTTTAAGGGTTTTTTCCCCTTTTTAAAAAAACATCTTCAAATTCTCCAAAAAAACGGAATAAAGAATTGAATTTTCAAAAGAATTTGAAATAGCATGCAAAAAGAAACTTTTGATTCAAACAATGATTTTTTAAGATAACCTACTGTTACTGTTTAATTTGAGTCTTATTCACAAGTTTACTAACTTTGCCCTATAGCTTTTTTCCTTATGATAGATAACTGCAGTGGATATTTGTTTAAAATTATGCAAATGAAAAAAAGAAATTCTTGGTTATAAAAAATGTGCCTAATAACCCCATTACCAGTCACCTTTCTTCTCTTTTTTTCTACAATGAATTTAAGCATTCAACTGCGATTATTTTTTCAAAAATTACATGAAATTAATTATATTTCTTTGATGGTATATAATTGAATTACAAGTAAATAATATTTTTATTCTATTGTATATGTACAATGGAATATTTAAGGCTAACGTTAAAGTTAGAACCGGCTATAACCAATCTTTTCGCAACTGCAACAACTTTATGCGTCAATTTTTGAAAACTGTGAAAAAACAGTTTAAAACATTTAACACTAAAACCTACACAAATAAATATTGACAAAACTCATTTTAGCTGACAATCCGTCCCTTCCCTTTAATCTAAACAGAATTGCTTCAAATACAAATTTCAGCTGTATGAAATTAAGAATTGCGACAATAAGTAGCAGGTGTTAATTCAAAAAGCATTTGTCAAGGTCACAGTTCCAAATCTGCGATTAAAATGAAGAAACTTTTACTTGGGTTGCACGAGTTTTTTATTGCTTATCATTCTGATGTGTGGACGGCCAGATAACATTTACTTTATTAATCGTTTTATTGGTTGCATATTTCATAGCGATGATTAAAGATTTAGTCTGATCCAGTATAAATTTATGTTTAACTGATTAAACTATTTAAGATTTATTTATTTAATAAATCTTTAAAATTTTAATCAATATTTTGAGCTCTCCCAAAGAGTTTCACTTGTTACTAGCATAATGAAAAATTTACATTAAATTGAACTTATAAAATACAATGGTTTTATGAAAAAAAATTGATTTCAATTCTCAATAACAGGCTCAAAAACTGAAAGAATTTTTTAGATTTAATTTGATATTCATAAAAAAATATTAAAATTTAAATAATTATGCTTTTTTTATAATTAACAACTCAAATGTAACAATAAATTAACAAGAATTAAAAACTGTATTCTTCTTGAAGCTTTTTCTTCCAGAGATATTTTTTGTATTTTTTATTCGTGGAATAAGGATGTTAGGGATGCTATTTCTTAGATGCACTATTTTCACGCTTTTATTTTGACAACTCCATCATTTCAGAGTTTTCAGGAAACTTTTACAATTTTTGCTGAATATGGATATGAAAATTCCATCTTCAGTTTTTTGTGTGTATACTCAGTCACATTTAATTTAATCTTTTTCTCTTGTTTTATTGGCCTAATTTACACTATACACAAATACACAACTTTAAATATTCATTGATGAGATGTCATATGTCTCGTGAGATGGTGCCTCTCTCGAAAAGTCTCGTTGCAAATGTGGCACCTCAATTTCTCCTCTCGTTTCAGTTTCTGTGGATCTGTCTGTTTCTTATGATGAGAGCGCATGTGGTACACCAAGTCACTTGTCATACGGAAAGAAGCATTGCACTTTGCACACCAGTTTTGAGAAGGAAAAGTTAATGCTGCCAAAGAAGGTGGCAGAAAAGGGATCAAAGGTGCTGGCAATCCCTTTGCCCCTGAGAATACATCTAAAGACTGAGGCTTTGGTGTATATTGAAGAGCTGAAGGCATAGTTGACATACGGACGTCAGTAAGAGTTGGCGACATTAAAGCATTCAGCTCATAACTGCTGCCATCTGCCAAGCTTGGCATCTTTCTCATACTTTTGAATTCTTCCGTCATTTTCAGTTGTTGATGCATACTGCTTGTGTTATTAGCAACTGTAGGAGGCAACTTAGTGCTGGGTGCAAACGCACTTGTCATGTGTCCATCGATTGAAGGGTTAGAAAGAACAGGGGGTGAAATTGGTGTTACTCCATTTTGAGGCAAGGTCACTCCGTGATAAGAAGGTGTACTCGTCACAGGTGTCAATGGGTACGGGAAAGGTGCAAAACTATTGGCTCCTGTCTGGAATAAAAGTTCTCTAGGATCTATGCCTCCTGTGAATAAAGAAGACAGGGAAGTTATGCTGGGATGAAACGCTGTGCTTGATTTATCCACTTTCTTGAAAGCACTTGAATTATTGCTCTCTGCTGATACCGATTCCACACTGGTGTACACTGGAGAGTGATACACCGGAGTATTTGAAGTAGTCAACTTGACATTAAAAGAATCGTTCGATGCTTTCCTCGTGCTGTTGATTGTGGAACTGGTCGATTTTCCAAACTCGGGTCGTTTTTCGTCATCTCCAAACGACGACCTGGATTTCTTTAAGGGTGAAGCATATTCATCCAAACTTCCATGCCTCTTCCTATTTTTTAAACTGGAATCTGGTAATGATTCATCGGGAACTGCTGCATTTTCTGATGTCACAGAGCTTGTGGGTGATTGTGGACTGTGGGGTTGATCACTTCTGCTGTCACCATCGTTCATGTCTGTGAGAGTGGCAATGTCAAAATTTTTGACTCGACCACTGTTTTGTTTTCTAAATGGATTGTGCAAGTTGTTCATGCCTTGATCTTTGCGCCTACAACGGTACATTAGGTGAGCCACCACAGGAAACGGATTTTCGAATTGCTCTTGACAAAGCATGCATTCGAAACGCTTTTTACCTGGAAAAGGGAAATTCGTTATTATTAGATTTTTACAGTGAAAACATAAGTATATAATATCTCATTGTTTAATGTTGCAAGAATGGTTTAAAACCTATCGTGTTAAAAGCATTATGTTAATCTTGATAGCAAGAAATATTTTATAGCAAATTTAATGCGTAATGCAACTACAATTAATTTAAAACGAAATAGTCAAATAAATTCTCAATTTCTTTACTACTTTCTAAATAGATTTGATGATTTGTATTAACTTGGATATTTGTATCATAATAAACTTTAAAAAAACTGTTTCGTGCGGAATCAGAAAAAGCATATACCTAATCAATAATAAACTGAACTAAGAAAAAAAACCTATTTTTTATAAACATTATTGATCTAGTTTTAATTTTAGTTCTGTGAACGTGAAGAAGAGGATGTTTCATACAGCTATATAAAAAAGTAGAAAGCTATATAATAACTGCTTTTTGTTAATAAGATTTTTTCTACATCTTTCAAAATCAATGTTTGAAACTTATCTACTGCTTGTAAAATTAGTATAAAATGGAAAGGATAGTTGATAAGAAAAATTATTATAAATATTCTGACTGATCATAGCCATAATTTAACCACTAAGTAGACAAACTTATCCTCCGCACTCAGCAGTTCTAAAATTATTTATTGTTAATATCTGAAATTGAGAAGCAAATTTGATTTTTCTCAAAATATCAAACATGCACTCAGGGAATCTTAAATATATTGTATAATCTCAAGTATGAAAATTGAGATTTTTTTCATTGAAATTCTGCCAAAATTGAACGTAAATCAAACAAAATACTCCAACTTGAAAACTAATCACTAAACACATGCATCATCCAAGTCGAAGTCTCCACCTACTGAATAATATCAGTTTTGCTTCCATTTTTTAAAAGTAAGGCATAAAAGTTATGTTTCAAAATTACAAATTTGAAATCACAGATTTCATCTCTTAAAAAAATCTATAAAATTGTGGTAAACTCATTTTTACTACAAAATACTTGCTTACCTTCCATAACATTGGGTGGTATCACAGGAAGTTTCAGTATATCGGCCAAATCCTGTCCGAACCACGCTCTGAGCTCCTCCCCTGAAGTCAGTTCTCTGATAGTCCGGAAGTAGAGCTGACCTCCCTTCACAATGATCTCCAAGGTTTGCTCATCCGGATTTCTGGCCGGAAGGATGTGCGCGAGCCAGCTTGGGGCCTTTGGAAGTCCACTGTTGCTAAACTGATCTTTTAAAGACACCTGTTGACACACAGAAATCGAGAACATATAGCTATACTTTCTACAGTGCGAGCAAATTTACTGATAACGAAATATGAATCAATGTTCTATGTCGTTATATTTATATAAGGGGAATTTTAAGAGAACTTAGCTATTTTTCATTATGAGTCGTTTTTTTAGCATTTCAAATAAGACAATAATTTAATTTGGAAGTCATCTTGTTTATTATTGATAATTCACACAAATGTTTGGCTTGTAAAAAAAATGTTTATCTCGTAAAATATTTCATTGCATAAATTTATAAAGTTATCGACTGGAACTTACTAAATCTTTCAAATGTTAATAATGACTAGCTACTTGATTATTTTATTTCTTTCAAAATTCACATTAAAATAAAGGAATAAACCTATAAAAATCATGTAATGTATCTGAGATTAGTAGTATGATCACCTCTGTAATATTGTTTTAATTACTCACAGGCATTAGTTACAAATTTCTCAAATGTTAAAGAAACGTTAAGAAACGATTTTAAATCCAAAATATTAAATTTTTTTCATTGCTTTGAATTCTAAGTGGTGACTAAAATACACTGGTCATTCTAAAATGTATAAACCAGAATTGCATTGCATTGAGGATAAAGATTCGAACGTGTTATAAATATCAATAGATAAAGGTAAAAATAGTTTAATTTTTAAGGATTTATTGAAAATGCTCTAAAAATAAATGTAATACATTCACTGGAACCTTAAAAATGTTACTTTCCTTTGATATATCAGAAAGTAAAGAAGGAAATAAAGAGGATACAACCTCGTATTTTGCAAAGAATCAGGCAAACAGCAAGACACATGTATGTAATTTTTTTCAAAAGAAAAAAAAAGTGAATATAATATGAATACCCTTCTGTAGGATTTGAAACGCAAAAACATTATTATTTAATCTATCTAAACATCGAAAAGGTATTCACCAGCCACCTACCTTAAGCACTTGCTTTGAGGTAACGAGCTTGTCTACACACCTCCAGGTGAGCACGGCGAGTGAATCAGGAGATCCGGAACTGAGGGGTAAGGGACCCAGGAGGGTGCCGCAGGTGATCACATCCTCGGTAACGACGGAGATGTAAGGTTCGCTCATGCTTCAAAAGTCTGGGCATAAAACAAGCTCAATTCAGGATATTTCATCAAACGAATAAACGATAGAAAACAAGAAATACGAAAAAAGAGTTAGCTGCATATACTCGAATTGAAACACTTTCATGAGATGTGTGCGTGTAAAAAACACTTTTGTATCATACATTATAAAAAACATAAGAAAAAGAATAGCATGGAACCTTTTTCATTTAAAACAAACAGATTTTTGCTACTATGAATTTCGTTGATTTCCATCCGTCATCTTCAGAATTTTCTGACCCTTCAGCCTTCTTAAATATTTATTTTTTCTTCGTATCAGTGTTTTGCACTGCATGGCACTAGTCTAAAAACACTACGAATCTCAGTTTTCCCCCCTTGTTCATCTTTGCAATGGAAAAATAGAGCTGCTTTCATTCTAAAGTGATCAGTAATATAATTAGCTTTACGGTGGTGGGTGGTAGGGGAACATCTAGGAAAAAAAAACAGTGTAATGTTTTTACTCAACATCCCTTCCTCATTTAACGGCAGTTTAAAAGTCTGATCTTGACTTGACACATTGAATGGAATGGTTTAAATAGTTGTTAAAATTAAACGATGCATTAAATGACAATTAAATCATTGACAACAATGCATCATTCCAAAGAAAACAGGTTGTTTTTCTAATAATTTTCATGAGATCCTATTTCAAGCATTTAGCAAAAAACGTTAAATTTGACATATTTTTTATTATTTAATTTTTAAATATCTTAAATAATCGTGCATTTTGAAATTGAAAATAGCATATTTCACTATGGAATGGACCATAGTATTGTATGAGTAAATTTTATTCCTCTATTCTTCGCCATTTTAGATGAATTTTTGTAGCAAATACAAATTAATGTATTTTCTACTTTAAAAATTATTTTTATTTGTTTTTGAGATATTAAGCGGTTTGAAAGAACATTAAACAATAGCGTGTTATAATATAACTGATTATTCTGAAACAGTATGAATATACCTTTATGTGGTAATGCCAATTAACTCCATATTCGATTCTCATTTGTCGCTCTTCTCTCGCATAGTTTTGTTAATGTTCTGAGTAAAAGTGACAAAAGATATATTTTGATGCAAACCTCATAATTTTGTTAATGAAAGGAAAGAGAAAACTTAATCCTATTTAAATTTCCCCACCACCGCTAAGACATTTGAATACCACAGATTTAACTTGTCTCCCATAATACCATAACTTTAATTTCGCATAATACCATTAATTTTTGGTAGAATGTTTTAACTTCGTAAGAAATTATTACTGCATCTCTTGCCACTTAAATAATGTACATGGATGAATATGGAATTTCTGGTTAAAAATTATGCTTTGATTTTCTCAAAAGTCTTAAAATAAATATCTCTTCATTCATTAGAAGAAACCGACGACATGGTTGCTTTGCATTAATATATTAATTTATTAAATGTGTTTAATAAATATATTAGCATTAAATATTTTAAATAAATACATTAACGAATTCTTTCAATAACTTCAGCTTTAAATAAAAGTAGCTTAAACTATATTTCTGTGTTATTTTTGGCACATGACTTCAATAATTTTCTTTATATTAAGCATTAATATGTAATTATTACTATCTAAACATTAGATGAAATTACTATTAGATGAAATTTCAATATCAAATAGCATTGTGGTGCAAAGCATTGAAGAATTTTTAATGGTAATATTATTTATTTATTTTTGAAAGGAAATTTGATATTATTTTACAATGGATTTTAATACAATATACCTTTCCATAAAATAGCGAGTTTGAATGCGTGCATTGAATTCTGGAATTCTTAGAATTTAAATCTGTAATTAAGTGAAAGAAATCTTTCTCTTAGAGATCCAGCAAGATTATCAGATAGTTTATTATTATAAGGATTGAAACAACAAGACATGTCCTAAATTGGTGGTGCAATCTAATTAGGGGGAAAAAATTTTAGCCCCTCAATACTTAAAACCAAGTAAAACTACGTTAATTAAAAGATACGTTTATGAGGAAATGCATTTAAATACTTGTTATCATCAATGTGCAATATTTCAAATGTCGGTTAACAAAAATCTCAATTGCATAAAAGGTAATTTTCATTCAATTCCAGAATATGTTTATAAAGGATATTCCAAGACTTCCAGATAAAGGAGAAATGAAAAAATAGTACAATTACAAAAGAGTCAATTTTATTTTTCAGACCAATCATTATACCACTAGTGCTTGATTACTCAATATAAATCGTGTAATCAAACATAGCAATTGCAGACTTAGCAATCCTTGATTTCAGCAGGATGTGTTTCTTTATCACTCCTTTTCAATAAGCGGAACCAATGAAGAATCACCCTTCTCACACCCAGATGTTCAACTACGACTTTCATGGTGGCAATTTAGCACCTTTTAGCCCAGAAAACATCGCCCTAAAGCCCCATCCAAAGCTCAAATATTGCAGTAAATCTCGAGTCTCATAAACCGAAACGATCCCTTCATGTGTGCGGCGGGTGATAAAGACGGCTGAATTAAATTTCCGTGTCAGAATCCTTTAGAGGTCCACATGGCAGCGTTCCGATCCATCTTGGAAATTAAAACTCGCGGAGATATCTCTCAAATATAATGGATGGTCACTTCATCGCCGAAGAGGAACGACGATGATGAGGAGGCAAAAAAAGATGTCGAGTGGAACATTAGAGTGGGAGGAAGAGACCGCATCCCTGAAGCGATGAAGGGTGTTCTCCGGCCAACATATGCAGGGTAGTAGAACAAATGAATTATGGAACAGCGCGAGATTTCTTCACGGCCCATCGCCCCTCGTCTGGCCACCGCCTCAGGACGGCGCCAACCAGCCAGCGCTTTCTTTTATTCAAGATGGGATGGAGATCTTTATATATGAACTGTAGGGAGTAGTAAGTAGCAACGGCAGCACTGCACTCACACAATACGAGATGCTTTGAAGGTGAAAACATATACAAGCCGTCGCTATATTAAGCTGGCACATTATTTTCACAAAAAATATTTAAAAGTATAGAAATTTAGTATTTAAAACTTTCGTAAAATAGATTTATTGACATTGTTTACTTTATTGTACACGAACTTATGAGAATTATTGTCAAAAATATCGAACTTGAGATTTTGATGAATTATCTACATCTTAGACCACATCTGAGAGATCGAAAAAAAAACATATGTTTGCATTATGTTAATCTATCTGCCCATCATCTATCAATGACCAAAATTACTCAAGAGCGTTTTGAACTGAATGAATAAAATTTGCTCTTTAAGCCCAATTTGTATGTTCTCTACAAAATTTAAAGAAACTGCATTCTGATGAAGTATGTCTGGGCGGATATAAGCTATATTCGAATATAACTCGATAACTACATATCAGAGAGGGAACTCGATGAATAAAATTCGGTTTACAAAGCATAGATATCTGCCGAATTTTGAGCCAAGTACAACAAAAGATTGATCATCTATGGATATGTAGTTTCAGGAACATGTTAACGCGATGGTCATAAAACTCAATGAAGTAAATATATCAAATTTTTTATGGACTTTTGTGACAGTTGTAGTTCTTTGTCAAATTTTTGTTTGAATCGGTTGGTAAAAAATGGGTCTTACACATAAAATCGATTTTCTGATACCATCAACCACATGCCAGGGATAATCAACAGTGTAAATTTAGTATTAAAAAAAACTAAATTCATGTTATTTCGTACTTTTTGTTCCCTTTTGCCATTTAAGGTGTTTTCTGCTTAATGCAAGGTTCTCAAATTTTTGTAGGTTGTGTGAATAAGAAAAAGTGCTATTTCAAAGAGTACAGTGAGCATACAAGAAAATATTCAGAAGATTACATAAGCTGTTTCAAATAGTTATTGGGATCAGAAAAATAAATTTGTAAATAAATCGTTAGGTAGAAACAATAAAACAATTAATATCAGCGCTGCAATCAAGTGTGGAAATATACATTTGCAGAATTGTCACCAAATCAACTGGAATATTAATTTCACGGTAAGTATCTACATCGTTAAACCAGTCATAACTTATTTATATATACTGAGAACGAGAAAATATTGTCTATTCAGTACTTTTTTTTGTTCTTTTCTTTTATAAAATTTAGTCAAGTTGATGTAAATATGATTATTATTGTATGCGTTTTCGAGCACTGGATTGTACTGCTATTGTTAATGCTGCATAGTGTTCTTCATATAAATTAGCAAAATTTTAACTAAGTTTAGATCGAAGTGAAATGGTACACGTAAGAAAACACAAGATAACTGAATTTTATTGGAATTTAAAATAAGGTATATATTTATTGCAAGATTTGTCAAAATAAAATAAAAGGAAATACATTAATAACAATGCTAGTAACTTGAAAAAAATAGCTTTATATAGTCAAATCTAAAGTGTCGCCACTATATTTTGAATCAAAAGTTGCGTCTCTTCTTCCTCTCAAATCTTCTTCGATAGATCCTGACTCTACATGCCTTTAGTTTATGTAATTTTAGTTAATGTGGACTGAATATTATTAAAAAATGTGTATGGAAGATATTTAAAAATGCTTCATACTAAATTCATTTTTTCTAACCTGAATGGACATGATGCTCTAATTCATCCTAATATACGAATGGAGGTTCATTAAATAGTTTTGATTTAAATTTAATCGTATCATGCGTAACTAATTGAAAAAACATATTTTCTAAACCTCTTAAATTGTAGATATTAATTAATAGATTATTTAACTGATATATCAATAAAAATCATACCTCTTTTGAATAAATTGAATATTCGTCAAATCAAATATTTTAAAATTTTAATTGTCTAGTAATTCAGTCAAATAATGAAAATAATCTAGAAGAAAATTATTTTGAAATCTTTAGATTGTGGAAAATCCAAAGGCACAAAATGTCGAATTTTATTCTGATAAGTGCCATTAGAAACAATAACTTCACATTATAGAATAAGTTTGTTTTGCTGGAAAATTGGCATGTCAATAAATATTTCCAATTTTATTTTGCAAATATAACTTGTGCGTTTTCTTAAAAATATTAGTATCACCTTTCGAAACGTTACAAACACTCATAAAAAGAAAGAACCAATTCCTCTTTTGTTCTCTTAACCAATTTAAATTATCCCAAAAGTAATTTACTTGGTCCACAAAAATATTTTTAAGAAGCTTGGCTACAACTTCCTTGAAAAATCACTAGAAGGCAACTTCTCTACTTGAAAACAATTCAGAAACAACCCCATTTCGCCCTGTGGATTAACTGAAGTTTCTGGGAATGGGAGAAAGCCTACCCGATAGAGTGAGTAAAGAGTAATTAAAAGGTGTTGAAACCTGATTAGGGAGATAACAAGACAACCGCAACAACGCCACTGATTCGATTACAGCCCATCAGTGAAAGCGACAATGACCCTGTTATAACACCCCTTGATTGAGTACAAAGCGTCTTCGAGCAGGGTGACATCGAGATGGAACATTAATCATTGTCAGTTGCCTTGGGGTAAGAACTACCCCAGTTCCCCCCACCTTCTGAGCTCCAGCGCCAAATTGGAGTTCAGCGCCAAAATATTGGTCAACCCCGAGGCGATCTACAGCATCTTGGCAATGGGCACCTACAATCCGCTTACTCGTCAATTTCGCCAGGGATTCGAGTTGGGAGAAGAGGGGGGGGGGAGGCTCCAACATTGAAGTGATAATAGACGAGAAAGAGAGGGAGGGAGGGGAGCAAAAGACAATTGGACACAGGACCAGTGAGACAGAGAGAGAAAGCGTGATTCAGTTGCTGAAGATGGTTTGGCTGAGGGGTTGTCGTGAAGGTTACTGTGACGATTGATTATCGGATGATTTTGGACTTCAGTGATAGAAAATCTGGATGGACCCTAAAATGAAAAGCGATAAAAGCAACCTGTATCATTAATTTCGAAAATATTCAATAAAAAATAGAATCAATAAATGAGTATTGATTAAAAGTATAATTTTTTTTAGTCGATTAAAGAACTGAATTGGAAAAAAAAAAATGCTTGCCGAAAATTCAAGATGCAGTCTATAATTTCCATACTTTTCAACATCAGCAAGCTTTATCAATTATAACTGCTATTAAAATACATTGATTTGTATGCAAAATTATCATCATGATATAAATATCATGAAAAAAATTCTTTTGAATTTTAATTTTAAATCTTAAATTGACTAAAATTAACTTTTCTGTTCGTAAAGTTATAGTTTAATATTAGAAGTGATAACATTAAAAATGCAGCTATCAGAATGACTGAAAAAGTGAAATATTATTATCTATTTAAAATATTGGTTAATTTTTATTTGTCTGTTTGTTACAAGTTTTGTTAACCTAATACTAATGAAAGTTCTTTCAATGGTATTTTGTTTTATACAGGTCTATCTAGAGAATATTTATTAAAAAATCATTTTATAGCATATGTTAGAAATATATAAAAAAAATTTAATCTCATTACTACTTAGATCAACAAAGAAAATTTCTATTTTAGTTACTTTTTATTAAATAATTTTTTAAAAAATTATAAGTATAAAAAACATTATTGATTTTCGAATGAACTGAACTCGCATTCTTCATCTTGACGTGAAAAATACTGAAATTCTTGTATTTTACCGATTGAACTACTACTTGTTGATTTTAAGTTTCATTACAAACTACTAAAACTCTATTTAAAGTATTAAAAATTAATTAAATTTAATTAATGTATTAATATTTTAAAAAACTGTATTAACATCAAGTGCCGTCCACTACAAGTTTAAAAAACGTTTTTGAACTTAAGTGGGCGAATAAAAAGTATTTTATTAACGATTGAAAATTTGAACAAGATAATTAATAAATAAATAAATATACGGAGATGGGAACTCATAGTAGGAATTGATAAAAGCATGGATGTATATATATCTCTACATATTTGCTGGTCATGAATTTTATAGCATTAGAAAGTTATTACAAAAAATGTAATTGGAATAAGTTGCTGTTGAAATACTTTCAAACATTAGAGATTTTTAACAATTAGAATTAATATGCGTAAGAGTTTCTTAGAATTGAATGTATGACCGAAGCATTTTCAATAAGTTTAGCTTTTTCATAGCAATAATAGTTATACAATAGTATAATGCTAATTGTTTGATCATTCTTCGGATTTTATAATACGCGTCTGGTTAATCCTCTTCTTTGCAAATTAATATATTTATTTTTGAAAAGATAAAAATGCTGCATTTAAGCCCCTATTTAAATAAGTAATCTATTATTAGATTTATGGTTGTTAAATTTACCACAATAAACCCAGAAATTCTTAATTTTTCTGAAAATATAGTGCAAATAAGGTCTTTTTAAATATAAAGCATTTCTTTACCAGGAATGCTACTGCAATCGTGAATGGACGTCTGTTTGATTAGAACTGAGTAACTGAATCAGATTTCTCTCAGTTTAACAAATTTTCTCTACTTCCTTCATAAAGTGAACGGAGTCGCATGTCTCATAATAACCCTAACAACAAAAAGACTCAATCGGAAAATCACAGTAAAAATAAAATCCGTGTGAAAAGCCTTTCCATCTCGGATAACCCTGTCCCCAAGTCCAATCTTGATGAAAGCAACATCATCGGTCCCCCTCCCTTCTTATATTTTCCCGCCCCAGCCCAATGGACAAACATCTCTTCTTTCCTTCTGAATTCGAAGGGGAACTGTATTTCATCTTCCAAAAAGCCCTCTGATGAAGTGCCGCATATATGACACCTCTAGCCCTCTGCAAACAAAACATCTGCTTAGACGGCTGCTGGTCATAATTTTGGGGTGGGAGAGTAGAATTTCTTATCACCCCCCATCCCTGCTCTCCTCTAAATCTCTTCTGCAATATTTATATATTGTAGGAGAAAGGAACGGCAGTTTACATATTGAAAAGGAGCGATTCACGCTCCAATCAAATCTTTTAAATGGACCGCCCGGACTGGTGCTCGAGGAAAAAAAGATTCGCCAAGTGTTTATTACACTGAACGGGGTCCAAACAGACGATCCTCTCGTGAATCTGTACACATTTGGGAGATTGGGTCTTTTATTTTCCTTTGTTTCAATGAAGTACGACAGGCCTTCTATCTATTTCTTGAAGATCTGGCGAAGAAACTAGAGAAATATGGCAGCGGACTATTCAAAGGGTTCTCCAAGGAATAAGTGTGGAACGATCGTCAAAATGTCATCCGAGTCTCGTATAGAGGAGAGAGGAATTTTCTTTCTGTGCTGCTGAGAGATTTATAGGCTCTGTGGCAATGTGCATGATGGAATAAATATAAACTGCTTAATAAAATTTATCAACTTCAGCAATACGTGTCAGACGATAAAAATACGCTGTTTTAGATACAAATTTGAGACTAGTATTCATTATGTCACGATTATTTCAATGAAAGAAATTCAAAGCTTATGTACATAAATTTGGGATTTTCTTCTTTCTTTTTGAAATGGTGACTTTTGGTTAATCATTTATAACTTTGACCAATTAAAATAAATAACTATCTATCATAACATCGACTCTGTAAACGGAAATTAAATCTACGCTTTATATTTAGAGCAATTTAATAAAATCGAGCTTTTTAACTTCACACTATACAGGCTATTATCCTTAAATTCTTTTAAAATAATATTCAAAACTTTCTTTCTTTTCCTTTTTTTTGTTTCCATAAGAGAGTTTTCCCATGATGACATTCTAATTAGGACTGTATCTTGATTTTCTCAAATTGTTATTGCGTTTTGTCCAAATGAATATTCTACAAAACAAAATATGTGTTTGCTCATAAGTGTTAACAATTATCCTATTATTTCTTTTTAGTTAGAAAAAAAAGCATGAAAAATGAACATTATTGAGGAAATTAAACGTGATTTTACAAATTTTCTAATATGTCACTGAACAAATAAAATTTTGACCACACTTAAAAATTGAAATTTTTTTTTGTTTAATTTCAGAAATTTTGATTCTTATATTATAGATCGAGCGAGAGAAAAACGATCCAAACAAAAGATAAGAAGACTAGTTAACTCTGATCGCAAATTATAAATATATCAACTTTGTTGGTTATTTTTCATACCTTTTTAGAATACTTTTAGATACTAAAGGTTAACATCATTAAAGATACTAAAGGTTAACGTCATAAACTACAAATCAAACTGATTCTTTAGCCATGAAATCTTGTTTTGTTTGAAGATATTAAAAAAAATTAGAAGAAGTAAGAAACTTCGGATTTAATGAAACTAAAATTCTTCTTTTCTTAGTCTCGGCCTTTTCATTTCCTGTTGAAAAGAGTGAACAATCCTATGTTTATATTTCTTTTTTTAGCCTCGTATCAATATTCTCGACATCAGTTTATTCATTTGTTGAAAACAAACGCTTCAAATTATGTTTAATAATCATCTTTCATACAAGAAAAAATAATCTCTATATATAGATTACATGGCAAATAATTTCAATTGCTTTTTTTGTTAATTTGGCATAAAAAGTTAATGGGATGCGGTTACATTCTTAAATTTAAAATTAATTCCTATCAAGTATTGAATTATTCCAATGTATAAAAATGTATTTATTGTAGCACTAAAAACTTGTTTCCAAACATGCCATATTGAAAATCATCACAATAAACCTTTTAATCAGGGAAAAATCCCCCCCCCCCAAAAATGAAATTTCCTTATAACCACCCTAGTCTAAAGATCTCAGTAATCTACAACTTTATAATTTTCCATAAATATAATCGGACAAACGAAAAGTTTTGCTTTTCTCTTTTCTTCCCCCTTCACCTTTGAACATCAACGAAACTAAAACAAAGATAAGTCTTTGGATAACAAAGCACCAATACCGGAAAGAAATACGTTCGTCTTCTATGTGTGTCATCAAATACATGCTTTACAATTTCATAAAGCCTCCTCAGGGCATTCTGCAGTAATTTTTATCAATTATTCTTTGTTCTCAATTAACCTGTGTAACCTTATTAGTAAGTATTTGCCATTAGAAATAATAATTTTAGGGAGACAAATATCTTTTATAATATTATCTATTTAGATAGATAATATAAAATATCTATATTATTATCTATCTAAATAAGCAAGTTTACACATGCTATACATGCTAGCATACGAGTAATGCTATAAGCTGGGAAAAAAGTTTTGAGAATGCATAGGTTTAATCTTACATGTCAACATCATTGTCAATACTAAAACAGAAAAAAATACTATTTTGTAAGTTAAACTGAATATGTCACATAATTCATAAGAAACAGAAAATTTTGGGTTTTTGCAAAAATATGGATTAGTTATTGTGAGCAAAGAAATATTTGAATAATTTACTATTCATAGATCATGTTGTTTTTGTGTTTGTTGTTACTTACAGCACTTATTATAGACAAGCCCGCTGACGAAGTCAGTGATTTGAAGCCGAGTTTGTGCGGCAGCTTCTGAGAGTAAGGGTCCTTGAGCACCCGCGGGCAGAAGTTTGACTTCTAGCTCATATGATGTCTCTCTTTTGCGCATCCCCTTTCCACAGGAAGATTCTTTCACACAGACCGAACACAAGCTAAGGGGCAAACAGGTGTGAATCAGAACTCGAACCCGGGTCGCCCAGATCACGGGCAAGACGCACTACCCCTATTCCAAGACACCTTCTCATAGATCGTAATTTACATAAATTAGTAACGTGTTCTATGTGATATTAACTTTGAAATAAACTTTTTGAAAATTCTATAATTTATATCAGATACAGAACATGTATTTGTAACATTTTTGAATGATAAGATAGACCTGGGAATTTCAGAATAGACTGTCTGTTAATATTTATAGTCTTACATAACTTAAAGGAAACGTGTTGGCACAAGTCTACTTGCTTAGAAATAATATCTTACTGATTTTACAAAACATCCTCTTGATAAGTGAACACCTGTAAATAATCCAAACTACTAAAAGTAATCACAACTTTTATATGGCGAATAAAAAATGACAATCGAAAATGCAGGGATTCAATCTTTCAGCACTCGTAGAAAAAAAATAGCAAAGACGGCATTGTATAAACTATATTCAAACTGTCACCTGAATCATGGCCAGGAGCAAATTCTCCACGCCAGCAAAAGTAAGGACTATATTACGACGACAAATGTCCTGACTAAAGAGCCGAGTACACGCATGCGAGTAGAAACATCAGCTATAAAAAATGAAGCTACGACAACTCCTTAAAACGGGAAGAGGAAAAGGACATTTTTACTAGATCCTCTTTTACTTCATTCTACCCCCCTCCCCCCATTTATTTGAATCACTTTCTCAGTAAAAATGAAAAGAGAAAGAAAGGGAAAGAGGGTAAAAAAAGAGTCCCAATGCTCCTACTTCAGTTGAGGGAGATATAAATGATTCCACCGTCAGATATGAATTTCAAATTGTTTTCCAATCCCCATGGTTCACGAAATTGCAACCATTTGGAAACATCTTTTTTTGTAACTGGTCGCTTTTAGCCACAGAGTTTGAGTGGGGAAATGCCAAGTAAAAATAAAAAGCCACCCATAAAGAGAGGAGTGAGAGGAGGCTCTTCAGTCTATTTGGCGTTATTTTGTCCCTCTTTTTGTTGTTGTTGCTGCCGACTAGGGCTTTTCTATATGGTCATTGTTGGGCCTTTATTTTGTTTACTATTTGTTCTTTCTCCTTTCCGCATTTTGTTTTTATTTTTCTCTTGTCTGAAAATCTCTGAGAGCTGCCGTTTAGGGTTGCCTTCCGGAGTTCGTCCGTTCGCCAAGAGGGTAGGGTTAATAGTTCAGACATCTTAACAGGGTGATCGGCACTTTATTGCTGTTTCTGATACTGAATTTGTTTGGTTGTCAGAATTGTAGCAAAATGTGTGTATGCTTTTAAATATGAAAAAATGGGAATTACTTTTTGAGGTACATAGAGAAGTCTTAGAGATGCTCACCTTTTTGAACATCTTTGTTCAAAGATTTGAAGGAAAAACCGGACCTCAAAAATTCTTAAAGTCACTCATAAGAAATTCTAAATAGAGAAGCATATTAGAAATCCCTTCTTATTTATTTGTTTATTTTAGAAATAAGGTTTTTAAAAATAAAAAAGTATATTATAATATTTTAATTAATTTCATTTCTTTACATTTCATTAATAATAAATTTTTTAAATGATCCTAAACATTTTAAGGAATTTTCCTTATTTTGTATATATAAGAAATTTGTGTAATTCGATCTTGTAAATGCCTACCTATAGAGAAGGTATTCCTACCAAAACTTGAAAGTAATAAATTTTATTTTTATTTATTTCTGCATCAGTGCAAAATCTTTAAAGAAATTCAATACAGTTATTGAAAAAATTCAAATTCTTCAGTTTTTTTTAAATATAATTGAATTTGTTTGATTTAAAATTTATTATATTATTAAATACATTTGATCAACAAACATAAACATAAAAAATATAACAGTTGATTTTCATTTGAAAACAGAATTTCTCAGAGAAATTTACCCTAGGGAATTTCATTCCCTCTTCCTTTACAAAAAAAAATTAAGGAAACATTTAAAAAATTATTTATTTAATGTTCAAAACCACTAATCAATCAAATGTGTAACATTGCTGTTCTTCATGATTATATTTTTTCTTTTAATGTTATGAATATCATTTACTAAAATAAAATGCCTCTAAATTGTTATTATCCCAGAAATTTTTATAAGTATTTCTAAATAAACAGAAATTGAAGAAAAATCAAAGGAAGAAGAAGAATACATTAATTTTTTTTTCAGTTATGGAGCTTGCAATTAAATATTCTTCACATTTATGTCTTAAAATGTTTAGAATACTAAACAAATAAATAGTGACATGTTCAAAAGTTTCTTTTTTATCTTAAATTCTTATGTAAACAAGTTCAATACAACAATATTTTGGTATTCATTAAAAAATAGAATTTACAAAATATTTTATTATGAGATTATTATTTGAAAGCAAATAATGTTGTAATTCTGATAAACAATACATTTTCTTAATTACCACTCTTCTTTCATTGCATATTGTAGAAAGTGAAACCATTTGAAATGACGAGAATGAAAATAAAATTCGTGAAACTATTTGATTATGAAACTGTACATCTGTTAATTTTGTTTTAGTATAAATATTTTATTTTTTATTTTCTTGAAATAATAAATAGAAAAAAAAAACTGAAGTGGCGGATTTTGCTTATTTTTTTTCCCATGCAAACCGGCGATATGTTCGCCAATCGAGCAACCCATTTCTAAGTTTCTTAACACATCCCAATTGATGTACGCGTGGTCAGACTAGCAGACGACTGTCCTTTCATCCTCCATCCGTTCTTTTTCTTCCTTCCCACCCCCTCCTTTTCCTTTTTCCTTTCTGAAATTCATAAGTTGAGGTTAATCCTATTTGCATATTAATAGTACTTAGTGAAAAGCAGTCCGCCGATGTGAAACATATCTCTTTCATAATTGGGAAAGAAGGCTCCGTGCACCCCCTTTTCATTACTAATGCATGAGGCCTACCATTTTCACCTTATTTGTGTCCTCGGCTGACCGGATGGTGTACGTTCTCGTCCGGACTGCTCTCCATCCTCCCCCGCTGGGGAGGAGCAGGAGCCGGCTGATGGGGAAAGAGAGATGGTCTGGAAATTTTTCTTTGATTCACTTATGCTTATCATTTACATTCTTCACGGTTTTATAGCCACAGAAGGAGTGCTAAGAGAGCTCTTTGCTTTTTTTACTCTATTTCTTCTTTTTGGCAGGGGTTTTTTTATGGTACTCCTCTTCTTGTTATTTTACAAGATAGATGATGTCCAGTAAAGCATAACTTATTGCTGAAAGAATCTATGTGGAGGGAAAAAGTAAATTGCGGGAATGTATGGACGTTTTAGACAATTTCTGATAAGTTCAAGAATTTAATATGGTTTTAGGGCGTTACTAAAGTGGCGTTTGAAAACGTTTCCTTAAATAGGAAATACTTGTAATTCGCTATCTGACAAAAATACTCTAAATATTGAAATAATTATTTTTAATTAAGATTTCAGCTTTTTAAAATCTCTACTTTTTAATTCTTGCTATTATTTAGAAAACCTTTTTTTTAAACTTAATAATGGCAACGTCTAAGAAAAGGAACTGAATATTTCATCAATTGTTTGCTACGTGAGGCTTTGAAAATTTATCATCAAGCGATAACAGTCTAATTCCTCCAGATTGTTCAAACTAAGATTATATTATTGACAAACAATGTTTATGAATTAGGAACATTTTAGTAAGGAAATATGATTCTGAAACACAAGGTAAACATTCAAAATAAATTATCAATAAGAATGATGATTACCACTAATTTAAAACATTTAATTAAAGAATAATTGTCATGCTATTCAACGAATTCTTTAAACCGATGCAAATTCCGAGTTTTCCGAATTTCTAAATAAGAAATGTTATTTTACACTCTTTCGGTATATTTTGTTTGTTCATTTGTTAAGCGGATGTTTGTATTATATTATGTCGAAAATCATGTTTTGGGGGTTAGGTACACTCGGACCTCGTACTTAATGTTGTTTAATACTTCAAATCGATAAGATCAATCAAGAAGGGAAATTAATACTAATTATTTATTAATGTTCGTACATCGTCTCAATCATTCAGAGGCTGTTTAATAACGACGACTAAAAGAAAACGGTTTGCTGTTTTCGTTGGCAGAAAAGCCAATTGAGTCCTTCAACTTTTGCTAAAATAGCTCTTAAAGGTAAATATGCTCTCAAGTGACAGTAATTAGGGTAGTTCAATATTGCAAATCAGTAAGAGTGAGTTCAATTTTTATTTTCCTATTAATCTCCATATCAATAAGTCAGAGGCTGTTTTGACAATTAAAAGGGGAAGATTTTCTATTTTAATGAACGTAATGGCAGATGAGCCAAGTGAGTTGGTCAAAATCTTTAAAAGGAACAGTAAAAGTAAATTGAAATACATGTACAGTAAGAGAGATTCTTACTTATGGAAGCGATCTTTTTCGTGAAATTTTGCCTCGTAGCAGCTGAGAAGCAACACTCTGAAGAAAAGCAATTTACTATATCAAAATTTAAAAAAAATTCCTCGTAATAGGCACAATTTAAGAAAGTTTCTTGTATTGAAAAAAAAGAGCTAACCTGTTAATCACATAAAACCTGCTTTTATTTTGAAATGCTCTATCACGATAACTATTTCACACAAAAATATATTCCATCTATTTCTTTTCTTCGTTTCACGTTACCCAATATTAACAATTTCTATAAATGCCAGCTAAAGAATCTTTTCCTGAATTGTAATTTCTTGTTACTATTATCAATATTTTTGAGAAAGCGTTAATAAGCCTTTTTGATTAATACTAATTTAATTTTTAATGCCCTTTTCTTTGCAAATGTCAAAAAAAGCAATGAATAAGATATACAATAGACAAAAATAAATAAAAAATAACTGCATATGCTTATGATATAATTTCAAATCTCATATTTTTTACCCTAAGCTTAAACAAATTTTCGGAAAAATGGGAATAAACTAGATTTAAGATAGATCTAAATTTGTATTAAAAACTTGATTTTTTTTTTTCAACAACAGGAAAAAGAATTTCATTTTTTCTTATTTCTATTTTCCAGACGTTTAAGATGTATATATCTAAACTATATATTCTATATGTATTGAAACGATGTATTGTAAATGGAATTTAAATCCATAAAGTGGCTTTATATTTCGTTAACCCTTAGTAGCCTGATTTACGAAAGTGATTTATTTTTAATATTACTGTGTTTGCTTGAGGGTCTAGATGAAGGGAAAAATAGCTAGGGTTTTTTATTTCGTTGGAAAGAATATTGTACAACAGTAAAATACGTACAGCCAACCTATAAAAAAAACTAATAGTAATGTGAACATTCGGTTTAAAAGATTGGTATCAAAATTGAAACTCTAGGTTATTAAGGGTTAAAAATAATAAAAACAATAAAAATTCACTGCTCAGCTAAATTTGAAAATAAGGCTAAAGATTTTAAAGAAAAATTTAACTGCAAGAAAGATTAAAACAGTTTAACATCTCCTTTTTTTAAAAAAAAATCAGTATATAAGAATTTTTTATAATAAAGATCTCAGAAAATTCCTTTTATAATAAGTATTTTAAGTTGTAATGCGTGCGTGCGTGCGTCTTGATATTGTTTTACTTTAAATTTGAAAGATTTTAAAAATTTAAAATCCCTTAAATAGGCATATTATTTTGATTTGGTTATTTTTCAAGTGAAATTATTTTGTGCAATATGTATATATCTAATAATTAAAAATATGTTTTACATTCCACATATAAGATTATAAACAGTCTAATAATTCATAGATGAGTAGAAATAGTATGTTGCTTGTGATTACCTGCCACTGTTAGTAACTTCCTTTATGCTATCACCTTGATTTGACTCTAACAATACTAACATGGAACCTGAGCAATCAATCAAATTTATTGCAGATAAAATTTAAATGGACTAAGTGTTTTTATAAGACTTATTTTAATTTGAAAAAAGCTAAAGCTAATCCTGCCTGTAAATATTCGGAACTTAATTAGTTTATTAGTTCTAATTATATTTATGTATTATATGAGAGACATCATTTAGTAGTGAAATTGAGAGTAAGTGATTTTAAGGAATGTGTAATTAATCTGCATCACTTATTACAATTTTTATCTCTTAAAAATATTCATTATTGCAGATAAAAAAAGAAAATGATAAAAAAAACCTTTTACCCAGTTAAAATTAAAAATCGCGTTTTTATTCATAAAAAAATATGTAGGTCTCGTTAAGTCCTGGAGGCAGAATTAAAAGGAAAATGTCATAAAAGTTAAAGAAATAATTTATCATTTCGTAAAATATTTTTTTCTAGGTCTTATGTTTTTGTGGTGGTACATTAATAAGCCACTAACAGCCACTAAACATTGGTGAACACTTCTGTCTATCGAATATGCCACGCGACTGCAAAACGTAAGATCGCTAGTTCGATCCTTGGCGGAATTCAATCTCCACATTGGCTCGACACCCCAATATAAAAATCGCCTTATTAGTCACTTCGGACCATGAACACTCTCTTCGCTCGCCATAATGCTTGGCAATATAAAATCGTTCGTCTCTCTGAAGACTCATTGATGGAGGATATTGTGGTGGTACCTTAATAAGACACTAAACATTGGCGATCCCTTTTGCGAGCGAATATGTCACGCAACTGCAAATCGTAAGGTCGCGAGTTTGATCCTTGGTGGAATTCAATCTCCACAATGGTGCTGCACCACAGTATAAAAACCACCACATTTTCACCTCCATATGATACAGAAACTACTCTCCAGCGCAATATTAAAAGCATGTTTTGTGCTCTCTTCAGCATGTTAGTCTTCTGTCCACTCTTGGAGGACAAAACCAATCATCCCCTTCATCACTTTCAATATCGAAAGGAGCCATCATATCGTTTTCCCCATCAATAACAACTCACCCAGGGCGTGCTGCAACTTCGCAGCAGGAGAGGAGAAAGAGGACTCGGCCCGTGCTTTCAGATAAATTAGTTGCGTTGCTCCGGAGCGAAATCCTCTCTATTCTTATTTATGAATGGGAATCTGATGAGAATGGCTCTGAATGGATGACTAATGGACTTTTGAAGGCGGACTTCCGGATGGTATGATTGGTGGATTTTCTTAAAAGGGCCCTGGATGGAAGATGATTTATCGAGAACTGCTACCGATAAGCACAGCAAAGGGTTGCCCTGTGGAACGATTTCACTCAGTTAAGAATTTAGTGACAATCATCTGATTTTAGGAATGATAAACAAGTTTGGATTTAAGGAATTTACAAAATAACCATTGGGGTTAACCTCACAAAATTCTAAACCTATTAATTTTTTTGAGAAATATCTCACAGATAGATAGAAGTTTCACATTTTATTTGAAAAATTGCAAATATCTAAACATACAAAAGGCAAACGTTCGTGATGCCGCTCTTGTTACTTACTTATTCAAACCGCTCTTACTACTTTAAATTAACCAAATGTAAATAAAGCAAATTATGAAATAATATAGAAAAGTCTCGTTCAAACAGCTTCATCTAACATTTTTACAGCTGCATTGAATTCAGCGCTTCACTTAGTAAAAGGAGTTGCAAATTTTTAATCGGAACTTTCTGGGGAGATTTGCAGTACCTTCTTTTGACATAGGAAAGAAGATATACGAAAATGAAATTAAAAATTAAGTTTCAAATAAAAAGTTTATTCAATCACAAAAATAGGCTTCTGTCCCCAGACAAGAAGTTGTCGTTATGATTTGCCTACAGAAATCGATGTCCGCATATCTTGCAAAACAATTATCTCTAACGAAAAATGGCAATTATGTCATTTTAAGTTGTGTGTTTTTAAAAAAATTACCCATTTAGTGAAATCAATTTCATTTCCACATATATTTTGTTCATAAATAAAATAATGTCGTTATTTATATTTGATACAAAATATTTTTAAGGCTTATGCTGGAATTCAAACTCATCCATCAAAGTATTCAACCGTGTACTTTTGCCAATAATTAACTCTCTACTAGTATTTTTACTTTTATTGCGGAATATATATGCATTTTAATTTGAAGAAAATTGATCCAATTGAAATCATGTCTTTTAGTCATATCAAACAACAAAGATAATTTTTTTGAAGAAAAAAAAAAGAGATCTACATCGATCTTGAATGACCTAAAAAGTCAACAAGTTTGTCGCCAACAGGCCTACAGCATCACATAATCCATTTATATCATCTTTATATCAAATATAGAAAGCATCTTCCCCATTAAGAAAAGAAAAAGATTAGGGTTCCAACACTCCCACCTCGGCAACTATAACAAGAAAAGAAAGATAAACAAGAAGTTAAGATTTCATTAGTTTATTTATCAGAAATTGATGCATCTATCTCTAATAAACGAAAAATCTGCAGATTCATCACGCCTTGACTTTTTTCTCATCCTACTTGGAGTTTTTTTTTTTCTCTTAAATATCAATTCTTTAAAAAAAGTTTATGATTTCGCTTCAATTCGTACAAATGAAACTCTATAATTTAGTACTCATTTTACAGAAGCTCTTTAATTTAGTATAATAATTTTAATACGAAAGCTCTTCAGTTTGGTAGTTTCATTATGAAAACTCTTATAATTTAGAAAGATAAATCATTTTATGTCACAAAATAACAAACTTTTATGACGACGAAGTCACCGGTTACATTGTCTGTATACATTTAAGTAGAAAAGCAATTTAATATACTACAATTTACATCTTTTTCTTCCAGATCATTGGAAAATGCAGAACACATTTCAGCTTACATCAGGGCATGTGGTTAATATTATTCAAAAAATGAATTTGTGCTTTATATGCGTTTTTCCCATTCGACTGGCACGAAACTACAACTACATTAACAAAATCACTTACTAAATTATAGATTTAGTATGTCATTGTTTTTTCGAGTTGTCACGTTTATATGCTGCTGAGCCTGCAAACAGTGAACTCCTTGCTGAATTTCACACAAAATGTGATAGGTGTGTACCCTATAGATGCTAAATCTGTCATTAGAATTTTATAAAAGTTATTCTCTTCAATTTATAAACATTGTGGTAACAACATTCAAACAGACTTCCTCTTAATAGATTGTGACAGAAATCTACAAGTTTGGTGACTTTAGACTATGACAAAAGAATACGTACCAAATTTCACCTATCTAATTTCAATGTGTTTTAGGTTATCTCCGACACAGTCAATCAGACAATTGTTTTCGAAAAATGTGTCTCAAATTTAAGGAAATTTAAAACGAGTAAATTCATCAAAATATGGCGTTTATTTGTTTTTCGTTGACAATAACTACATTTTCTCTTTGCTTCGTATACGAGAAAGTACAAAGTTGATACTAGAAATGATTAAAAAATAGGCTTATTAAAATAAAGCATTTAATATTAAAGTATTATTATCTTAGAATAACCTTTTGGATGTTTCACTATGAGGCAATTCTTTTTCTTCCGTCTTGACCCAACACAAGGCCGAAATGTGAGCATTTCACCCGAGGTCATGCCCACGATATGAATTCGATATATTAACGCAAACTTATCTCGAAAATTGCCAATCGCTGACTGGTTCCTATCAGATGACGAATTCAGCGCGGAATCAAGAATCTAGAAAACGATTTAAAAAGGTGATGGAAGAGGAGAGGGATGGAGGACACGCAACTACGAACCTCTTCTCTCAACGTTTCCAAATCTCTCTAGAAAAATTACACCCAACATTTTTATTTCTCACTCTGCCATCCCATCAGTTTCGCCAACCTCCCCTCTTTCCAATATATCCCCCCTTAATACTTCCATATCGCGCGACATGCAGGAACTGTAATAGGATTGAGTGCCAAAACGAGCCAAGTCCCTGAAAAAGGTAGAACTCAACAGTGGAAAAAGTAATAATAAAGGGGAAATGTCGCTAAATAAAATTCGCATTGGGGAGAGTGAAGGGGAAGACGAAATCCGTGGTATCGTCGCACCCCAAGGCATCTTACCTCTAAGTCATCGTCGTTTGCTAATAGAAATAGACAAGTGTGTAGCATTAATAGAAAGAGACAGATTCGCGACTGGTTGCTAAGCTGAAGATCTGTGTTGTGAATTGTTCGCCGAAGCACGGAAGAAGCTTTGTTATGGGTGAAATCCATCTTGTTGAGGGAAACAGAAATTACATTTTTACGTAATAGGGCTCTTTCCCATCGGTCTCTTCTCGGTTCAATTGGATTAATAAGAAAAAAATGCGTTGGATATTATTAAATAAGGAAAATATGCTTGTGGATTTATTGAAATTAGATTTGCAAAGCAAAAGAAACTACTGTTTCCCTTTTTAAGATTTTATGTTTCTTCATTTTATATTTTTAAATTTATTTGATGGAGGGGGGTATGCGTAAGTCACGAATGAATTTCTTAATGTTATTTTATCAGATTTTTTTTCTAAATTTCCGAATGGAATATTTTACAGTCATATTAATAAAACATTTATATCTGTGTGTTTGGGCACAAATTGCAATTTTGTAAAACCGTATTTGCCTGTTTCTAGAGTAAACTGTTCTTTTCTGAGAAATGATATGCAAGCATAATTATAAACCAAGAGGTAGTGAAATGCTCCATTTAATAATATTTTTGCCGTCATCTCATAATTATCTAAACTGCAAAAATTGTTATTTTCTTTCCTCAAAAATATCGCAACATTCGATGACTGAAAATTTAAAACATGACGTTCATTATGTTTTGATCAAAAATAACTTTGAAAGTATAATGTAGAATTTCTTATTCAATTCCAAAAAAAATACATTTATTTCCAAATTTTTTTTGATTTAATATCTTGAAAATTCGCATGAAATTCTGAGCAAATGGATGAAATGCTTTCAGAGAAGAGTAAAAGTATTCAAATTTTGGAGGCAAACATTGATTTTGGGATGTATTGATTGGGATGTAAACATTTTGTTTTTGCTGTGATACACGATGTTTCTTCTAATGGAATAATAAGATTATTTGAAAAATATTCATTTTCAATTTAATTAAGTTATTCCTTAAAATTTAATTAAGGATGCAAAAATAGCAAAAGTTATGAACCTTTTAAAATAAAAAAACTTTATTTTCGTGTACTACTCACAGCGAGAATCTCATTCGGGAGAATTTTCAATTTATGCTTGTTGAATGTATAATAATTTTGAAAATAAGTTAGTCCGACTTTCTATGCTCTTACCTCCCCCCCCATGTTCCTAGAACTAAAAATTTAAGAGTACTTAAAGTAGATGTTTGAACATGAACTTAGAAGCCTTTGAGGACATCTTCCTAGGCTCTTGTCAGCCAATTAGCCAATAGCCTTAAATTCCTTATTTTAAACAATTAGAAAATTAAGTGTTTGAAATAAGGAATTTAAGAAAGATTTATTATTAGCAGATTCATGAGTCTGAACTGTTCTTGCGCTCTAGGAAATTTAACAGATAATTTTTGGTCAGAAGAATTCTGAAGACTCAAAATTGCAAAAATGCAAATGACAAAAACGATCTCAAATTAAAAATAGGAAAAAAAAGAAATTGAAAGATGAGAATAAATGCTATTTACGAAACTAAATAATACGGAAAGTGAAAGAAAAAGAAAGAAGAGGGAAGAAGAAATGATAAGAGAGTTGAGTATTTACAAGGAAAAAAATATATTTTAAATCTTTTAATGCAAGAAGCATTTATTTTTACCTTAAAATAGAATAACAAATTGTGATTTGCGTAAAAATTCAGCTTTTCTTTTTAGCTATTAATTCGTTATAAAGTTAAAGTAAAAGCAAAAGAGAATTCTCCGGAATTTACAAGAAAGATAAAAATAAATTTTAAAAAATAAGAAGATAAATTAGATATAAATTATTATTATTTGGTTTATATATATGTATATAAACCAAAGTGAAAAGAGATGTATAAGAAAATAATTAGAAGAAAAGCCTTAGTGGAAGAAAGTAGAAAGTAAAAAATTTAAACTCATTTACTTACAGAAATAAATGGATGAAAGTGAATGAAAACTAAATACTAAATTACAAAAAATGTAAATTTTGGGTGGCAAAAAAAAGAAATTAGTGAAAAATATTGAAAAATATCTCAAGCTCACTGCGTAACTTGAACACGTCAAGTGAAGCTATTTCAAAAGTTCAATGCCGTGTTAAAGGGACATGATTTTTCATCCAGTTCAAATATTCGGTTTTGAAGAATTCATGGTAGAGAAAAAGTTCAAGAAAGATTTCAAAAAAAGGAATTAAGTTCATCTTGAAACAAGGTTCTATGAGTGAAAAGTTGAAAAAACTAAACTGCCGCTAACGAAAAGATGGAAATGGAAAAAGAGCCTTTTATTCAAAGCTGATTTTAATTTTATTCACTAATAAGAGGAGGAAGTTCATTAAAAGAAACTGTATATAAGAGATCCAGCAAAATTTTATGGTTGGGTATATTTCAGTGAGCGAAGAAAAAAGACAAAAAGTACCGAAATACCAGTTTTGATTTTTAAAAATGTGAGAAATACCGATAACTGAAAAAAGTGGCGAATATAATATTACTAGTTTCACTATTACACAATTCTGTTTCTGAGAAATGATAGATTTATGTAAAAAATTATTAGTAAAACACAACTGAAATATCAAAATTTCATTTTAGTAGTTTGAAAGCTACTTTTTAATGGCATGAACTTATTAAATGTATTAGCACTATTAATCTTTTATGTTTGAAATTTCAAATTCCTAATTTCATATCTAAGAATATTATAGATATCTGTGTCTCTGTTTCTCTATGTTATTGTACTGATACGTGTAATTAAACATAATAGAAACATCGCTTTAATTTTTTAAGAAATTATAATTACCTTGTAAACTAATGAATATTCGATTACTAAATGAACTTCAGTTATTTGATATTAAAGTCTCAACTTCAGTCAAAAGAGTTTTTGGTTCGAAACTCTATTCCGTTACAGCTCTGCCATGTGTTTGAATCTGGTGCATGATAAATATATCAAAATTTTTCCGCGCAATTTTTCTTTATAATTTGGCAAACGGGCATGTTAGCCGTGATATCTAATCTTAATTTATAATGCATGTGATAAAATAGACCTCGTACTCTCTTAAACCGGTTGTAAATTGTAATATTTTATTAAAATTGAAATGAAAAATATATTTATTATTATTTCCCATTAGTAAATTAACATTTTGGATTGTTTTTATATGAGAAAATAAATGAAGTCTGAAGATTTATTGTCAATTCAAGTATGTAAGTTTTTTTTATATTTAATAGAAAAAGCAATTAGATAAAATACAATTATTACTTTATTTCTTGTCAAGCGTATTCATTTTATTACAACAGATTCCAACGAGATTGTCTCTGCCTTCTCTTGCTGCAAAACATGCAACAAATCGTTTTCCACGAAATAAAAGAAAACAATATTTTTCCTCACACTAATTTCGAACACTATCTTGACGATCGAGAAACCCTTTCAAGTTTGCTCCGAGTCTTTTGGCTGCAGTCCCTTATTACGGAGGCGCGAATTTGCGAAAATGGAGTTAAGACAAAAGCACAATTTTCTAATGTTCTATTACCAATGATGACTTCTTCGCGTTTCTCAAACCGCCTTCAGCCATTTCATTCATATAAATATAAGCCTCAGTGCTGAGGGGAAGGGAGAATTGTATATTTAACCAAGAGGGACGAACGTTTTTTCATTTAATGGATGGGGGACAAAAAGGCGGGAAAACGACTTATGAAAAGTGATTGAGAAACGAAAGAAAAAGTTTCTGGAAGAGATCGACCGACGAAGAAACATAAATGAAGTGGTTGTTGCCGGTGTTTGATCGAGAAAAAGCAGAACTCGAAAACACAAACACAAAATTGAAATGGAAAAATTACCAGGGATTGTCATATTCAAATGCTTTCAAATAAAATGGAGTCAAAAGTTTGTTTTTAGTTTAGTTCATGAAAGGAATGTAGGAAAAAAAGAAAGATTTATGAATTTTGTACAATTCTTTTCCCTAAATTGCATCGTAACTATATTATGTCTTTTCACCTTAAATTTGAATTTGTTTTAAAAAGAAAGAAAAAATAGTTATATTACTTTTCAATTGTTTCTCATTAGATCTAATATCCTTTGTCAATTAATAATCTTATAAGAAATATTCCTAAATGAACATTCTGATTTTTAATTCCGATTTAAAACTGAAATATTTAGTAATTGATTTAGTTCTTTTTTCAATTGATATAAAATTTCATTTAATTGCTGAAAGTATTCAGAAAATTTCTGTTTTGTAAAATGCCTTATAAACATTTTGTTTTTAAGTTAGGAAGCTTAAATACAAAAACTAAAGAAAATGAAATGCATCAAAATTTCTAAATATAATACTTTTTCTAAAAATTTCAAAATACCAATCCAATATTAATTGTTGGTCTCGAATTGAAGTTTCAAGATATAATTTAGCAGAATAGGTATATTTGCTTTTTAATAACACTGAAAACTTAAACATTTTTGCTAATTATTACTTAATATTTATGCAACCGATTGTCAAATAATAAATAAATGACAATTGGCTCTGAGAACTTGTTGACAAGACGAGTGCATCACAATGATTGATAATGATTCTAATTCATTGAAAAATAATAAATATATAGGAGATATAATTAATTTCATCATCATCCATCAATTTTAAGTTTAATGAGATTCTATATTTCAATGAAAAATTCGAATCTCATGAAAATGTTTCAATCGCTCTTAGTTGCAAAATTCATTCTCTGATAATAAGGCAGTGCATAGCTTTCTGCTAATCATCACCAAAAATTATCTCTAGCAACACATAATCACAGAAAATTGTATTGGGACGAATTACAAGTTCATTTTTTCAATTATATTTAAAGGCCTAGATTAAATTTAACTCTAAAATGTCAAGAAAAAATTTATATACTTGCACAAAGTGTTAAGGTTTTTCTTAATTTTGTTTTCGTTTCAATGAGACTAATATTTTGTAATAGAGCTTTACATTTTATATATTTCAGGTTTCACAATTCATTTTTAAGGATTGTATAAAATATAACTGAGACAAAGAAGTTAAATATAATGTGGGAAAAAACTATCAGAAAGATCTGATATGGAATACGAACTTATTTTTATGCAATATGAGGAAGGAATTCCAGATGACCACATATTTTTTTAAATATTATTATGATTATTGACTAATATTTATTGACTAAATATTACTATTTTTAAAATATTTCTTTAAACCTTTTTTAAAAATAAATCTTACGTGTCCTTTATCTAATTGTCTAATCTCGTACATTTGGATCAGATTTTTAATTATTTAATATAACAAAAGTAATTTATAAGAGTTAACATTTGTATTTTTAGAGTAGTGTAATTTATTATGCTATTATTTACGAGTACAAAATTGGACATGAAAGGTCATATTGTAGAGTATATAAGGATTAGTATAGTGACTCTTTAGAAAGGAAAAACCTATGTAAACAGAATCAAAAACTTTGATCCTGTTAACACAAAATACTATTATTAATAATTTTTTATCGTAATAAAGAACAATTACATGAATGAATCACAGGTGATTCATGCGCTGAGTAACGTTGAAACAAGGAATGTTGATTTGTTCTACTCGCTCCAAATTCTACGTTGGCTGAGAATTTTTGATAAGTGACACGGTAGTCAACGAGTTAATTAGCTTATCATATATAATTTAGAAATCCTTATATGTTATGAAGATAAATATTGTTATATTAATTTAACAGTTTTGAAAGACATTTAGATAAAGAATTATCGTATTTACAATTATTTCATCTAAAAATTTAGGAACTTTTATAGATACTGCTTTCAGCCTCTCTGTTGGTAGAATCGCTACAATGAAAATCATATTAACGCTTTAAAGAAATGTTGCTGTTGCTTGTCCCTCTCAGATTAAACACGAATTCAAACCAAACAATTGATCGGGGAATGAGGGGTACAGTAACTTCTGAGTATAAAGACCCCTGAATACCTGATGGCAGAAGTCTGTCTTTATCTCATATAAAGATGACCCTCACTCACTCACTTACACAGCCTCCCTTTTAGAGGGGGACTCTTACACACTCTTCACAGATAAAACACAGGGTAATGAATAACCATGCCCGAATCAGAACTCAAATCCGGGACGCCCAGGTCACGAAGGACAAGCGCTACCCCTAGGCCAGGATTCCAGCCTTAGAAGTTATTCTAACTTCAATTGGAAACAGTCATTTTACTTTTAAGTCGAAGAATAAGTAAATAAATATAATGAAAAATTTATGAAAATTAGCTTTTATCTACATATTAAAGAAGGGTTTTTAGATTATATTTTGCCATTTTCAATTTTCTAACCTTTAATTCATAATTTACTACTATGAGTTTTGGCAGATTAAAAAAAATTTCTTAAAACTTATCAGGTGACGTTGCCTATAAAGAATCGATATTAATTAAATCCAAACATAATTAATTGCTGAAAATATTAAAATTGTGAAATATGAAATAAAATAGTTAAATTGCGAAGAAAAATAAAATATGAAATAAATAAAAATAACAATCTCAATTTTGACATATCAGGGGAAGAAAGCAAAATTGATTACAAAATGCCTTCAAAAAAAGTCAAAGGAAATAAAAGTGCATGAAAAAAGGAAAGTAATTGAAATAAAAAGTAATTATAAAATCGTTACTAAACATTTAATTACCTGCAAATAAATATACCTTATTTGGAGGGGAAAAAAGTATATATTTTCAACCTATGCAGTACCCGAAAAATATAAACCAAAATATAAAATAAAATGAAGAGCCATGGAAGGGGAGGAAAGGCCATATTTCTTTCCACGATGAACTCCTACATTATGATTAATAATAATTAAATGGGAAACATTTTTCTGTCACAAAAAAAAGTCATGGCACATTTAATATGAGGAAAATGAGCGCAACTTAATATTTATGTATACATAAAACAAATTAATTCATGAAAGAAAATCTTTCGATGCTGACAAAAAAAAATGGATGTGAAAAAAATTAACAGCACACAGCCAAATTAATAAATATTTTTTATTCCTTAACATGAAAATAATTGTTTTTCCATGTGTACTGTCACTAGATGATTTTTTTTTCTGATTTTTGAATGATGATATATCAAAGGAGAAAAAAAAAGTCATCAAAAACGATACACATCCTTTTATTTGAACATTTATTTTTGCATTTACCACGCATTGCCTAGCAGGAAATCAAACTAATCAGAAAAGTTTTTAATTATGTAAAGATTGAATTCGATATTTTTTTAAAACTTAGGCGAGCAATTTTTTTCTGATGGTAACAAGAGAGAAAAGATATGATAATTATCAAAAGATCCCTATTTAATTTGAAGCAGAAAGATTCTTTGTTTTAACCAAAAGATGAGCAGCATACTTAGTTGTCTAATGAAGTTAGTGCCTTAATTAAAACTGGAAAGTAAAAATAAGAGGGAAAACTTCTTCTTTTCCGGTGATTGTCTTTAATGATTTACAGCTACGTGAATCCGAAAAATGGATTAACCTATTCGCGTTTGATGTTCTTCATTCTTTAGTCCCTTTCATTTATTTAATTAGTACAGTAAAAGGTTTTTGGATCTGGGATTGCTTGTCATTCCCATTGGGAGATAAGATAAAACGCAGTATTTTTATTCGACATCATACCTGATACCGTGTCTTTCGCGTAAATATTTTGACATTTGAAGTTTTTTATTGTGCTTTGCATCAAATATGGGATGTATTCTTTTTTAGCTTATAATATATCATAATTAATTTACATTCAAATATATTAGTTTACATATCTTAATATGCTAAATCTTTTGATGTGGTAATTATTATTTGATTCTTGAATTCTATTTAACCAAGACAATATATCTTTTTAACGTGGCTTTTTGTCTTCTAACGTTTCGTTCACTAATTTGTTATCTTTAACACTTAACAGGAAAAAGAATAGAGTACTCATTGCTTTAATCACTCAAAAATTCCCGATAACAATAGAAAATTATTGCACAGAATTCTAGAATTATCGTGATTGCATTAATTAGTAAACCTATTAAAAACTACGGTATTTTCTTCTTGGGAAGTTTTTTTTTCATAAAGCTTTGCTTAGCAAAGAAAAAAAATTATCAGTTGAACAAAAAAATAAATTTAATGAAACCTTTTTGAAACACACTTTGTTACTACAAAATATTGATTATTTTTGTTTTCAATATTTTATTCCTGTTAATCGCTATTGTATGAATAATTATTATAAATATTATGGAGTCTTAGTAGTTTATTTTTTACTCATTTCACAATCAGATAAAGCCGGCGTTGTAGAATTGAAACATCTTGTTCTGAATCTGTAAATTAACGTAGTTTCTTTGGGAGCTTATTGGTTCACAAAATTTCTGAGCTTATATAATGCAGAAAAAGATAGAAAAGTAATTTGTAAAATTCTGATTAAAAAAAAGGAACATAACGTTAGATATTCTTGTAAAAAGGTGTTCTGAAAATTTTTTAAACAGTACCATATTGTGTTCATCTTTTCTCAATTATACAATATGTATAAACATAGCTTTACATTAAACCACCATTTTGCATGACGTATTAATATTTCGCTATATTTACTATTCTTTTAGATTTTAAGCGTTTCTGAAAATATATTTTACGTGAACGCAAACATAAACTGAACTATTTTGATAAATGTGACATAAAAATCAGTTGTAAGCTAAAATATGTCTTAAAATTTTTCAATATTATTCATGAGATTCATTACATACATAAAAAGCAGAATATGCACGTCGTATATGCATCCCGAGGTTGATGCGTTGCTCTGAAAAATTAAAATGTTGTGATTTTTTTAATTAAAAATGTTTTTTACTAATAAAGTAAAATTTCAAAAGGCTCTTCTTATTATTATAAAGATACAGTGCTATAAAAATAAATTTTTAAGGAATTTTATTATTTATGATAGCTTAACAAACATTTCTGTCTTACAACTTTGATAGAATCAGAAGAATGATTGACAATTGTTTAATTCCACTTTCAAAAGAAATACAGATTTTCAATAAAAATCACTAAGTATTGAAATCAAATAAAGAAGCTTTTTCAATGTTTTCTAGAAATTTGAAAGTAACAATTTTTTTCTGTCTAAAATATTATGAATACATTTTAATAGACAAATTTTTTTGTGATGCAACAATTTTTTTTAGAAATCAGTAATTTGGAATAATATTTTTTGGACCTCTGAATGTGCAGTTCAGAACACCTTTTAAAAAATACCATGTTTAATTTCGAAACAAATATCGTCTTATAATATCGAAATGGGTAATTCTTCAAAACCCCATTTTCTTAACCCGTCATATATGATTAAATTATATAAAAAAATAATATCTCGCCTTTCTACAGAGCAAAATGTATTCCTTGAAGTAGCTCATTAATAAAAAAAAGTGATGTTTAAAATATATTTGATTTAAAAGATTGGCCTATAAAATACATCAGTTGATAGACTGAATAGTCAAAGATATTTCAGTTTGCATATAACATATTAATTATATATCAAAGTATTGCTAACAATACAAGTGATCCATTGTATTTCCATGCTTAGATTAACTCCAAAATTCTTCCATATTTTTTTAATTCAAGAATAAATAGAATTCTATTAATAAGATAAATAAAACATACCATAAAGCAGGCACAAATTTTTCATCAAGTAATGAAAGATGAATATTATTATTATTTATTTAGATATTTTTAACCAATTATTACCATATTGCGATAAATGAATAGGATGGATGGAATTCACTATGGAGGATTCATTTGACTGATTTCATGTGCTTGAGTGGAGTTTCGGGCACGGTGTAAAGGTTGACAAAATTATTGTACCCCTAACTCATATAACTTTTCACTATCCAAAGAGAACTACTCTGCAAATTCTTTTACTTCTGGGTCTTACTGTATATTATCTCATACATGATGACCTTGAGCAGTGGGAAATTAAAGCAAGACATTGTAAAGCTCTGTCTGTAAATATATTGATGGTGGTATAATGAAGCTGGTGATAATAAAAGTGTAAAAATAAATAAAATTAAAAATTAAAGAAACTGCCCTTTTACTTTATAAATAAAATAATAAATACAATTTGATATGCATAAAATTATTAGTTACATATGCATTTAATCCATTTCATTGAAAATACGATTTTTTAATTGTTCAACACATAGGAAAAGTTAAGAAATTTGCTTCTTCAGCATCACCTTAATTCGTTTTACTTATTTTTTTAACTCTAAAAATTATTTGCAAACCTTCATTTCCTACTCAAAAATATAAAAATTTTATTAATATATATTTACTATTTAAAACTTCTTCATTAAGATAACTTTTACAATTGCGTTTTAAGTCTGCAAGGCACACCAAGAGATAATAAAGGTTATTTGTGCAACTATCCCTTTTAATATAACTTGGAAATGCATTGAATTCGTTTTAAACCCTGGAGGAAAAAAAATATTCCATCTCCTTTCAGTACCGATCACCAGAGGGCGCCTTGCAATATGGAGAGAAAAAGAAATATGGCTGCCCCTTTTGTGTCTCATTAGACAGTTTAAAAACGTCCTTTTGTTTTTAGCTGATAAATCGAACGCAAAAACAAATGAATCTCGCGTTGATCGTCTTTTCATTTCTAGAGTAACCGATTCACGCCCTCATTAGCCCCTTTCAGTTTTCGGTTCACGATCCGGACTTGGGTAGAGGGATTTCCATATTTGGCTCATTATCGCTTTCTTTTTCCCTGTCATTTTCTGAATAAATACACAAGCTGTTCCGTTCTGAAAATTTTCTGTTTAGTTAAATTCTCACAAAACTGTTTATTTAACTAATCAGCAAGTGTAAAAATTGTATGTACCTCTGCATGGCTAATTCTTACAATATGAAAGAAGCGAAACTCTTAAGGCTCAAGATAATTGTCAAGGAAAGTTGTACAACTTCCATCAAAACAAATTATAGCAGTTTTTTTTTCATTCATATATGACCAAAAATTGTGATGCGTTTAAAAAATGACAATCTGAATCCTTTGACATATGTTTTGAAGAAGCTGACATCACTTGTCATAATTTAAAATGTAAAAAATGGGTTTCCCATGTTAAGTACATTCGATAACTGATAATATTCCAACGCTCTTTATACCCATATTTTTATATCAATATTATTATGCCATATATTTTTTAATTTCCAAATCCGTTTCTTTTTCTTTTCATTTTATGTCTAGTTACATTCTTTTCGCAATTATAAAAGAAAATTACTTTCATTAAAATAAAATTATTTTAATTATTTTTAAATTTAAAAAAAAATGTGAGAAAAAGACATTTTTAAGGTATCATTATATTAAAAGAAAATTATTGTTGGGCAAACTCTTGTATATTACAAGTTATGCAGAAGAGAGACAAATTTGTCATGTTAGATGTTGTCTTCATCACGTGACCGTGATCAGAAATCTGGAATTTCTTCTTAAAATATTTATAGTGTTGCTTTGAATCACGAGGTTAATGGAATGAAAACACCTTAACTAGCTAAGATTTTCTTCTGAAGGATGTTTGACATTTCGTGAAGTTTCATTTTTTTATCTGTGGGTTGGCAGCAAAATGCTATCTAGTTCATAAAAAAGAATATTATTTGTCAGTATATGTATATGGGAATGCAGTAAATCAAAGATAATAGACAGGCATGCGGAATTTGCCATGCAATCATATCAATCAAGAATAAATACATCTATATTAAAACTTGAAACGTGTATGGCTAAAAAAATTAAAGGTATTGTTCCAAAATTTATACTTCTTTTTACAAAATATATTCTATAGTTAAAATGCCGTATCATGATAAAGAAGAGAAAAGAATGCCTTTTTTGTGTAGCATAGTTAAACTAGGCGTAATAAAAAACGTTTTTGACTCTTACTTGTTTAAAAAGTAATGTAATTCACTTTAAAATTATTATTTAAAGTAGTAAAATATAGAACAATAGAATTATTCCAGGGAGTAAAATAGGACTTCAAAATTAGCATAGCAATTTTATTTTCAAGCATTTTTTTTTGTATCTTAAATAGCTTTTAACATATAAAACATGTATAATATTTCTTCGTATTTTGTTTATTCTTATTATATAAAATCATGCAGATAGCCTTTTTCTTCAACCAACATTTAATCTTTTATACTTTTCTTTATGGATTTTTTTTACATTGGCTCTTTTTGTTCTTATGAAAATTATTAACTGTTTATTTATAATAACTTTTCGGGTTGTTACATTTCAAGAAATATTTCTTGGTGATATTTCTAGTAAATGATTTAATAGAACAAAAAAAAAAAAACTCTAATACTATCTTTAAGCTATTTTAGTAAATTGTGAACAAGTTTCCTATCTTGGAATGTAACAATAAATTTAATAACTTAACTTAAATTGCGTTGCCTTCGGTAATTAGCTTGTTCGTCCAGATTATTGTCATATTAGAATGTTAAACAATTAAATGGAATGTATATCTTTTTTAAAAAAATATCTTATTTAATACGACAAAAGTATATAACTAATTAAATCATCTTACTAAAAATTTCTGTGAGAGCAAATTAAAAAGTGTATATGCAGAAGAATAAAAATAAAAGTGAAATTCTACTTCAAAGTTAATGTCCAAAGAAATATTAATTTAAATATTAACTGAATTTGACAAAAGCCCTCTATTGAGTATTTTGATGAATGAGTGAATTTCAGATAAAACATTAAAAACAGACTAAATTATATTAAAAATTATACACATACGAAATTCAAATAATAAATTTATGAACTTTTTAAAATTTTAAGATAATGTAAATATCCTTTTAGTATAGTAATAGTTTCGGAAGATATGAGCATCAAATTCTATAGCAATCGCAATTATTTATCAAGAAAGGATTTTCTTATTTTAATGCTCCATAAAACTTTCTCTTATGCTTATTTTTATGATGTCAGAACCTGATGTTGTTTTGGTTAAGGAGGTTTTGAAATTTGGAATCGCGTAGACAATGAACAAAGCATAAATGGCAATTTTCATTTTCAATTTTTTCTTGGTGGACAAAAAACTTTGGAGCTCTCGTAAACTGTTTTAAACTGGTTAATGACTTACATTAATTAGGAAAAATAATGACTTTAAAAAATTATGTTCTCAGATGAAGACTTGAAATTTGTAATCATAATTTTATTTTTTATAATTTTGATTTTTTTTAAGAATTTTTTCTCCTAGCAATAAAGTTTTTGGAGTGGTGGCAAGTCGGTGAAACAGGAGCATTCTCTTTGAAGAATTTTGAAAAATATTTTATAGTTCCATCAATTTGCTGATCCGAGCTTAAATTCAATCCTGCGATATGAATAGTTTGTAGTGAATAAAAACAATTGTAACCTATGAGCTGGTCCTGATCTAGGGTGACGTAACCAGAAACTATTCTCGTGCATCGTAATCTTAATCGTAAAGGAAATCAGAATAAAACCAGTTATAAATATCCAATCAATCAATCAGCATTCTCTTCTCTTTCTTCTGATCATCGGCACGAGATTAGGCTCAGGTCGTAGGATGTATATATAGTATAGTGTTAATACCATAAAAATAAATTATTTTTATAATAATGTTTAGTGATTGGAGCCCAAAACTATTCCACACTCAACATGATCACTCAAATCCTAACAAGTTCAATAAAGAGTTTAAAACTTTTATCTGACTGCTTACATTTAACAGCTGCCATTCAACAGTAAGTAATAAGAACAATTTCTAGGTTGCATACATTTTATATATAAAGGTAGAATAAGGGATATTAATCTTCTGTTCAAATACTTAATTGATGATATCTAATTGCAAACATTTTATCATTAGTTACATCTACATAGCCCTTTCTTATAAAAATGGTTCTACAAACCATATTAATATTATTGATATATAAATCAATTATAATAAGACTCAAGCATTTTATATAATTATAAATATCTAATTTGAAGGTTGAAATAAGAACATTACTCTCTATGCCAAAAAATTAAGGATTTAATTAATTTCCCGACTTACACATGGAAAAATATGTGGAAATAAATTTTTGTAAAACAGAAAATTTTCGAATCTCGGAATTTTTTTACAAAAGATGTTCATTCTTCAACCTTGTAGCAACCCTATTCAGCTTCATAGAAGAGATTACTGAAATCCGAAGGTAATATGAGATCTAGTAATTATCTCTCAAATGTGTGAGATAAAAAGAGAAGGAAAAAAAAAAAAGGATTTCGAGATTTCATCATCATTTAAGGTTCAAATTTTTTTCATCTTCTATTAGTGGAAGATTTTAGTGTTATCTCCTAGAAATGGCTGAAAGACAGAATTTTTCGTGATTTATGGAACCCGATTGCTTTTAATTATCGATAATGTTTGAAATATTGCTTTCCATTTAAAAGTGGGACGAATGAAGATAACTCCCGACTCACTGCCAGCATGTAATAATCTAGTATTTTTTTTTACTGCTACAGGGAAAGAAAGGGATTCCAGTATGTAAAAGGAACCGAAATATTTCTCCATCAATTGTTCCGGTAATTGTGAGAAAATGAGCAATGTCTTTCGTTTATTTTATGGAATATTTAAGTTCTTGATGTCTTAAAGGATTTCCCATTGGATCATATCTGCTTCGAATTATTGTATTTTTATTCATTTAAAAATAAAGTCATTTATACACACACTATAATTAGATAAAGAAATGCCATATAATTACTTAAGAACTTTAATGTTCGATGGAAACCCTATAGTGCAACAACTTATGTGGGGAAAATGATTATTTTTCATTGATAAAAATTTCAAATAAAAGAAGTGAATGATAATCAGAAAGTTATTCACAGATATAATATGAGATATCATCATAGATGTGATGAGGTATCACCAGAGCCCCCCATTTTTTGCTGTACTCTTCACCATTATTATATTTAAGAAAATTGTGTCAATAATCTAGACAAAGACAAGTAACCAGAAATTTCATACCGGATGAATTTTGTGATGAATATTTTTTCATAATTTGAATCGTTTCAATGAACATGCAGTAAGGCTTTCCCAGATTTTTCCTTTACTGGTAGATGAGCTTTGATTTCCACTTGAAAAAAAAGTAAAGTGAAATGCAATACCTTTTTCAATTTTTTCTTAAATTACTCAAAAACAGTCATCAAACTGCAAAGCACAAGATGCACTTTTCTCAATTCTTCCAAGTTGAGAAAATCCTGAATACTAGAACTTTTAAGACTTAAAAAGGCATAAATAAATTGATCTTAATAATAACATCGGTTTTATTTTTTTCAGCAAAAAACTACTAAGGTTACTACATTAGATCTGCCAAAAAAAACTTCGAAATTGAATAAAATATATCATTAAATTAAAAAAACAAAGATATTAACTGATTTATATATTCCTTTTTAGATTTTATTTTATGATACTCATCTGTAAAGTTCTCCAAATCACCTATTAATGTTAAGTTCTACAAACCCATTTAATGCTCTTTAAGAATAATCATAAAAAGAATTAGTAATTTGTAAAATGTCTTGTAAGAAAGCATCACAGTGTCAAAATGTTAGGATAAAAGATATTGGAAAAAAACTTTTTTTATTGTCAATTCATAGCAAAACCAACCTCAGAAATTTAAATAATAAAAATTTTTTGCTTACTGCTTCTTACTTGAATATCGAAATTTATGGTTGTTAAACCGGATTCCCTAAACAATTAGAGGAAGGCTTTAATCTAAAAAATTGTTAAAGAAAAATTACCCACAATTTTAGTGCCCAGAAAAATTTCCTGACTTCTCATTTTGCATACGTATAATATAAATACATAAAATAACAAATAGCATTATTAAACTCATTGTTGGTCTTCCTTAAGAAAACTATTCTTATATTATAGATGTTTGATTTTGATTTTTGCATTTAATTTAGAAAATTTGGGGGCAAAATGCTTCATAAACTTTTGAAATTGTACAATAAAAATATACAAATCTGAAGAAGAATAAATGAAATTTGAATTGAATATTGTTGCTAAAATTAACTTTGAATATTTTTAAATTCAACCGAGTAGGAATATAATTAAAGATATTTTTTTTAAATACTTCCTTTCCTAATGATATTGTTTTCAAAACACTGAAAAAAATTTGAAATTTAGAATGATTTACCATACCATCTACATTTTTCTTTTCAAATAAGAACGCTTTGTTTTTAGAGTACATTTGAAAAGATATTTGAAAAAAGAAGCAATA
>JAPMOQ010031668.1:1636435-1747930 GCA_026543055.1 Argiope trifasciata
ATGCATCTATCATATTTTTAACATGTATAATGTCATATGCATCTATCCTATTTTGAGTCACATCCAATGACAGGTTGAGCTTCTATCGGTCTGTACGTTCAGTGTTTAAACGCAATAAGTTAAAATAGCTATGTTCTTCAAAGTATCAATGTTTTGGTATGGGATTTTGGAACTACAATTGGACTTTTGTGCCAAATCTTACCTTCAATCAGTTAGAGTAATGTTTAAAACACGAATTCAATGTTCGAATATTATTAAGCGCATGCAGAAATTAAACGTTAATAATATCGCCAAGGATCACGGACTTTGGTTAATAACAGAAATGTAAAGAGGTTTTGGTTAATAACAGAAATGTAAAGAGGTTTTTTTCATAAAACTTAAACAAATTATTTATAACCTTGAATACTAATCAATCAAATTACATATCATTAAGTGTAATATTCATCATGAATAATTATTCATTATATTAATTTCTAAGGATACTATCAGAACTAAAAATTAAAAAATTGTAGCAACTTTTTGCCAATTTTAAATAATATTTGATAAATAAAATGTGCATTCAAAAGCATCGTCAAGGGTAAGTTATCCGAGTTAACATATTTCTATGGAACAAATGTTATTTTCTTCCAAAGTAAATGAGATTAACTTCAGAAGGGAAAATCTTTAGTAAATAAATTGTCTCTTAGTAAAATAAACATATTTAGTTGCAGTGCTTCTTGCAATGCCCTTTTCAAGATGTCCGAACTCCTGAAACCTCTTCCATAATAGTTCCTAATTCAATTTTATACCAAACCGGAAACCGAAGCTCTTTGTATCTGGACCAGAGCCAAATCTTTAGTTCTAGTAACGCTTTCCTGAAATTTTATTGAAGGATCTCAGAGAAGGAAACTCTATATTTATTTAACCCAGATATTATTTCCATGAAGTGATCCGTTAAAGCAGAACGCATCCCAAATATGTTACATGTGCGAGAGAAATCCTATACAATCTTTTTAAATTTTTCATCTCAATTCACATTACGTTTAATATTTTTCAAACTAATAGCTTCTAACGGAAAAAACAATGAAATAAAACTATAAGGAAATTTAGGCATTGAGGTTTTCATAATTTTAAATTCCAAATTCTTTTGTCGGTCGTAATTTATTCTAAAATGATGCAACCAGCTATTGTGCATTATTAGTTTGGGTAAATCTCTTCACCTGACATTATACGTATAGCTATTTAGTCGGTATCCTATCTTACTGTTATTTAACCCGATAACAGTAGCTAATATGCAAATATAAGAATTAAGAGATGATATAAATACGTATTGTGTTTGTAATGTCGGTGGTAGTCTCAGATCCTATAATGACCGTCTATATATTTATAATTTTTTCATCATAGTTGAAAATAGCTCATTGTGTCTTTCATTTTATTTCCACTTTATAAATTGTGTTTAATTTAAATAATTCCTTAGTCGGATCCAATCTTTGGATACTTTTATTTGACATCATTTCCATTGCAGCTATGTTGTTGTTGTTACCCATGGCACTTTTCAAGCCTGCCGACCGAAAGTTGACAGCTATTTAAGCCTAAATTAGCCTCCCTTGTTCTCTTGACCCTTGTTGGCTCTACTGAAAAAACGACTTCATTGCTTCATGCTTCACATTCGCTTGCACTACCTCTTTTTACAGAGGGGCATATTCACACTACACACAAATAAAATACAAAATAACAATCATGCCCGAACCGATACGCCCAGATTACGGGAAAGACACGATACTCCTATACCAGGACGCCTGCTACTGCAGCTATGTCTTAGGTCAAACGGTTGAAAACCTACCCGTTATATATTATTAGGTTTTTCGGAAAGTAATTTCGTTTTTTCCTGACAAAGGGTTTAATTGCATTTTTCGCACCCAATTTCATACTTAAACCGCAAAATCATTTTATGTTTTAAGAGCTGATATAGCAAGGCTTGAGTGTGAAAAAGTGCAGCTGATTCTTCGCAGTAGTTTTTGGATGGTGCCCTTTTAAATATGGAGAGCAATAAACAGCATTTTCGTCATTTTTTTCTTTTTTGCTATAAAAGGTAAAAATGCTGTTCAAGCCAGAAATAAATTAGCCAATATGTGTGGAGAAGATGTGTTAACAGTACATCAGTACCAGAACTGATTTGCAAAATTTTTCCTTCAAATGATGAGGCCAAAAACCACCTCGATCAGTTTTTTTTACAGCAAAGACCAAAACTTTTATGAGCGTGTAATCATGTTACTACCAAAAATATGGCAAAAGGTATTAGACCAAAATGGCAATTTTATAATTTAATAAATAATTTATTCATTAAACGAAAATTTCTTTTCATTTTGACACAAAAATACGAAAGGACTTTCCGAACGACCCAATATATCTCTTTAAGAAAAACATTCACAAATTTATTTCTGTTTGAAATCAAATTCCTGTACATTAATAAAAATTATTAAATCACTATTTTAAAAGAATCGTTTTATAAAAATTCTGCTTAAATTATATTATATAATTAAATTATATTCTGATATCGAAATAAACATTTTCAGATAGAAAAGAAAGGAAATCCTAAGGGAGAAAAACAGGCTAAAAGATTTAAAAACCGAGAAAAGCGTATAAACGTCTTCATAAAAACTATATTTCAGTTACATTTTTTTATTCTGTAACACTAAAATGATTAAGTAGACGCACTATTTCATAAATTTTGATCGTTTTTCAAAACACAGACAATATTTCAACCATTTATAAAGTATAAAATTAATTGAAAATATTGATAAAATGACTATACAGATATAAACTTCATTCGATTTCTTTATAAAATTTTATAAAAAATTACTTTAGCTCATCTTTATAGAGAATTGTGGTCAATCTGAGACCGTTAAGAATAAGCATTGTCCCTATTTTTATTTTCCTTGTCACAAAGATTTTTTCATTTCATTTCATAAAATTTCACGATATTGTTTTAAAATGATTTCAATATTTTATTATTAAAAAAATTCTTCAAAATATTATAAAACAACAAAGTCATGTCTGAATTATGAGTTTTAGATGAATTTATATATCTTTTAAATACAGACATAAAATTTTTATTCTATTTGTAATAAATCAACATAATTCTCACACAGTTATTCTCCTCATTCAGAGAAAATAAAAGGCCTAGTTCTAATAATAACTTTCTGATGCCGTATTCGATCTTTCCATCAACATATGACGTAGGTTTTGATGGCTATCCAGCTTTCATCTATCCATCCAACGGAATAAATACAATTTTCAAAGTTCTTTTATCAAATTTCTTTCATTTAACTTAATTCCATAGTTCATGTTACCTTGCGAATCATTCAATTCTTACTATTGTTGATTATTTATCAAAATATTTTTGACTTAAATCTTTAACTAAACTCGAGATTCAGATAAACAACTTGGATAGTCCAATGCAAAGAATGATTATTAAAAAATAGGAAACTAGAAAAATTATTAACTTATTTATACTTAAGTACAGCCAAAAAAATGATTCACAGACAAAAAATTCTGGGAATGAATTTTAATGAATAGCAAAATTACAAATGCTGTAATAATAATAACACTATGCTTGGAATTCCATTAGATATCTGGATTTTTTTAATAACACACATTTTTTCGAAAGAATAAATGAAAAAAATTCATTGTCAGTATTATTTACAAAAATATTTTAACACGAAGTTTTGTACCTTTACAGTAATTTTATTTTGAACAATTACGATTTTCTTTTGCATAATTTAAAAAGGCGGATGTTATTAGTTAGTTTTTGTCTTGAGTTGGGATAAGTTGACTGACTGAACTGTGTTTTCTGACGTCATCTTTGATTACCTAAAACAGTTCAACGACATTCTAGGACATAAAAATGCTCAAACTCTTCCTACATTGGAATAAATACTTTAGTATGAATAGTAGTTATTTCTAAAAGAAATAAATTTGTAGTACATTCATTTCTGCTTCATATGCATGTTTTCAAAGGCATTATTAGAGTTATGTGCTTTGCTTGCTCATAAACCCTTGTACTCAATGCACTAATGAACATATTTAATATTATAGTTATTTGATGCTATATTGAAACATTTATACTTGCTCATCTTCATACACGAGGACATATAACCTTAGCCAACTTAATAATCATGTGTTCTACACATAAGAATTTTAGATTTATATCAGGAATTAATTCAACAGAAAGAAAACAGTTTTCTTCTTTACAGCGGGGAGTTAAATGCGCTTCTCGATGTACAATAACGCCTTAAGTGTGTAGTAAAAGTGAGTCCCAGTCCCGTTGAGTCTAAAATATAATTTTAGAATAGTGACTCAAATTTTAAATAAAATCGTTAATTTAATGCCATAATTGCTAGTTTTTAAATCTGGCAATATATTTTGTAAATTTGTGGAGAAACATTAAGTAAAAAGTGAAATGGAGCTAACAATGGAAGGGGTAACTTCTCGAAAAAAATTATACTATTCTGAGGAAATAACAGATTTTAAAAAATACATACAATCTTATCAAGATGATTGAATTAGTGGCGATTATTTCAAATTATACATTTTGATGCAGATAAATTAAAATAAACTATAAATTAAGTGTTGAAAGTATAGTATATTTTCATTGAAAAAATATAAGCAATGCCATCAATTGCCTTTGATGGTTCATAGAATAAGCAAACTAATTTTTATACAATAAAAAATTAATAAAAAATATTTGTATTTTATTTTTGTATGCAGCAGATTCATATTTTTTTCTATCTTACTTTCTTAATGTGATAATGTTTTTAGGTTGGCATACTCTCTGCAAGTTGGATACGTTTTCCACCAAAAGACTTCACAAGATAGATTATTTAAGCTACAGCTGCCACTTTTGGACCGTAATCACTTCATAAGTATGAAGTACGTACTATAAAAAAGGCTAAAAAATTTTCCTTAATTACTTTACTTTACTTATTAGTTAATTCTAAATTATTCAAAATTTTAAAATACTATTCTCTGTGATTTTGGAGCATATGATTGTAGAAAAAAATTAAATAAAATTATTCAAAATTAACAATTTAGTGTTATAAATTTCATTTTGGGCATTTTTTTTCAATTTTTATGAGAATGATTGACGCAATATAATTTACCATTAATTTGTTATTGAAATGCTTAATATTCTGTGCAGTTGTGGAGTCGCATTTCCTACTTTGATCTCTATTTGAGAAAAATAAGTAACTTTCCATTTTTAGAACTATTTAATTTTTTTATAAATCTTATGATATAAAAACTGTTACTCAAGAAATAGATTGGAGGTTTCAGTTAAGCCAGATACATTATCCAACATCCGTGCTTCGAATTAAGAATTTGAATTTCCTTTTTCGGAGCATTAGAATTCATTTAGACTGAAGGTTCGATAAACTATTACATCACTTTCTACTGCCTTTGAAATTCAAAGACAAAATCAATTCAAAAATTATTAATCAAATGATAGTTTTCAGAAAATTATAAAATGGTTAATGAAGTGGTTGGGCTCTCTCGACTAAAGAGATTATAAGAGATTTGTCCTTTGCTACTGCATCACACAATGACGAGAGTGAAGTCATATCTCTATTCTCCTGGACTAATCAGTTTGAAAATTTAATACTGCTGATATACTATTTTGATCAAAGATTCACTTCACAGTTTAACTTATTGTACCTATAAATTTCTTTACTCGCATTACTACACTGATAGAAAAACCGTTCCGTTTAAAACAATTCCGTTTTATTTCAAAATTTCACTCTTATCAGCATTTTAATTTTACGCATAATGAAATTCAGTCTTCCATACTAGAATCAAACCAATGCTATTAAGTTATCATTCTAATGCTTAAGTAAATGAAGAAGACCATTTGACAGTCTATTATGGAAAGGATACATTTAATATTGATACACATTAACATTTCCGATAATAACGCTGTATGCGGAAATTCATACATATAACTTAACGCGTTTTTGAGTTATTGTGTTCGTACGACAAGAACGGAAAGACAAACATTTTTTCCAAGTATGTCCAAACAAGTAATATTTTTAAAAAATTAATTCTATTCCTATTTAGGTCAACAAGGAAATTTTTTATTTTTGTTACTTATTATTAAATAATTGCCTACAAAATAATTATCATCAAAACATTGATTTTTGCAAGAATTGAACTCGCATTCTTCACCTTCACGTGGAAAATACTGAAATCCTTGAATTTAACCGATTGAGAGTGTTGATTTTAATTTTCACTATTAGACCATTCACCAATTTTCAATATTCACTTCAAAACTCTATTTAAAGAATTAAAAATTAAATTTAATTAATGAATTAATGTTTCTAAAAAACTGTATTAATCTCAAGTGTCATCCAATTCAAGTTTTAAAAAATGTATTTGAACTTGAGTTGATGAATAAAAAATATTTTATTACCATCTAAAAATTTGAACAAGATATATAAATATATATATATAGGAAGAATGTGAACTAATAGCAGGAATTGAAAAATGTCTATCTAATTTTTAAGGTAAAAATTTCATTTGTCTATAACAATCCAAAGCTAAATTTTGTGTTTATATGTACAAAGACAAATCATCAAGTTTGGTTCCATCAGTGTAGTTTCTTTTCTTTACTCTCAATTTTTTTTTTTTTTGATAAGGGGTTTTTGAAAAAAAAATATTCATCATATAAAAACTTACAAGTTAAATTTTTGTAATCATTATAATACGTAAAATCTACTAAATCTACGTATATTTAAAGAGATAAAGTAATGAAGGATGCTAAAAATATGAAAAGAGGAATATAAAGAATCTTTTCTAGCTCTAAATGAAGCAAAATTTTGTAAGAAATAATTAATTTTATAATAGTACATGAACTTGATTTTACGAAGCTACAGCAAGTTGTTTTGAATATAGAGGGAATGCACTAAAAAGTAACTTGAAAAATAGGATTGAATTTATATATGACTGCTATCATGTGTCACGATTGTGCGATGAATATTAAAATGTGTGGTAAAATCAAAAGGTCATATCACAAGGAATTCGCAATTCATTTCTTAAAAATCTGTTTCAAAATTTATCAGAATTCATTCACTTTGGATTACTAATCTGATATCTAATCCAAATAGATTTTACGAAGCCATGAATAAAGACAAGAGTTTCATTAAGTAATAAGGGAAAACAAAGAATTTTTTTTCCGTTACGGAAAATATAAAACTCCATAAAGTATGATATTCCATCTGTGAAAAAAAAGGAATATCATATTTTTTTAATAAATATTTTTAATATATGTAAACTCATGCTTTAATTTTAAAACAAATTCCGTCAGCAATTCAAAACTACAGATAAGTCAGATTAAATCAAGCATCTACAATAATAGGCTATTTTATATTTAACTACTAATTAATTAATTATCAAATAAATAATTGGAGGCGGATTGATTTAAAATATTTATTAGCTAGTTTTCTTTCATTTCTGTTCTAACATTAATAATGTTTTTATATATTCCTTTGCAAATCATAATTCTTAAAACACTATTAATTTGTTGTTTGAAAACGATATTCTCAGTTAAAGATAGAAATATTTAGATATGAATTCTCTCAATATTTATTATTAGCTTTTAATTATATTTTTTAGAATTTTTGAGTGCTAATTACCTTTTAGAAATCATAACTTTGATATAATGCAATTTTAATAGCTATAAAACTTTTTTGGGCCAATGACTCCAAATTACCTTGCATTAAAAGAATAAAATAATACAGAAACAATAAGAATAAATAAAGTGAAATAACAATAATAATAAAATAATTATGAAATTTATAATAGAATTAATTTTACAAATACATATCAACAAACTAAACTTCAAGATAGAAAAGTTCTTCAGTTTTTTTTATCCTTCCAAAACGTTGATACTTAAATTAAATGAATTAAAGAATTTATCAAACATTTATCTGAACCACTTTAAAGTATTCATTGGAAAAGAGTTTTGATGTGCTGGAGATAACATCAAAATCGTATCACGGTTTATTAACAATTTAAAATTAAATGGGAATATTAAAAACATTCCTTCTCGAGAATGGACGCTTTTATTTTCAACAAATATGAACAGAACTCACCCTTTATTCTATGGCAGTGCTGACATCTGTCGTGCGGGGAACACGTGGTCGACCCTCTTTCAACTCGTGTGCGAGTTCCTCTTCCCCATCCAGCCGGAGTGGGACCTGGTGGTTGTTTTCGCGGCCAAGCTTTGTGCACTCTGCCGGGAAGAGTGAACTCCAGGCGGTGAAGCGCCGACAAAGCTGCTCTCCTATTGGTCCGTAAGTTTGATCCTCCTCGGCAAATGGTTCGAGGGCCGTGATGAATGAGGAGGGGCCACCGATTGAAATGTCTGGTAAATTGCTCGAAAAAGAGGTGGAGATGTTCACTAAAGCAAGTGTGTCTCGGATTTTTAGAAATGGATTCTATTCCGGTTTCGTAAGTCAACTTATGATGATTGGCAGGTGGGGGTATGATGCGAGAGAGAGACAAAATGTGGGGGGAGGGGGAAAGAGGTCCCGATATTTACAATTCTTAAGTACCAATGGAGTTATGAAATACCAATAACAAATTACTCAACAATTTTAGAATTTCTTATAGTGTCGTTCGCAGTGAGCGGCCTTTCGAATCTGGAAACAAAATTTCAACTTTGCAAAAAGGAGGAAACAGGCTCAAGACCAGAGATTCATTATTCATATGGAAATGACACTCCGTCGTAGTTTGGTCTATTTCCTATAATGTGAAAGGAAACTTTTGTAAGCGATTAACAGAATCATCATGTGATCATGAATCAAATTCATGAGGTTTATTCCTCAATAATCATGAAGAAACTTTAAAACGCTTCGGTAATCTCACTAAGCCGCATCATCTCAACAAATTTTTATTAAACATATCTCGCTGATTTCACTTAATATAAGACAACAAAATGTTCAAACGAATTCAAAAACTAGTCTAGGATATTTATAAAATTAAAAGCAGATTTGAAATCTCATTTGTAATTAATTTGATTACAAATAATTTGCAATCATTGTTTATTGCAAAAAAAAATTATTTGAAGACAATTTAAAGATTTTTCCGAATTGAGTTCAAAACAATTTTTCTTGTTATTATACTTTAATTGAGAGTTTCGGCCATTTTTAATTTGTTCGATGATTTCAAATAACCTTACATATCTCATTTTAACTAGGTATTCACACTGTATCTATTTTACTTCTAATTAATATAAGGTGCAATGCTGGTATTTAATATACTGAGAAACTATACATCTCTAAGTTATTTTAGAAAAAAGAATTATTAAGCAATAAATATTCTGGAAGACATTCTTTTATAATAATTTATTTATTTAAGATGTTTTCTTATTTTAAGAGAGTAAAATTTGCCTTTTAATAAGCCTATAATTTTGATAACCGATTGCTTAAATTTTTTTATTACAACTTCTTTAGAACAAGTAATGCCACCAATTTATTCTTTCTGATGAGTGACAATATATATGTAATTGTTAATTTTCAAAGAAAAAATATTTTCTCAGTTATAAAGCTCAATTCTAAAAATTACATTTATCAAACATAGGGTATGCCATGAATTCTGTCTTAGCTCTTTTTAGCAAAGTAGAGAGAGAATTGGAGAGTCTCAAAAAATGCTTTACGTGGTGATGAAATAGATTTCAAGCTCGGGAATTAAAACTGTCCAGTAGGATTTGTGCTAATTACTTTCTATGATCTATATTTCCAATTTTTTTTTCAAAAGATTCTTTCAATAAATGTTACATGTCATGAAAAAAACTACTTACTTGGTGCTTGGAATTTTTAAAAACTAATTCTGAAAATACTTGGTGAGGGGAATTCAAACATGAAAAAAAAAAAATTATTCCATCAACTATACATTTGGGATTTAGCTTTGTTAATTTATATATTTAAAACACGGCATAACTAATTCATTCTTGAACAGAAAAAGCACTTCCAAAGAACATAGAAAGACTTGTGATAAATTAAAAATATATTTTATAGTTTTAGACATGAGAATATTACAGTATTAATGGAAAATTCTTATGGACTTAAAAATGGTTAAATATATCCTCTGTCAGATCCAAGTATCACATTTCTTGCCTTTTATATGAACTTATTGAACAACTCTATAAAAGTTGTTCAATAAGTTCATATAAAATTAACTCTATTAGAGTTCGATTAGTTATACAACTCTATAAGAGTTCGTGAATGTGGATTATTAAGTTAGAACCATAAAAAAATAGAGGAAATATGAAAAAGTGAATGTATTTGAATTTTGCAGACATCTTTACGAAATAAAAGGCAGTTTTTGACGGCATCAAGGTTGATAATCCTTGAGAGGAGATTTTCAATAATCACATTCTATATCTTTTTATAGCGAAGAGAAAAGTTATAATTTACTTGCTGACATCCCTTGCATCGATTCGAAATTAAAATCCTTTCATGTATTGTATAAACCATTAGTTTCCACAAAATGTCTAGCAGAAATAACATAAGAGTTTTCTTCAAGCAAACGCTTAAAACAAACTGATACAAATCAGTAGCACTTGTAACATCATTACGTATTTTCGCTATTTTTTTCTACGAAACATATTAAGAAAACTTGTTAAGAAAGTCACTTTTTTCTGCCTTTTGTTTTGCTCATCATGTGAATTGCTCGTTTTGAAAAGTGGTCGTTAATTGGAGTATAACTGCATTTCTTCTAGAAAAAATCTTCTGAAATTATTGTTTAAAAAATGTGGAATAGTTGATTCTTAATTAAGTTAATACATCAGTGAGTTTTTTTAACTTTAAAAGGTTTGATTGCTTTTCTTCTCTACTTTTAAATAATATGTTAAAAATTTAGTTGATTTCGACTCTGGTGTTTAAAAGAAGATATGAAATGTATATCCCTATATGCATACATAGTTATAATGACTTATTTTCCAGATGATTTTCTGTAACGCTTGAACCTAAATCTGTTCACGCTCTTGTTCTTCCTTGAGTCACGGGTTCTCACTGATTCTCATTCGCAACTAATGAAAGTAATTATTTTCAATTATATTATAATTATTACTTATGCATTAGGTAATTAATCCCTCATTTAACAGGAATAAAAAATAGCCTATGTTCTTTTCCGGACTATAATCGATCTCTGTACTTTCATTCAATTCCATTCAGGCGTGATTGAGTAACATCCATCCACACTTATCAAATTTATAATTTTTGTACAGATAACGATATTTTGTAGATGAAAGTCATCACATCTTAACACGCTTACTGCCGTTACCCTCACCTGATGTCAGGACCATCTATCTAATTAGATGACCCCTTCTTTGCTGTCTTTTAAGTGTAGTAGAGAAGGTGGAAGCACAGAAAAAAATATCTAATAGCATAGGTGGTTTGGTCCAAGAAAAGAGCGCAACCTACTAGTTATCTCCTCGTTGGCAGTCAACTTATTAATGATATTAATGAAAATTATTTTTTCAATTATAAAACACAAAATTTCTTATACTAAGTGGGAATGATAATGGCATCTGCTTTAGAAGCAATTTCTATCTTATATCTTCTATAATGTAATTTTTTAGGTTTGCCTTTAACCTAACCATCAAAATTGTGTTTCATTACTCTAATATAAAGCCTGTTAATTAAATATAACTTGATTAAATGATTTTTCGATTACAATTTCAATTAAAAATTGAGCTGCTCTACAGACATTTAAATATTTTAAATGATTATTAATAAAATTATTATTTTTAAAACCAAACAAGCTATTTTTTCAGAAAAGATAATTTTATCGTACATAACAAAAACAGTTCTATGTGACATCAAAAACGTGGCTGTAATATAAAGTGTTTCATAAGTAATATTCTCGTTCTCAGTTTTTTTTTATTTATCAAACAAAAATAATAAAAAATTCCAATTTAAACTTTGAAATGATATCATTATTGATCACATTATTAGATACATATTATTTGAAGAATCATTTTGAACTGAAATAATCTTTAAAAAAATTTAGATTTATCTCAGATGTTTTGCAATATTTCTGTAAATGTTCACCCTAGAAAATTATTTTTAATGTTCATATATCATTTAATTTGCTCCATTAATTCATATAACTATTCTATTTAAAATAATTTTACAATACAGTAAAAATATCATGTGAAAGAAACTTAAAGCCTTTTAGTAGTTGCCTTGTTTATTTTTCAAAAACTCTGAATTGAAAGAAGTCATTTCACATCTGATAGTAAATATGAATTTATATCATATATTATACACAGTTTTTCCGTTTTTTATTGTTTTGAATTGATTTAAAATGAGAGAGACGATTTCAAGAAGAGTAGAACCAGTCAGCTTCATGGGGCTCCAGAGAGAGAGGCGTTGATTGATTCGAGGGTGAATACGGGATGATCTCGCTTATTTGTAGTTAAGTTCTATTTTGTATTATGCACGGAGGGAGGCATCTGTTCTAAAGCCCACAGTGAGAAGGGGGGGGGATTACCAACCACACTCAGGAAGGGTTTACTCTTTCCCAACTCGAAAGGGCTATTCGTCAAGCGATACTTTTATGTTTACTCACTTTTTTTCTTATTTTTTTGCCTTTTCACACTAGATGAGAAGTTTAATAAGCAATTTTTAGGGAAACAATGAGGGAAAAAGTTAGGAATAATTTAGCCTTTAAGTATTTATAAGGATAGATTTATGTCCTGCATAGTTGAAGCTTTAGCTGGAATTATATTGCAATATCTATTAAGAAGAGCTTATTGTGATTTATAGAAACCATCATAAGCTACAAACAGAAAATGAAAAGGAGGTGAAATTTTCTTTTTTCTAAAAAATCTACGGCATGATACATAAGAAAAAAAATATTTTCATTATTGTAAATTAAATTATTAATAGATATTTGAACAGTTAAGAATATTTAAATAAAGAGTATCTTATCTCCATGCTAATTTTAAAATGTAATAAATATTTAAAACAAATTTCTCAATTATGTATTATATTTTCACAATTGTATTACATTATTATGAGCCATTGTTCTTAAATTTGTTTAACAGATTTTAGCATAAGGTTTTCAGGCTATAAAATATTATTGAAAAATCTATTCATATATTTTTACAACTTTTTATATAAAGAATTAAATAAGATACTGAAAAACTTTAAACTGTTCCATGCTGTTTGAAATGTAACAAATGAAATCTTCCAGAAATTTCAAATTAATATTTTAATTGTATGCATTCAATGGCAAAAAGAGGTTTGTCATGTTATAAAAAAATATCTTTCCAGAAATTACAAATTAACAGTTTTATTGTACACATTAAATTTTATATATACTTTCAAGTAAAATAAAGGTTAACTGAATATTTTAAAAGTTTCAAAGCTAAATACATAACTCGATTTCAGGAAGTGAATTTAACCAGCATAAATATTATTGTTTTTTATAAATCTAACAAGGTAATTCAATAGATATTTTCGATGCATTACATTGAGCCCGATAGAATAATATTTGTTCAAAAATAATTCTTTTTAAATAAATGTTCATTCAATATACTGATTTTCTTATTTCCTTTAGGAAATCATAATTCGGAATATAATAAAATATTTTTTTCTGAAAAAATAGTAATACAGGAACCTTTTTTTTTTTGATGCAATGAAACAATGTCAACAGAAAATGGGAAGTAGAGCCCCATTTCTGGGTGCAGATTCATCGCCAGATATTGCACCCCTCTTCTTTTATTAATCCTAACAGATGGTGACTGAAATGAACCCAGTTCCTACGGGGGACATCGGGAGGCAGTATAGAGAAGAGAGGGTCTGTATTGAGGGGAGCAGAGAACACCTACCTTCTGCGGTTTGATGGCCAAACTACTTTCATTTAAATCGCAGAGGACACAGAGAGTGAGGGGGGAGGTGGAAATTATCTAGGTGCTGAAGCGGAGGCCCCCAAAACCGATTAATTAAATTGAAGTCAACCCACGGTTTGCTGAAGGGACAGAGACACTCGCGAGTCTCGATTTCACTGCGAATTACCCATAGTTGCAACTCAGCAACTTTATAAAAGAATAATCTGAAAATACTATGAAATCTTCAAGAAAATATCATGAATTATAAGGAATCTAAAATGAATAAGTAATATATTGCAAAATTTTCATAATATAAGTAATACAGATTCGTAATATGTAGTTTCAGCTCATTTTAAAATCTTGTTTTGTAATAAATCAATGAGGAATTTCGAATAAAATATTTTTTCTTTCTTTATTCAAAATCTAATATTTAAGGGGGAAAAAGTAATTATTTTTAAAAAAAGAAAATTTGATAAAGATTGAAGTAATGTTTTCTTTTCTTTACAAAAACTACTCATTCTAAATATAAAAGCTAAAATCGTTTAATGATTTGCTTAATTTAATATTTTCTTCAATCTTACTTTCATTTCGTTAATTACTTTCATTTTAATCTATTTCGTGATATGCATTTTTAATATACCGAAACGAATATGGAAACGTTATAACATTCAAAGTATTCAAATTGTTCGTTTCCTATGCAATATTTTACTTTCAGTAATTATTTTTTTATCAATTTGTGTAGGTAAACTATGAAATAATTCATCAAAATTCTTTGGCCGAATTTTTAAATAAGTCCAATATAATTTCAATATTTTAATATGAAAAAAAAAATGTTTTAAAAACTTAGTTACCATTTCTTTCTCAAATCAGTGGAACCGATATGTTCCAATAAACATACTCACTAATAAAAGTGTTATTCCACCCCATATAAAAATGTGGACCTATGTTTGGCAAGACCAAGACAGTCATGAATGCTCAGATTTTTATTTTTAGAATCATGCACATTAGAATTGTGCATAAAGGAAACTGGTACTTTTGCAATAGGAGCTACATAGTATTTGGTGGAAAATAACTATGATAAAAGTTCTTATTGTGCTATTTTTTAGGGGGGGGGGGGTTGAGAATAATATCAAAATAATCGCCAGAAAACCGAAAATATATTTTGAACACCTTTCTCCAAATGGAATTAATATTTTACTCTTAACTACAATTTGAGACACAACTACAAGATCACATACCAAATCTCATTTAATTAAGGCATATTTTTAAATTATAACGTTTACCTGCAACGCATTCGTCAAATGCTCTACCTCTTGATGGAATTGATCCAAATCATAGATCTATGATCTACATACATTTACTAACACTCCCAATAAAAACTATGTATATTGTATCAATTCACTTGTTTCCGTTAAGCAGTTCCGTATCATGTTAATTCACAACTGAAAAACTTGATGCACAAATTTTATAAAAATTGAATTTTATTAAAAAGGCGATTAAAATCTGTAAATTTGGTGTAAAGACTATGAAGCAAATCTCATTCGCCTGGCACAAATCGTGAAACATCGTATTTACAGACTGCTGCAATTTTTTTTTAAATTTCGTTCTCGGAAAGGTCTGAGAAACCTAGAGATTCAAACATTCTAGCTCGATTTTTTTTTTTTTTTGTGATAACAATATTTTTTTCTTTTATATTTTACATACGACATAAATAAAAAGGAAAATAAATCTTTCCCTAAATTGCGCGAAAGTACGAAGAATGGTACCCAACAATTTCTTAGCATTTATTTCCCACCGATACCCACTGTGATGTTATTTAATCTCGAGGGCGCCCCTCTATCCCCCTGAAAGCACTCCATCCGAATCATTCCCTCTCCTCAATTGGAGGAGAAGATGGAGGCGAAAAGAAGCTCGGGAGCCAGCGGGGGATGATAGAGGCAGTGAGGATGATGCTCCTAACAGCTGACCAGCCAAGCAAGTGATGGAACGTCCCGAAGCGATAGTGGAAGAAATCGGGTAATCCCCTGCAATATCTGCGGCCTCCAGAAACGGCCTCTTTAATCCAGGGTTGCCGACGACCGCAGATTAAGGGCACCTGGCGACGATTCCAGGCGAACACCCCTCGCTCGCGGACAGGTGATGGCGTGCCAAAGCGTGCCGGAGGAATTTCCATCTCATACACAACTGAAATTTCTTAGGCCTACGATTTTTTCAAGGTCAGTTGAGATCACAATAAACGGAGAAATGAACTTAAAAGACATCACACCTTTTGCTGCCATTAGTTTGAAATATTTTAATAATTTTATTCACAGTATCGCAAAAGTAGATGGTATGCATGAAAACTATGACTGAATTTTGTTAATAATAATATCAAAATGTCAGCATGTTTTCGGTTTATAACTGGGAATTAATTTGATAATGCTTTTGATTTCCTTTTCTAGTTAACGATAATCGGGTAATAAAACCTTATTTAAGTATTATGAATGCCAAATCCAAATTTACAGCAATATTTGCATGTTGGTTTACGCATCTGTCAATGTAGCGCAGAGTCAAATGTAGCGAGACTTAATAGCTTAGAAAATCAGCGAAGGAATAGCGAAAGAAGAATCGTTCTCGTCAATTCATCATTGTACAAAATTACGAAAATCATCCCAAAATTATCATCACAATAATCCGAAATTGAATTTCAATTTGCTCTTGATGTCCCTGTCCTAGATTTAATAGTTAATTTATTGAACATTTTATGTCAGTTTATTGAGCCTGTTGTTTGTGAAAGTAAAGAGGATTTGAAGGAAAAAATATTTATTTATTTAATGGAATTTTAAAAAAGAAGATAATTTATTGCACAGAATACTGAAGTTTTTTAAAATGAAAATAAAAAATTGCATTCAAGAAGTGAAATTTTTTTATGAAATAAAAGCTCTGGGTAGAAAAGTATATTGATGGGAGATGAAAAGATACTTTTTTAGCTAATATGTGTCAATAATTAAGAAGGAATTTTTCCTTTGTAAATTAATGCAATTTATAAACAAAGGATAATGAATCTAAAAATAAGTTTATGAAATATATTTTTTAAAACAACTTCTAGTAATCTCAATATGAAATTAAAAAGAAAACGAAGAACATTGTTACTGTAATAGCAACTTAAAGACCACTGACGAGATTATGAATCGATACAAGCACAAATTTGCTGATATTTAGGTTAAATAACCCCTTCCAAATGTAAGGGAAAATATTCGAAAAGAGGGAAAATAAACAGATAGAAAATATTACAATTAAATACAATGGTACATTTCCAAAGTCTTGACAAGAAAAGAAATATAACGGAAAATCTGCACTTCTACAGTCCGATACTTCTTTTTTTCATAAGTATAAAAATGAATATCATCTTTAATATCTGGAATGAAAATATAAAAAGAAATATATTTTAATCTTCTCATTTTCTTTTTAATCTTCTGCCACGATATTTTGATTAAACTTCATATTTCTTCGGGCTTTGATACTTCTGAACCCCAAAAAATGAATTTTTAAATTAAATCTGTGTTCTTTCACCGTTACTCTAAAATGGACAGTAAAATGCGATTTACAGAATCTATATAAAAATTACAAATTTGAATCAAAGCTAGAATCAGATTTTTTAAAGGAAATCTGGCCGTCAATTCGGATACAAATAAATGAGATAACTAAAGCTGCAATGCCGTAGAGGAAATCAAAATCATAATCATTCTTGGACCAGATTCATTTGCGAGTTAACATCTAAAAGGTCATCTGTTTTTGTGTAATCAACATATTAACTAAAAACCACAACAAATTAATGACTTTTGAAGAATCTTAAATTTGTAGCTATACTACAGTGATTAAAAAATATCTAGATTGTTTCATTTAAAATATTTCTACAGTATATATAATTTTCGAACTTTTATCAGACAATTTACTTCTTCTATAAACATCGGACATGCTCAAGAATTTATATCCTTTTATTGTTTGAAAACTAATTCTTTTTTAATGGGGTAGGAATTATTATATTAATTTTAAAGGGAGAAATAATAAAAAAAGTCTTATTTTGTGATGCACTCATTAATATTTAAATCGAAAGTATACCGTTTTCATCAACTTATATTTTTTTTTATTTCTGAAATTGGATGTCGTTTAAATTATAATAATCCATGATCAGTAAAATTGCTTGAATATGTCTGATTTAAATTCCATTGACATTTTTCAAATTCTTAATACCAACCTTGCCTATTTCATTTATAATTTTATATTTGCGTATTAATAATTTATTTAATTAATACCTTCACCGTATGTTGGGAAAGAAATTTAGTCGTACTCAATCACAGTACATATAATCATGCAAGCTACAAAAATTCATCCCACTTAACACGTTCACTGCCACTACTCACATCTGATATCAGGACCATCTCTCTAATGAGATGACCCCTTCTTTGCTATCTTTTAACTGTAGTAGAGAAGGTGTCATCTAGTAACATAGATGGTTTGGTACAATTACATATTCTTTGTAACGCACAGGCGCGTCAGTGGCAGCGAATGTGTTAAGTTTAATAATTCAAAAAATGACGAAACTGGAAAAAATGTTACAAAAAATATTTTTCTGTTCTGAATTATAAATCTAAAGGTAGCCAATAATAATGTATTTTTCTTTTCAAACAAAAATATGACACTAAATGTTAGATGAAAGTGAGACGTTTACAACAACAGTAAGATCTTACATTGTAGAATTAGTTATATAGTTAGAGTCGCGTGCAATTTTATGTTGTTATAATATATACGAGAAGTAACTGCTACAGTAAGATAAAGATTTTACAGATTATTTATTTACAAAGATTTTATAAATTAGAAATCCTTAGATACAGTCAATACTTTTAATGAATAGAAGTTTTATAATTTTGCTGTAATGCAATGTTGTGCAAAAACTGGGATAATCCTTTCGCATAGCTTTTCTATATGAACGAGTGCAAATTTAGAAAAAGGCTTTAATTCGCCCCTCAGACTTACATATTTTTTCAAAAAAATGGCATTTTTGTAAAAAAAAATCTAATAGTATTTTGTTGATATGTGATTTTATGGATTTAATTCATAATTATGGGGAAATATATATTTCTAATTTTGATAAATGCAATTAAATATAACAATTTACTTATAAATGTGACATATTATCTACGGAATTTATATTTTTAATGTAACGAATTTTCTGTACAAAAACTAATTTAAAATATTGGAAAGAAATCAACCTTTTTTTCTTATTTTTAGCAATTTATTAAATTTTCGCAAAATGCCAATTGATCGAATATTCAGATAAAATGTGATTTCAAGGATATTCTTTATATGGTTGAACTTCAATGCCAATTTATCAAACTTTTCAGAGAAATTTTGAAAAAGTGTCCATCAAAAACTTCCCTGGTATATTTATGGAAGAATGTGTTTCGTCCATATCTAGGCATTCAATCTTAACTCCTATAATATGATTTCTACCTGCCTTGCAACGATTCAGCTAAATGTAATTAATCATTATTCCTAAAAATTTTCACGATCATGATGTTTTAGAATTACTAAAACATCATGCCAGTAACAAACCAGTACTACTGGTTTGGTACGGGTTTCATTTCGTTTCTTTGATTTTTTTAAGTTGATTAGCAAGAGCGTTTTAAAATAGAGAAGTCTCTGTTATACATAATTGTGGGGAAAATTTATTGAATTTATACACCTATAAACTACCAGAAAAATTAATTATTACTATATAAGCGAAATATATCTAAATTACATTTGCAATGACAGTGATAATCAAATATCTGAAATTTTTATTGGAATTTAAAAATGCATTACACTTTGTTTTTTTATAAGCAAATGCTTCATATACCATGTATTCATTTCTTCACAATAAACCAAGAGCTTTAGGAAACCTATAAAGTTTGTATCTTCAAAAAAATAATTGATATTCAATTGTAACCTTATTAAATAGGATACTTTCATCTATCAGGGAAATCTATAATATACATATAGATTTAGAAAAATCAAAAGCTTATGTCAGCTTTTAAATATGTAATTCATAGGAATTAATTTGTTCGAAAGATAAAGTATTTTGCCTTTTTCTCAATTTTTTCAAATAACAATACGCATATAAAGTAATTCTTTTCATTACAATTAAAGGAAATTTTATGTTACAATATTTAAAATCATTGTTTTTATCAAGTTCATTCATAATATTTACAATTGTACTAATATATCATGCTATCTTTAACATGATTTTATTGAGGATTTTTTTTTCTGAGCGTACAAATTTATGGCCTTGATCTTTCAGGTTATTTTATCATAGTAAATTTTCAATTTTCAATCAAACAAATATATTTCTGTTGTTTTCTAATGAAATCATCTAATTCCTTCAATGAATTTTAAGTTAAATACGATATTATCTAAAAAAATCTGTCATTTGCTTATAATTTAAATTTCGGTTTCCACAAGATAAGGTGAGAAGTTACTTTAAATGATGCATTTTCATTATTATTTATTTTCTGGTGAATTTATCAATCGTGAATCTGTCAGTAATCTTACATGATTATCATTATTTTAATTATTCACCTTGAAAGAAGCAATCAACCATTATTTAAATTACATACTTATTATTTAAATATATTATTAAGTAAACAAAAATAACTTGCTATTATTCACTTTGCAAGTATCATTTATGCACATTAAAATAATAATAGATCAATACGTCAAGTCGCTTGAGTTAACAAATGTTTAGGAAATTTTTATATATCAAAATTTTGTATTTACTCTAAAAATAATTCTTATTGTTATCAACACTCTTGGAACACTAAGTGACCAATACTCATTTTTCTGTTATGAATAAATAAATTCTGACCAGTGTGTGATTAACAGAATTTTCAAAGAGCCCAACCTCAACTTTCAATCAACCTATCGTGAATTACAAAGCTTACATATTGTACTTTTTCTATAAACCAAGAAATTGATATAACTGCCTTTACTTGGTAATGCAGCATTGTTAAAAGCTCAATATCAAATCAATTTTGATCAAATTTAAATGAAAAGTATCAAAGGAAACTAGATTTGCCATTACCAGAGTTTATTCAGGATGTAATTGATAAATTTTATAGCGATATCGGGTTGGAAATAAATATTTGTGCTTATCAATAATAAATAAAATATCTAATCATTTCTTTGTTATGAATAAATAAATTCTGACCAGAGCATGATTAACGGAATGTTTAGAAAGCCCAACCAGGGTTCCAATCAAACCATCACGAATTTCAAAGCTTAGATATTGTACCTTTTCTACAAATCAAGAAATAGATATAATTGCCTTTACTTGGCATTGCAACATTGAATAAAAACTCAATGGCAAATCAGTTCTGATCAAATTTAGATGAAATATATCAGTGGAAACTAGATTTGCCATAACCAGAGTTGATTCAGGATATAGTAGATCAATTTATAGTGTTATAGAATTTTAAATAAATATTTGCTCTTATTTGCAGGAGGTAAAATATCAGAATAAATTCGCCAAAAGGGCGATGGAGCTAAAAGTCTGGCAACCCCACGTAATGTCCAGTGCAATGGGTTTTGTGGGCGCAAGGGGGCAGGCACGTCCCTTACATATGTCCTATGCACAGGCGGCCATATTTCGGTGAGATTTTCCGCCTCGGGCATGGCCGGACGTTTTCCAGATTACTTGCCGTTTGTATCCATCTTATTTTGCGCTGCACTGCAAATAGCTGCCGGACAGTTATGGGGAGTGCCCGCACTCGCCAACGGGCACTTCCGCTCCCTCTTTTTATTATTTTCCGGGAGTAATATATTTCCGGAATCTCCTGTGAGATGGGGGAGGGGTGTACTGGAGATCTGGCAATAGAATAAAAAGAGAGAAGAGTCCCCAGAAGAACTTCAAATTTTTGCTTGAAGTGCCCCACATGTTTAAAAAAAGGTGGCATCTTATTTTTTTCGTAAAGCCTTAATTTGAGGGAAGCAAGTCAGGAATAGAATTTTTATGTTGGAATTTTATACTGGGAGTAGATTTTTTGCGGAATTTTTCGTATCTTTAAACACTGGGAAACGGTTCTTATTTTTTTAAAGTTCGTAATTCTTTCAAGTGAATTCTTAATTAATCAATCTGTATACTTTAAAAAATGCTCTATTTTAAGAAAATAAATAGGGTTTTTCTTTAAATACTAAAGAAGCATTTATATATAAGACGATGCGAAATAAAAAATAAAGCTTATTACTTTCCATTTTCTTATAAATTAATTATTAAATTGTTGAGAAACTTTCTGTGATTTTTTTTAATAATTGTGTTCTAAGAAATGGTATTTTCTTTTAAATAACATTTCTTATAAATTGCATATGACATTTGATTTAAGTAATACTTGTAATAGTTTTTATTAGTGGTTTTGATACCTTTTGATTCCTTTCGTTATTCCTTCTTTGGATGATTCAGTTTTAAAATACTTATAAAATTTATATATTTTTGATAGTAATTCTTTATTTACAACAAGGAATTTTTAAAAATAAAGAGTTCGATTATGTTTGTACATAAATTTTATTAATATTGTCAGACAATTCAAGTTTTAATAAGCTAACTACTGTGAAATTCTACTATCAGCAGAATAATAGAATACAGGTGCTAGAAAATAATCCATTTCTTATTTATGTGTATCTGAAATTAAGTAAATCAAATAAACAATTAACTATACATTGAACATTTTACAGACGCAATAAATCCAACTTTCCAATAAAGATCACATGAATATAAAAAATATATAAATAACTAGAAGATATACACATCTAATCGGGATATTATCCCGTTATCAGTACCTCAAATCTGTTCAAATATTTTTTTTTCCCTTATTCGACAAATTCTGTTTCTTGCTACCTTTATTTCCTCGTAGTACAACCTTCTCTATATTGACCTTCAAGAGAACTCAAATCAAAACTAAGTATTAAAATAGAATTGAAACAAATATTTTCATTGGCATAAAATTGCAGTTTTTATCTCATTAACTTATGTTAAAAAATATCATAAAAAGGAAATGCTTACAGTCTTATAACTAACTTTCGTCTATACTTAATTTCATTTACGCATAGATAAATTAGTCAATTTATGCATTCAAGTAAATTTGTATCATTTCCTATTCGACAGAGCGGAAGTTGGATTTGTGATTCCTATGACAAAACAAGCAGTATTTTTAACTACTCCCCGCTTAACTAACGACGATGGACAATTAAATATATAGTGATGGCAAATAACTATGCTTAGATTTTTGAATGCTATTAATTAGTCGTAAATATCATATACTCAAGCGTTATTAGTTACATAACTGTCCCATTGATAATGGGAAGATATATCTGGTTTCGAGGAATAAATGCAAAGGATTTCCCTTTGATATAATTTGAATAGGTCAGAGCAACATATCGCTGTGATCCTATTATTCAGTTTTACCGGATATTATAACAGCGTAATACATTTTTGTGAAATGCGTAAATGTTTATAGCACCAAAAAATAATTGAAATTTGTAGTTTTAACTTTTTTAAAAAATTTTGCGTGGAAGTTATTTCAGAAAGTGATTATTTTTATAATGAATAAACCTGATATTATTACTTAAGGTTTAATAATTTAACCATAATCAAAGAATATAAGACTTGAATCTAAAATTCGGAAAAAGCAAAAGTCACGTCATTTCACATAGTTTCCAGATGTGTAAAGTTTAGTTTTGTAATGAAAGATATTTTAGCATTTTATTAAAAACTCAAGTACGTGGCGTATTCTAGATGTTTCAATTTTTGAAAAACAAAATTTGTAGCATTATAGTTATGAACATAGAGTGTTGAAGAGTATAATTGCAGGTATACAAGCAAAAAACAATGCCCATTCAATCATTATCAAAAAAATCATTTTTTTTTAATTTTTTTTGCAATTAACAGTTTTTATTTATCATTATTGTAGATCAAATTTTAACACTATTGATGCATCTAATTAACAGTATCCCAGTGACTTGGGAAAATGCAAGTAAACAGAGCGATGGCGAAAAAAAATGGAAAGAGTAGAAACTCTTTGGTTTTGATTTATTTTTTATTAACTTAAGAGAAATTTAAAATTGTAAATAAAAAAAAACAATTGAAATTTGCTTTGTACTGCTGGGAAAAGATTTTTTTTTTTCTTTTCTAATATCAAATATAATGTCTGATGTTGCTGTCTGCCTAATACCAAATATAATGTGAACATAAAGTGGTGGAATGCTTTTTTTGAAAAGACATGCACATAAAACCATGTTCCTGCTGATTTGCTTTGTCGTTGTTGCAAATAATTGAAACAAGTTACAATTTTATTTTTAACATTTTGCCAATTTCAATATCCAAATCCAGTAAAATTACGTTGACGAAACATGAACAGAGAAGCGTCCAGTAATTTCCTGCATGAGTGGTCAGTCTTTACCAAATAACAATATTGATGTGCAGCCCACCAACGAGTCAATGCAATCGATTCCCTCCGTCCTCCCTTCGCTGACCAAGATCAAAAATGAGCTGCCAGAGATCAGAGAAATTATCCAATAATCCAAAATAGCCACCGTCCGAGGCGCAGGATCATCATCAAAATCCATACACAGATCTCGCAATAGATCCCGGGTATCGAGTGATTCGGCGTCCATTTGACCTCAATCGTCGCCACTTTCTGTGGATTCTATCCACAGTTGTTAAGAGTGGGTGCATTTGCTTGTGTGATTTTTCATGGACGGTCTGGACGAGGGACTGTCCACCAGCTGAAGGAAGAGCGGTGTAGGAAAAAGTATCAAGTACTGATGCAGTTTTTGTTAGTGTTTGTACTACGACATTTAGTTTGAAACATAAATTAAGCATTTTCATTTTCATTCACTCATACTGCTTAAAACGAATTTTCCTTTAGAATATTCAATGCACTATAAAACGTTTTTAAAGCACTGAAATAAACTACACCAAACCCACAGACATTATTTATCTGCAGTTGGCAGCCTTCACACGGGCACTTTAACTTCAACTTATATGGACTTTTTTACTTAATACATCATTGTGTATTTTTAATACATACTTGAATAAACAAATATTTTCCATATTTAGTATAATTAAATAATAAATCCTCATTTTACAAATTTAATCTCTTGGTTAATTGAAACGCCTTTTTTTAGTTTCATTTGGTATTATTCCATGAAAGAACGCTCTTCCAAAGTAATTTTTCTTTTTCCTTTTATAGTTCATTGTTTTTTGACTTAAAGATTTAAACATAAAAATTATGTATTTCAATATATTAGTCAGTAATGTTATTGTATTTTAAGTCATAAAAAAATTCTATTAGGACATTCCTTAGAATTTGACCCTCAGATTGATAAATCTTACAAACCGCTGAAATTTTCAGACAAACGGTGGCATGTTATTTTTCGTCCAGCCCTATACTCCATAAATGAAACTATATTTATTTCTGGTCATATTTTCGAAAATTTTCTTCCCTATTTGTATTTATAGTAAATATAGAATACTTATCTAAACATTATCTCACAGAATCATTGAACAATTACTTCTTTGTAAAATACTTCCTTATTAAACTAGAACATGAATATTTTCATATACTAATTCTTTGAAGAACTTCTTTTTCTTTAAAGAAATTCATAGCTTTATGTTTGCCTATTTCTGTTTATATCGATACTAAAGATGCATAGCATTTTGTAGCATAAATATGTACTATTGCCGGAGCTAAGCAATATGAAAATAATATGAATCTCAGTTCTCATTTCCAACGTCATATGGCAAAACATAATAGAATGCAGAAAAATCCATCGTTTGTATCCTCCTGCATTAAAATAAAACGCGTTATTAATATCTATATATAGGGTTATTCAAAATGCACCGGTTAACAATTGGCTGTAGGTTCTTTGTAACTTACAAAATATGGAAAAAAAGCATGTAATATTTAAGTAAACTGAAAGCTTTAATTCATATATAATATTTCTTTTTTTTTGTGATCACGATTGGTCACAGCATCCAATCGTTGAACCATGATGTGTACTTTCCATTATGAATATTTTCAGTTCATTTTCTACTTTTTATAATGGTAACATCTACAGCATATCGCAACAAAAGTAAAATACTAAAGATTTAGAATGTCGTATGCAGAACGTGAGAGACACACCGATTTTTAGTAAATGTCATACAATACATAAATAAATAAATAGTCATACAATACATACATACATTCTAACAATCAAAACTGGAAAAGACGAAGATTATATGAATTTATTATAAAATTCAAATAATTATATAAAAACAGCTAAAAATAGAAATATAGTCCATAGTACATTCAAAAGAATATGATATGGAATTATGTAGAAAATGTGAATAAAATCATATCTTCTATTACTACATTAAATAAGTCAATGAAAAAGAAAAAAGAAGTCTATATTTCAAAAATAGAATCTCTTTGAGATACCAAATAAAACTAACAGTATTCGAAAAGTAAAAAAAAGCGCCGATTAATAGGAAGAATTTATATATTATATAAATATAAGATTGTTAACATATCTATAGTTAAATAGTCTATTAAAAGCATTAAGATATAAATCTGCGGAGTAGAAAATTTATCCCATAATGCTTAAATAATCAAAAACTTCTATATATGGAGTTATCTTCTTGATGAAACCGTCATATAATTAATATGCAATTTTTGACTCAAAAGTAATAGGTGTACTTTCAGCCAAAAGCTATACATATTATAGCTAAAAATTCTTTGTGTATGCTTTATTTTTAAACACTATTATTTTTTAAGTTTTTTTAGTTATTTATTCAAATGAAACATCTTTTTTTAATACATTTTAAATCAATAAATAATTATTAAACTTCCTAAGTATTAATTTGGATTGTCTTTTGATCCTTCACTTCATGATTTCAAACAAATTTTCAATATGCATGAATTTTCTATGAAAATTTGGAGTCTCTTACGAGACCCCTCAAATTCTAATGACTCGGGAGAGCACACAATGGTCATCGAACAAGGCGGAAAAACGGAGATTTGCAGCTCAAAAAAGAGGGGGAAAGACGAGATTACGCCCCTCCCTTCTTCCCCCTCTAATATGTTTCTATTCAGCAAAATGAGCGGACAGTGACAATTTCAGGATTGAAGTCCAATCTATCGTAATTTTTTTTTCTTCTCCTGGCGCGAAGAATTCGGTCCATTTCATCCTTTTAAAAACTCGAACATAAAAACGAAAGTAAACCAGCGTGAAGTAAAAAGGGAAGAAAGAAAATGAAAGAGAGAGAATCGGATACGCTATTGAATTCTTTTCCACAAGTGAAATTCTAATAAATAAAAAGGAAAGAACGAAAGAAAGTTTAGAAAAACGAACACTTCCATCCAGTTGAACAATGGACACATTCTTCAAATGGCTTACAGCATGAATATCAGGGAGGGAGCCAATCGTTTTTCTTCCCCGCAGAAAAGAGATAAAAATGAACTTGGGATTGTTTGTCCTGGAAGAGATCTATGCCTTCCGTTTGAAAAGTGGATGGGAGAAAGCATGTAAAAAAGTGTCACTTATGTTTTTTCAATAATAGGAATGGGAAAAAGTGTTCCATTGTTGAATAGTTGAGCGGCTTCTGGTATTAGAATGTTCCGATAAATCGAAGGCAACCATGAAAATGTATTATCATTCATTACTAATATTTTTAGCTTGCTTTGGTTTCTCTTGAATATTTAAATTTGTCGCATCTTTTAATACTTATTTAAAAGAAAGATGGATTTAAAAGAAAAAAATTATTAAATAAAATAAACTCTTAAAAGTAGTATTGGATATTAATAGATCTCAAAATATCATCTTATCCTAAAGAAATAAAGCTGCCAGGAATATTTTGTTTGACAATTACGTGCCTAGTATTATAAGCCGTGATTTTAATTTTTTTTGCATTAAAAATTTTTAGTCTCTACCAACATCCTAAAATATATTTTTTACTACCATTACTTAAGTTCCATAACGATACAAATGAATTTTTCAGATTTCTGGTAAATTATTATTATTGCAAAGATTTCACTTTTTTACAAACTATAGGAAAACTGGAAAAAATTATTAGCTTTAGTCGTGTTAATTTTTCTCAGTTTCTGAAATAATTCTCTCGTCTGCCTTAAATCTATTTTCACAAAACAATTATAATGGGAAATATTTTAAAATATGTAAATAACTAATCAAGATTATAAAGAGGATAAAATTAGGATTTTAGAGACATTATGTCTGAAAATATTGAAATTAAGTTTATAGTGATTTTGTTATTGATTGATGATGCTTCATTTGGTGAAGACGCGCTAAAACCTTTCTAATGCCCTTGTTTGAAATATTCATTTAATGCAAAAACACAAACGATATCCCATATGAGTTTCTGTGTTAAAAGCATGTAACGGTGGGAAATACTGACATCATTCTCTAAATTTTTCGAATCTACAGAATTTTTCGAATCTAATTACTGATTGAGACATTTATAATTATGCTTTAAAGCATAAAAAAAGATATTTTGAAGAAAATTTTAATTGTATTTTTTTGACTAGCCAAAATGAACTTGTGCAAACAGTGTAAAATTTAGCCAAAAAAATGAGAGAAAGATTTGTGTGCGTGTGCCTGTGCATATATGTGTGTGCCTGTGTTTGTTACGCGCTTACCATTTAGGGCAGCCAGGCCGATAGGAATAGGATGGTTCTTTTAGTGAAACTGTGCAAAATACGTTCTTTCACACCAGAATACAAACGAGAAATGTCAAAAAGTTTTTTTTTCTTTGTCATTTTACTAAGAAATTCATTTGAGATTTCTTTGTTTTGTGTTGCTTTAGGAAAAAGTGTCTTAGGTATCATTGGAAGTTACACCGTGGTCATTAGGGATTATTATCTCCGTTTGCAGCGTGAAAATTATAGACTCAGCAATTGAAGGATTTGCTGCAAAAAGGATATAACTCCAATTTGGTGGAATTTAGGCTACATGTGGTAAAAATAATCTTGTTCATTTGATACCAAAAAGATGTAAACCCAATCTTTGTTCTCGCATTTCTCGAGGGATGGAGATGACTGTCTTGTTGGAATTCAGAATTTTCAGACTATTTTTATAGATTTCTGCAAATTTCAATTATTGTATCTCCTTTCTACAGCAAACTCTTCAATTTCTTAAAGCGCTTGTTAGAAATAATTAAATAAAAAATGGTATTTAAATAAAGAAATTAGAAAAATTTTAGAAGAAAATTAGTTACCTTTATATAAAAATTAGAAAATTAATTGGATTGTGTAATAAATTAAGTTTTATCATGGCATATATGTATCAAAAAGAAAAGAACTATTGCCAGATGAAGTTATTTTTACATCTTTCACTTTTCAAGAACTATATTAGTGGAGCAAAGAATTTTAAGCATTTTATTAAAGAAGAATCAGAAAGAAACTTAAAAAATACATCAGTAAGACCATTCGAAAAATCTAATGTAATAGACCAATGTTTTATTACATGACTACTCACTCTTGCTGTGCAGCTACTATTTTGATTTCATAAAACTATTTTTAGAAGAGCTAATTCGTCTTTACAAATCATAAAATATGCGGACCTTATTATGGATATTACAAGATAAAAAGAATTTCTCCATTCATGAAACAGAAACCGGGTATTTTGTATTTCAAACGCTGGTGACCAAGTTCGTGCAAGAAAATAGTCCGATGATATACTAGAAAAAAGATACTTGAAAATAAAGCAGAATCCTATATAAAATATACGTGTTCAAACATTTTAACTAGATTCATGGTTTATCTGATGAAATGAAAGACGAAACGTTAGGTAGAGTTAATCAAAAAAAATTAATAACTTCAAAATAATTCGAATTTTGATGTCTAGTATTGAATAAAAAATTACAATGCCTTTCTATAAAATGTTACTTTCTCTAAAGAAATTTATCTTCATTTTTTTTTCTGGGTAAAGCATTTATTAATTTAGGAAAATTAATGGCTATTGGTTTAAATTCATTAGATGAAAAAAAAACATGTTTTTTTTTTCTTACGAACTTGCTCTTAATTCTTCGTTTACCAACTGTATTTGTATTTAACATTATAATTTATTATCGTCTTATTCAGTTATGTATAGTTAAATTTTAATTTGAATCTTGGATGGTACATGGTCCTCTATCATTGAAAAGAATAAATTAATACCTAAAATACAAAAGATATTAGTTTATCTACAATCGGGAATCTTATTGAAAAACAAATCTACAGTATAAAATATATATTTGATGAAAGATAAAATTAACAAGAAGCCCATACACATAGTTTTCAGATTTGTTGTAAATAAAAAATTATCAATTAATTAAACTTATAAATAGATACATTTGAGGTTAGATTTTAAAAAAGCCAGATAGAACATATACAGAATAATTTTGAACCGTTTTAAATTGCAGAATACAGATAGGTATTCAGCCTACAGAAATTTAAATAAGGTATAATCGAGTGGCCCACAAATCCTCTTCAAACCCGAATGAAAACTCAAGGTCATTGGTCTCTCTCTCACTCACATACACACAAAAAAGAATTCGTTTTCAAAGATTCTTCTTAAACATTATTTAAAGGAATTTAATAATTAGTACAATAATATCTCAAGCGATAATCAAGTATACCAATATTATGGCATTTTACATCAAAACAAAATTTATTATTGGGCATATTAACAAAATGTTCACATGGTCAACTTTATCGCAATATCAGCTCTATTCTGAATTTTGATTAGAGTTAAAACCTTGATTTGTACTTAGCATTAATTAATAAATCCATAAAAATTATAAAATACTTTTTCTCGTGTTATTTGAATGAAAAATTCAGTTAACTTTGAAGATGGTTCTGCTTTTTTTTTTTTTTTTTTTTTTTTTTTGTAATCAGAATTTCTGCAGTATGATCGGGTATTTTATCTCTTGTTACGCATTTTTTAAAAAAATAGTCGGGGAGTGTGAAGTAACAAAGAACTAACTCCCCCTTAATGATGGGCTTTGATATAAACGCATCATTAAGTTGCAGCCAGTATGCTTTTTATCTTTAAAATGCATGCGGGATTTTTTTAAACATCTTTTTGTCTATTTGAGAAAAATCGTCGTGTTTCGTAGTTAAAAATTTTGACATGCAGTGTGGATATAAAAATTAAATACTTTCACCAAGATTCATTCTACATGAATAAAATTGTTCCTGCCAGGAAAAGTTAGTTGAAAATAATGGTTCTGTAGATACCTGATGCAATGTCTTCGCTTGTATTATTTGAATTGTTTTTATTCATTTATTTAATTTTATCCGTTTCAGATTTTTAACGAGGGAATTTTGAAACAGTATTTTTAATAATTTACTAGTATAATAGATTTTTAAAAATTTTTATCCTTACTTGATTTTGATTATTTTAATTTAAAAGTTTTGGAATTTAATTATCAGTTAACTCAGTCATTCAACATCATTCATCAGTTAATTCAGTCCAATTTACATAAATAGATTTGAGAGAAAAATATTTTAAAATCCACAATATTATAATAACCTTAATTATTATTACCTTATAAGCCAATATGGGCACTGTAGGCCTTGGCATACATGCGCTGTTGTGCCACTCAGTTTCATTTTTAACACTGGAATAAAAATTAAAACATAGAAAGAAGAAACAATTCAAATGAAAGAATTTGCCCTTCTGTACTCTAATAAAAATTGCACTTGAAAAGCTTTTGAATGGATAAATAACGAATATCAAATTTATTAAATCAACAACTGTAATTCCAAATAAATAAAATGCGAGATTTTTTCTGATTCAGAGGAGTTTATGTTTTTCCGTACTAAAATCGACTTTTAACGAGCTAAAAAAACTCGAAACATAAAATGCACACTCCATTTTTTTGTGTTTCACCGAAATATTTACTATCGATTCTATTTAATATATTCTAAAACTAAGACACTTGGAACATTTCGAAGATATTTAAATCCGACTACAGTATCATTTAAAGAAAAATAATTAAGCACTTTTTTTCCTCGTTCTTTCAAATATTTATTTTCTTGAACAATACTGTTTAGAAAGATAGTTTGATTTAAATATAAACATATATCTTAATGATGGAATGATAAAAATGAAGCTGCATGTTCTTACCCATTTTTGCTTATTTTAAAGTTCATTGTCCTCTTAAACAACAACAAAATGAAGAAGCCAATATCTCGGCCAGTTTCTTTCTAAATTTACCTGCTTCATTTGGGTGAGAGCATTTAACCCATGAGCTAAACATAATGGGCACTTGGTATTCATTAAAAGCGAAATTTGAATGGAATAGAGTCAAACTTCCGAATCTCTGACCACAAATTTGAAAGTTTAAAAAATGAAAATATACAAAATATTAGGATTACAAAAGCTCTGAAAGCCCTTCTTCCATACCTTGAATAGTTGTAAGCAAAGAAGCTTAAATAAGAAAAAACTCAACGAAATAATAACTTGGTTAAAATTTATTAAATACTCTTTTTTCTTTTTATTTCCTTTTTATTGATCATAGGCCACCTTTGTCATTTCGGTATGAAGTAATAAAATTTTTGTTTCAAATAAGAATAAAAAACTATTTTAACTAAATTGGTTATTATGTATAATTTACTGTTGATTATACTTAATCAAGAATTGGTTACGAGTAAGTAATAATTGACAATCTTGCATAATCACCGGATTAATAACATTTACCCTACATATAAATATAAAATATATTAGATATAAGAACCATTATGAGACGAAAGTCTCTGAATTGAGTAAAATGCTTCCAATCAAAAATTTAAAAATCTAAATCTTTGGCTTTCGAATATTTCTTACTTATTATTAAAATTAAAGTATTTCGCTATTAGTTATCAAAAAGATTAGGGACCCTACAATTAGGAATGACCATTAGAAATAGGATCATTTATGAGATTATTGGTTCCAGGAAGTCAATTATAATTATTGAACTTCAAACTGTAAATGGAAAAAAATTTAAATTAAAAGTTTGTCATTTAAATTGGAATTGATGAAAAAATGGAGCACATAAAGAGCGTTTCTGATACAATAATATTCTAACTCATTATCAAGAATTAATTATAATTCGTGTAAATTCGAAATAAAAAGCACTATAATAATAAAATATCCGTAATGTATAATATTACATATATATTCATTTTATATTAATTTATAATATTATTGAGAATGTAAAAGAGTAGGATATTTTTTACTATCATTTTTAAGAAAGAAATAACATAGATTTAAAAGCTTGATAGAAAAAATAAAACAGATTTTACTTTTGTTATAACTTTTAACAACATTGCTGAAAATAATTTGGAAAATGCTTAAATACTGATAAACTCGGAAAAATTGTGCTTTTGCTAGACTGTTTTTATTGAAAACCCACACGCATTTTTTTTTTTTTGGTTTCAAATTGATAGAAAAAAAATCACATTTGCCTGGCGTTATTTTGTTAAATTTTTAGCAGAAAGAATGTAGATTCCTTCAAATTTAATTAAAGTTTTAAGTGACATCATGACAAATTGTACCCACCCACCAAAGTGTACCTGAACCACATTGAACGAATTTGATAGCTCTTGGATAAACGATTAGCCCTGTAGAAGGCAGAAACATACATACACAAGCAAATGTAAATTTCCTTATACAATAAACAAGATAGTTCAATTCATTTTCATATTTGATTTTCTATGCTTGACTCCTTTTCATAAAATATTTTTTTCTAAAACCCCTTATACTGGATAATCCATCCAGAATAAAAAATTCTTTAAATGTCGGCAAAACAGATGCGCTAGAATGACTGGTGACCACCTCCTTACAAGCGCAGACAGCACACACAACGTCCGTTCGAGGAACACCCATTGCCTGTTTTCCCGGGATTAACCTTCGACCCTTCTTGGAAAATAATTGCTTTTCCTCCCCTAAAGGAAAAACAATAAAAATAAAAATGTGTTGACGAATAATCCAGAATAATGGGGTCATCTCATGACATAAGAGGATTAACGTTTCTACATTGTATTAACTGTGTATCAAATTACTGCTAAAAATTTTGAAGAAAGTAATTAAATATAAAAAACACACAGATACTTATAAAAAAAGTACTAGAGGGAAGGGTATCTTCAAAAGTTCCCTAATAAAAGAGTTATCCATCTCGTGTGCAATATATACCACGCATTTTGCGTTGCAAAAAAAAAATTGATACTTGCGTACTATTAGCCGCAAAACATTGACAAACAATAGTAGCAGAAATATCTATTATCGTGCGTTCTTTGGCAATTTTGGGAGAGGGAAGATCATTCATTCAATGGAGTTAAAGTGCAAGTATTTTAAAACCGAGTAAATATTTTTTTTCGACTGATTAAAAACAAAATTTGACACATTTCAAAATGAAGGCTCATTACATATCAAATTTCATTAATTATTGTTAACGCTTTTCTGAATTATTTACAATGCAAGTGAAAATACAGACCGGCATATAGTCAATCCTTGAATAGATTTGGCTAAAAATTTGAGAATCTGCGACTTATCAAATTTTGTGATTCAACAAAATAATAATTTGTGTGGCAGATTTTATATAGGTAAGTTTTTGTTACATTTATGATTATATTTATATGTATAAAAATCCATAACAACATAATGAAACTTTTGAAGTATTTCATTCTAAAGATGATATATGTTTGTATTTTGGAATCTAAATTTCTTATTTAAATTTTATCAGTCCAGCTCTTTTCGTTTTGCACTTATCAATTAACTCGTACTAGGACAATAAGACAAATTTCCTCTAAATGGATTTCGGTCAAATTTTGATTTTAAAAAAAATAAGTAAAAATTTGATGTAAAGTCCATGTATGAAATTTCATATGACTTTTCAATTATTGTGACCACAGACAGACATATATTCCCAAATTTTATATTATATATATTTCTAATATTGAATTCTTTTGGACTCAAAAAGGTCTAAAACGCAAAGAGATCTTTTAAGATTTCAATTCAAATTTTCTGATTATTACAATTATTTCTCTTTATAGTCTTCATATATGAGAAAGTAAGGAGTGGATGCATAAATAGTTATATTTTTTTATTTTGAACAATGAATATTTAAAAATAAACAGAAAAAAGTGAATAAAAGATAAGTCTATATGTCATTTTGTACTGCTTTGTTTATTAAATTTTATATACCCGATTGATATTTCTAAAAGTGTTGTACTATTTAGGAGGTGTATTCTGCTAAATTTTCATTACAGAAAGGATGAAAACTATACACAGCTCTTGAGTGAGGTACATAATATTTTTTTCGTTTGTATAATTTTATTTAAAAAAACAATATGCAACATAAATCATATTACTGAGTCTCCGTCCCGCTCGAAGGCAACTTGAAATAAATACTGAAAGACTGGACCTCCGCTAAAGCAACAATGACAGGTACTGGAGTTGAGTCCTAAGGACCATCGCCGGCTCGGGACAACCCTCCTTATAGGAAGTACGTCCCATCATCAATGGGAGATGCCAGATCCTCCACCTTTAGTGTACCCACTTGGTACACTAAAGGTGGAGGATCTGGAGGACTTGTACCACTTGACGAGATGAGATCCAACCACCATGCCGGGAGTATCTCATCCTCAATTACGAGGTTTCCCCGGGGGTCTAATTTGTAACATAAAATACAATGCAAATTACACTTCTGTCAATAAGCATAATTCTATATATTATCAAAGGAGTTTCTAAAAATTTTTATTCTTAAATTAAATTGCAATTAAAATAGTAATTAACTTATTCTTGTAAAATAAAATGTTAAACGTGAGTCTAGCTTAAATACTTTGATCAAATAATAAATAGGACTCCTGTTAACCTCTCTCATATATTATATATATATATATATATATAATTCAAATTAATAAATACATTCAAATTAAGAATAAATATTTTAAAAAATAATAGAAGTTTAAAACGTGTTACGTTTATTTCACTTTCTTGGGTCATTTTAACATTGCGGTATCAAATTAATTTAAATATCCTAAGTAAGGAAATGAAGATACTATTTTTGTGAGAGTACTAGTAAGAGTAAGGTCCCATGGAGGATTTGTAAATGCTACAAAATTTACAAGAAACCATTCTTTTCTTTTTTCAAATTTGAATCCTTGATTTAAAATTTTGGCTAATATTTCTTGCTTTCAACTGGCATTGCTAATTTCAAATAATAAGAATTGTGGAAAAATATTGGTTTAAAACTAACTCAGAAGTCTAAAAATTGTGTAATTTTTTCAGGCATAAACAAACCGTCTACAGAAGAATAATCTTTTCTTTGAATGAAGTTCTTAAATCTTAAAAAAAAATAATGTTATTTCGATTGAAAATTACATGAATTCAAAAGAAATTCATTTTATTGAAAGAGAAAAAAACGCATAAAATTGGTGAATATAATTCAAAGTGCAGTGGGTTGAGAGAATTTGTGGAACGCTGACCCGTGGTCTGCCGACATGTGGGTGACGGGCCAGAGAAAGAGACCAGCTGTCGATTTCTGATGCTGGGATTACGAAGAGATCCGCATCACCAAACACTCCGACGTAGAAAAGAGCTCAGGCTGCCACATTTGGCGGGAAAGAGCTTTCGCTACTTGGATGAAACTTCAAAATAAAAAGAAATATTCCTCAATATTTTAAAACAAATTAGATATTCAAAGCATTTGAAAAAAAGCAACTGCATTTAAGCAACTTTTCCGTTTGTCGATTTTAATGTCAATCAAGAAAAAATAGCTTCAATTTTTATACCATAATATCTGAAAAACATTTATTAGTTCTTCTTGAAAAATTTTGGATTCTTTATCAGAAAAAATTCTGTCTAAAAATAGGCAATATCTATAATTCATCACAGTTTTTAATAAAAGGAATAAATTAGACGTGCGTTTTTACTTAAAAATTAGTTTTGAAAATTAATTCAAAAGTGATTCGTTTCTGTTCAAAATAATTCATTTCTGTTTTGTAAAGTTCATACAAGTGAAACAATTCACTGCATAAAAAAATCGTTTTTCAATTGAAAAAATAATAATAATAATTAATATGAAAAGGTGTGATTGTTTTTTAATATTTTAAAATTCCTATAAAATAAAATTATTTTTCCCTCGTAAATCTGATAATCTTGACTTTGATATTATTTTATCAATAATCATAAATGGAATAATCAATAATCATAAATGGGACAAATATCATAAAGGGGTCAATGAAATTGATCAATCCTCAAGTGTACCATTAGTATTTTTTATTGAACTAAACCCCTACTCTTCGAAATATATATGTTTTTATCCTTTTGATGTTACAAGGACAAACAATTTAGATAGATTTTAAATACTCAGTTATAGATATATTTTCTATAAATGATTTAAGAGGTTAAAATCATCTTACCCTAATTGGGCCGTAACTAAGAGGTGCCATTTAACAAAGAAGAGGTAAAAATGTGATTCTAAGTTATAAAAGCATTATTTAATGATAATTTTATATATATTTAAAATAAAAATTGTAGCATAATCAAGTAAATTGTAGCATTTCCGTTTGTTGGATAGAGTGAAAAATTGAAGATATTCAGACCACTAAAAATTAATCTTTGTGCAAGAGATCGTTGGGACTCGTTAACATCAGTTATAGCTTTTTCATCCTTTTTACTTTTCTAATGGAACGATAGAGGATAGCAACATATATCTTAGTAAATATAATTAACTGGTGATTATCCTTAATCACGAATTGATTATGATTAAATAATAACTGACAATTATACATAATCACCGGATTAATCACATTTACCCTACATATAAATATAAAATATAGTAGATATAAGAACCGTTGTGAGACTAAAGTCTCTGAATTTAACTAAGTAAAATGCTCCATATCCAAAATTTGAAAAATCTAAATCTTTGACTTTCGAGTATTTCTTATTGATTATTAAATAAAAATATTTCGTTATTAGTCATCAAAAAAATTTTGCATCCTACAATTAGGAATGGTCATTAGAAATTGGATCATCTATGACATTATTGGTTCCAGGAAGTTTCTATCCTGTTTTCATATTGTTTTATGCTTGGAACAAAAACTCTATTAGAAAATGTAGATTTAAAACATTTCACGAAAATTTGCCACTTAAATATTTTATTTTATGACTTACACAGAACCAACCTACTTAAATAAGGGTACATGTATCAGCAGAAGAGGCTTAAATATTTTAAGATGAATCGTTTAATGCAGTTTTTGATTATTATTACTTCATTCCCTTCAGTAAATTTTTATGACTAATAAATTTAGAAATAAAATTGAATATTCATTGAGAGTGGTAAAAGTTTCAGAATTTTGGTGTAAATGCTGGATCAAAAAATTAAATGCTCAAGATCCGGCCAAGTCTAAAGGATAAAAAAAAAATTGAAGAAGTATCATTTTCCATGAATATTACCACCAATAACATTAAATTGCAGCAATATATTTTTGCCATCTTATACATCAATTCATTGATCACAGAATTGCAGGTCCTATTTACAAATTTGGTTGATTTATTGAATAGATGGAAAATTTAAAGCTCAATGCAGGGCCTAATGATGCTGCACCAAACATAGGATGAAAATTTCTGAAATTAAAACCTTTAATGTGATGAATAGGACACATTGGATATAACAAATGCTTTAAAACGCTGTCACAAAGCAGTATGCAAAGTAAACAAATGATTTATACATTTTGTAGAAAAAATTAAATGAATAAAACTACCTTCAAGAAATTAAAAAGTTTAATGGGAGTATTCTTTCTCCAGATCAGGAATAATTACAGGGCAAATAAATGTAATTGACTAATTAAAATTAATCGAGCATTCCTCTAAAGGCAAAAAAATCGCAAAATCAGTGTCGTGCATTGCACTTGTAGTTAAATCTTTAACAAAGCAGAAAATCTTGTGCATTATAAGTGGGAATCAATGTGGAGTCGTTTTAGCACTACAAACAACTCACTCGCTTTTCAAAACGCTATGGTTGAATCAAAGAGGGAATAATGGAAATATTGTTCTGGGTCTGAAGATCCCATGATTTTTTATCTGATGAATAGGCATGAAAAGAATTAAATTTCTTTTCCTCAAAAAAGAAATTTTTGTTGAAAAATAGTAGCTGTCTTAGAATGGATTAATCCACTCTATAATACCAACATGACAAAGGATTTAAAAAATTAAGAATTTAGTATTATAAAATGGTTGTTTTGCTTTCTAACTGTAATGACTTATTTTTTTTCATAAAATTATAAAAATTCTGCCCTAACAACTATCCATTCCTTGTTTATCGACTCTATAATAATGACTTCAACTTGTGTTGATATTCGTGGTTTCTGCTGATATGTTTCTCAGAGGCAGCCAAAACACATCAGCATCTTGGCGTCGTTTGGCATGAAAACTGGCAGCAACCCCGCAACTCTTGCGGAGTTGAGTATGAAGAAAGTGAGCGGTCTCTTTACGCTTGGCTGGTTTCGCATTGCTTACAGATTCATATGAGTAGCGAGGAGATATTTATTAAGTCGTTCATTCCTCTCTTTTGCGCTGATGCTTTCTGTGTTCTGCACAAAGGACAGATACTCAGAGGCGAACTGGTCCAAGTCAACGCTCTGACGGAGGCCTTTTTTCTGTTGAATTCTTCCCTCGGATATGTTACACATCGGGAAGTCTTTTTTAAGATACCAAATCTGGATGAGTCATGACATCTCAATAAAATTAAAATCATGTCTAAGAATATTTTGCATTTTTTTACAAACAGAGAATTTTTAATTCAAAATTTCTTTATTTAAGAGTGACTTTTTACAAGAATTTATGTCAAACTAAAGAATTTTAAAAGCAATTTAAGGAATAAATCAAAAATCTTTAAATCTTTTAAATTAATAAATTTTTTAAGCATTATTACTTTAAAATTAGATTATTTAAAAATAACTGCTTACTACCAATTTTGCCAAGCTAAAGACTTTAAACGGACAAAGAAAAAGGATGCTTTAAAATCTTTTTAATAGTATTTCCAATAATTGTAAAACGTTAGAATTCTTGGATAATTCCAATCAGTTCAAAAATTTAATAAAATCACGCGTTAGAAGGTTGTGCTATTGTTTCAAGCTCATATCAAAGAAAAATAAATAGTTCAATATTTTCATTTTTCATATTTGATACTGATAAATACAAAGAACTTGTTATTTTGATTTTAAAGATCGTATGATTATTGTTTTGTTATTGTAAAGATATACATGTCCTAAATAATATTTACTCTAATTAAACGAGTTGATTATCTCACTGACTATTTGTTACAAAGGTAATTCATAAACGCTTTGAGTTAGACGCATGGAATTGGTTATATAGTCTTTACGCCAAATTTGTAAATTTATATTGAATTTTGAGCAAAATCTTCTCAAAAAGTCTGCTTGTCATGTTGTCGCAATACTTGATAACTTCAAAATGAAAAGAGCTAGATGGATAAAATTTAGTTCCTTTAGTTTTTCGAATATATAATAATGCAAAAACTAAAATATAAAGAAATCTAGGAGGATAAAATTGATACATATATTAAGCCTCAATAGTGTAGACAATATTAACGTGTGAACATCTGTCTGTTTGCACTTTCAGAAGAATGTAAATGTGATAACATAGGAATGTAATAACTTGAATATATCAAATTTGATACGTGATTTTGCGACTACAATTAAAGTCATGAGTCAAATTTTTGCCTCAATTGGGCTGAAAAAAATGTGCCTAAAATAAAAATTTTATGAAAGAATATGAGAGAACGGTTTGGAAAGTCCGCTCATATTGCTTTTTTTCTAATTTTTCCAGAAAACCTACACGAATTTATTTTCAAGTTTTGCCATGCTAAGAATATATTTCAACTTGCATTTTTCGTAGAGGGCAATTAAGGGACTAAAATTAATGTAGAAGAAAATTATAATGCTGAATCAGTTTCAGTAAAAGTCGACAATATTTGGAAATTTCATCAACGACTTCGCTTGTTTTGTGCAATATTCGGAATATTTACAAAAATTTATTTTAAATATTAGTTTTATGAAAAATATAAAATTTATATTATACACTATACATATATATATATACATACATATTATTGTATATAACGTATAAAGTTTGTATTCAAATGTTATTAAACTTGCAAGAAGGAAGGAAATATAATAAAACATTGTAATATTGAAAGTGAATACTTTTAATATTCTATAAAATGAATTAAATATGAATTAAAATATCAAAATACTGGTTTATGGTATTTTCCGTTTCAAGAGAAACAAACTAATTTACATTTCGTATACTCATTGTAAAGAAATAATGAATGGATGTGAATTGCGAAAATAATAACATAAATAAAACTGGTCGAAGAAAGCAAGAATTTATACTCGTTAGGAGAAGTAAAAGGTCAGAAAAGTAATCGTGTAAATGAAATTATTTTATTTGTGAAAGCATTCGCAGATATATTTGTTTGCAATTTTTGATATACCTGGATGATTACTGAGCAGGCGATTTTATCGACTATGTAAAAATAAAACTAATATTTTTTGTTATTTATATTCATCATGTAATTTTTTTCTCGAAAAATTATATTCACGCACTAATCATATTAATATTTGCATTAAATGCTAAATGAATCTCCATAATTCATCAGCTTAAAAAATTACTTTTTTAAAATATCTTATAGTACTCTTTATTTTATAGAACAGGATATCCCTCAAGCTTCTCTTCTGATTGTTAAAAAGAAAGCATTAACTCAAAAAACGCGACTTCAAATACAAAATTTCCTCAATAAAAAATATTTAAAAGGGCCTTTTTTATTTCGCCTAAAAATGCAAAACTATTTATTTTACAAGACTTTTGATAAGATTTAACTTTTGAAAGATAAGAATTTGAAATTTCAGAATTTTCAGGAACTTTGTTTTTTATTTGATCATAAAACAGAAACGTGAGGAACTATACTTATTTATTTGCAAACTGACAATTGAAAGAAAATTTATTAGTGGTATCTTGATACTTAAAGAAAGATAAAATGCTCAGCATTTTGGAATCAAATGCATATAAAAAAACTTATTTAAAGCACATTTTTTCAAGCTTTCCAAAATGATTACTTTCACTGGCAATGCAATACAATTTCTTAGGGGAAAAATGGTTATACATTAATAATACATCTTTTGTAGAAAATTAATATTACATATCAATATTCATAATTATTCTTAATTCTCTACACAAAAATTGAGGTCTTAAAGGAAAGTTCTTTTAAATTTCGTTTTCTAGAAGTATTATAAGGAGCAAACGTGTATATTTTTAAAAAATGACATTCATTTTCTCTCCACCCTTTTTAATACAATGAACTCCAAATATGCCAATGTAGGGATGTTCACTAAAATCTGAAGCGCAGCCACACACTTGTGAAAGTCATATTTAATCGAAGCGAGGCAAAAAGTATTTTTTATGCATATTTTTGAATATTAGTTGCTATAATTTAAATATTAGTTTGAAAAAATATTCTTGAATATTAGTTTTCTCTCAAATTAGAATTCTACAACAAAAGTTGAGAGGGGGGATCATTAAGTTTCATAAAAAATTTCCTTTTTTCTCCTAATTGGGCGATTGGTATAGCGTCAACATAATACACGAAGAAAAATTATCGCGTTCCAATCTGAAACCCAAGATATTTCTTTTTCAATTATTTGACAATTATTATTATTTTATTATAAACGAAAGTTATAAATATAGAAATAAACGATAAAAGCTGAATCTATTTTAACTACTTACTAAAATGTATTTTTATTTGGAATGTCATGGTACAAGGTGATCATTTTTAGGTAAAATTATCAAGATATAAAAAATGCATTTTATTGCAATTCCAAGATTTGATATTTATATTAATAAAACGTAAGTTAATAAAATACAGCTGCTTTAAAGAGAATTGAATCTTTTTAAGATTCATCAAATAATATATTGGATTCAATAATAATTTAAAAGCGCCTTTTAAAATTAAAATGCATTCAAAAATAAAAGCTTTGCCAAATATTTTATAACTTTAGAAAAATAATTCGATGCTATTTCCTGATTTCACTTCTTAATTTATTTCTTATTTGTGTATTTTCAGATCATTAGAATAGAATTTTAAGTGTATTAAACTGAGATTTTCACGTTTTTATATCACAAAAGAAAGGAGACATGATATGTTCTATTTGTGGAGAAGAAGCAATGAAGCAATTTCTGCCTTTGGCTTTCGTATTTCAAAAAAATTAAAAGAGTTTGAAACATATTTCTGAATTTATAATATTGTTAAAATGCAATCTAAATTTTAAAAAAATATTCAAAAAATTTTATGTTTAGGAAAAGCAATGAATATATTTCTTAATGTTCATATATTATTTCTATCCAATTCCAATTTTTATATCCTTAAAACTGGAATTTTGTAAAAATGCCATAATTTTCTAAAATATGAAATGAAAAAGAAAAGATGGCTACTCTAAAAGATATTTTGAATTTGCAATAAAAAAAAATAAAATTTTTGTGTTGGAAAGTTATTTCTCAACCGAATGCAGGAATTTTGTTTTGATTTTCCTATTAAATTCGAAACTCATATAGATTACTTGTTTAAATTTATCTTTTCAACCGGAATAATAAATAATTTTCAACGCGATTTTGGAACTTAACTAGATTTCGAGAAATTGTAGGATTAAAGTATTCTAAATTAAAAATAGTTAATATGAAATAATTAATTCGTTTAAATCAAATGCTGCTGTATGATTAAACAATATTATTCCGATTTTCATCAATTAAGTACTGAATATTAATACTGAAAATATTATCTCCTAAAGAACAAAATTCAAACATTTTATAAGGAAAAAATTTTTAATTTCCATTTTAATTCTAATAATATATTGTTGCGTAGATAAATGCGTTTGAACTTAAGTCAAAGATAACACACTCTAATCTTAACTCGATACTTTAATCAAGGAAGTAAACCTTACATCCGTTTTTATCCACAAGATGAAATGACTCAAATTCTCCAGATTTAGAAATATGCGGAAATTATAAGAACATCTTAGAAGAGACGAAAAATAAAAGAAACATCTTGCCTGCAATCAGACACGAAGTTGCGAACGGTCGCTTTCAGTTCAGAGTATTCGACCACTGAAGCATTCAATCCGTGCCAAATTAAAATAAATATCGTTACAATATAATTGTGCTTTTATCGTTCTTTTGATTTATTTCTTCGCATCAATTTTGCAAGTACTAAATGATTAAAATGGGAAAAAAAATTATATCAAAGGAATTAATATTTAAATTAGTTCATTTTAATTGAATATTAAATGCAAAATTTTTTAACCGTTTTTTTTTAATTTTTGGGGGATTATTTTTTTACACTATCTCTCTTCGCCTGCCTTACTCTAGTACAAAACTATATATAGCAACCCAAATCAGTCCTTATTTAAAGTCTATCTGAATTAACTTAATCAAAATCAAAATAGTATAAAAGAAAAAATTAAAAAATGTTTTAAATTATTAAATTTTTTAACCGACACTTTTGTTTATTTTTTATTGTAGCTCAAAAATTAGTCAAAGACATTCCTAAAAGCTCACTAATAATTCAATTCTTCCAAAATTTTCACTTTTACAGCCAGTTTGAGAAAAAACTACAGACACTGGCACACAAATATAAGTCTAAGGAGAAATATTATTATACACAATGATATTCAGTTCTGTTTAATAACAAGATAGCCATAAGTTCAGTTGACTAATACTGAAAATTATAAAAGTAAGTATATTGTGGAAATGAACATTATATTCTATATATATTAAAGGAGCGCATTGAATATTTTTTCATAATTTTTTTAAGAATTTTATCTGGATATTTATTATCTCGATCGCTGAATCAATGGTTTCCAAACAGTAATTAAAGGCTGGAGATATCAAAAGAAGGTGAATTTTTCAATAGAGATAGTTATATCTCTAACTTTAGAATATATTTCAAAACTGAAGAAGAGAGATACGTCTCAACGTTATGAGAGACACTCGGCATCCAGCATATTATTCAACTGCATTTTTCAGTAAGGACATACGCAGGCTGTTTACTCTAATGAGCCAACCCAATAAAAGCATTTTTAAAAAATTAAAAAATCATTTTTATGAGGTTTAAGTTAATGGATTTTTAAAAGATGAGTTATTGTCCTTTTGCCCTATTAGCCAATAAAATATTGTTAATTCACAAATGTTTTAGGCATAGGTTTCAATATTCTTCATCAAAACAGGTCGACTTATAAAGAATTGGAGTTTCCTATTTTAGGTCACTTAAAGGTAGTCTGGGAAATTTTATGGGGAGATCATTTCTCGGGATGATCATTGACAGGGGAATATTTATTATCTGTGAAAATCGTATAAAAGGGCCCTAACATACTGAACTTAATTTAAGAAAATCAGACAACAATATCCTTTTAGAACTTAAAAAAGATTGCTTAAAATGTCTTAGGAAATGGATCGAGCCTTTTTCTAAACTTTTTAAATTTAATAATCGGTGGAAGATATTTATATCAAAAGTTTTGCCACAATAAATATCAAGCCTCTCTATAACTTAACACGGCCAAATCTGAGTTCTAAACCAATTAAATCAGCATACCATCATCAACTTAGATTACAACAGTTTTTCTATTTTTCAAGAAGCTAGAAATCATAGTTGGATTGCTCTTGTTAATCCAGCTAAATACAATCTGAAAAATCAGCAATCGAGCTCAGGATCTTTCTGTGAGCTGTTCTGTGGAAGTGACTTGGGCCATTGTCGCAGAGGGGTGGGTGGCCCCGCGGTAAGCATCGGCCTGCTCCTTCTTTTCCCGTCTTGTGCGCTTTACACATGTCATTTTACATGCAGTTCGCATTAGGGAAGATGCTGGGTTTCATCCAGTCCCCTCTATTGATCGTGCATAAATGTTTCCCAAATTAAGTCTCCGCTGATCACCGCGCGATACTTTCATGTGGGGCGGATGCTTAAGCCCCGGTCCGGGAAAAGGGCGCCCCTGCCGGATCAGAGATTTCCGAGAGGAGCGGATAAACAGAATGTGATGGAGGAGGGGGGCATGGGAAAAGACAAGAAAAAAATAAACTCGCACAGATGAATGTATAAGTAGGATCGGTTTCCGCTGTTTTAAAAACTCTTATTAAATTCTGCCGGTTAGTGCGGGGCGGAAGTGCTTTCGAGCGGATGCTCCTCTCGTCTCAACCCATCGATTAATATATTATTTCTTTCTTTCCTTCTCTTACTTTGCGGGCTCTAATTGATGTGGAGAGTATGCTCGAGTAGCTGTCTTCTTCGCTTAAGGGTTCGCTGCGAACGGGGGAAACGGATTTTTCTCTTTTTCTAAAGAGGAAAGAAAATTTACATAATTAAGAACTGGCATTTCATTTAATTACTGTCAGTGGAAACTGAAACTGACAACGCCAGGAAAATTATGAGCAATCATATGATTTGCAAATAATGTAATGCGTGTCTCTATGCTTTTTGGAACTATAGAAAGAGTGTGTTGAAATTAAACTATATAAATTCAGTATTTTATCATGCAGTAATGTAATATTTCCGACAGCTTTGACAAGAAAAAAACTTCTGTACAAATGAGCATGGTGGATACAGAATGGCGGATTCAGAAATCTTCGTGATTATGGTTGCATTACTAAAGATGTTTAATTCTATAATGTATGATCAGTAAATGTAGAAATATTTAACTAAAATGCTCTATATCGCCATAAAAAAATTCAATTTTTACTTTGAAGATCTTTAAGAAATTTAGGGGATTTCTTTTGTGTCTCTGCTAATAACTAATAAAACGCCATGATTTAGCTTCATTATTTCAAAACTTATTTAAAATTAAATTTCATATTTAATCATTTATACATTTTTATCAATTAGTATATAATTATTAATTGATTAATATACATATTTAATTTTATATTCTGATTTAATTTCAATTTAAACTTTTTTTATATTCCTTTTATCTTTTGAAACTAAGTTTTTAAATCCACTCTGAAACACTGATTTATAGTATGTCAGCCTATCGTGTTTATGTTTATCTTTATTTCGCTCGGCTATAAATAATTACTCTAACAAAGAAACTGAAAAATGAATTATAGAAGTTTAACCATTCCCATAACAACATGCGATCATCATTATATTTAGCAACATTTGTCGAGATTTTGTGACATTTTTAGTGTCCACTGGCGATATAACTGATTATGGCGCTAAAATTATCTAAGCTATTTCTTGATTTCTATCAGCAATAGTAATCTATAGTCCTCATTTAATATTTTTCTCATGAAGATATTCAACTCCTATATTGCTATCTAATTATTAAACCAAAATAATTGGAATTTTGCTTATTTCATTATTCACAGTGCAGTGCAACCACTTGTAAAAAAAATTTGGTGCTATTTTTTTTACTAAACTTTATCAAGCATTTACTCACTTTCTAAACCAAAATATTTCTTATACTATTATAGTTGTTGAATTGTCCTGAAAAAGTGACAAAACATAGAAAGAATGCGTAACAACAATTTTTCTGCTTTAATTTGACATATAAACAATCTATAAGCAATATCGTTATACTTGCACTCTTATCTGTCTGATTATTGGAATATTTTACCTAACTGATTCGTGAATAGATGAAAAAAAAAATTTGAAAATGTATTACTGTTTTAAATAGTGTCATAACGATCAATTCAATAAAACAGGAGGAAATTAAATCTGGATTAAGAATTTTATTTTAGGGCAACTTATTTATAAAAGCATTAAATAGCGTTCATAAATATAACAGTGCGCGGTCCGGCTCATCAGAAAATATCTTACTAAATGAGGTAAAATATTAATCTCAAATTATCGAATTGATGAAAGGGAAGACAAATTTATTTGGGCATTTTTTGAACCGCATCTTAATTCTGATTAAAGCTCTGATTTCGTACAAATTTAACCCTTAATTTGGTACCTTTGCTTAGAACTACATGTTTTCATCGGCTCATAAGGAAGATCTACAACTAATATTTAACATGGGCAATGTCAGCTTGTCTGTGTAGACAAAGGTCGGTGTAAGAATTAAAATAAATTCATTCATTCATAAAGAAGATTCAGATGTGTAATACATATCCTACTTAGTTCTATGTTAACCCCCCCCCCCTCAAAAAAAAATTGTAGCACAACTTTTCTTAATTTTTCTGATTAAAGAGTTGACAGAAATGAGTAGAAACCTTCAAACAAGTTCGAAAAGTGAGTAAAAAATAATAGGTTGTGGTATGCCAGGCGGAAATATAAATATGCAGTGATTAAAATCCTGAAATATATTATTCACTATTCAGAAAACTTTCTGAACGTTATTAATTCGAATGAAATGGGGACAATAGTTCTCCACTCGAGTATGAACTTCACACCATATGACAAAATATTTTAACAAAAGTCTAAAATTTCTATGAAGCATTTAGAAGAATAGTCAAAACCACTTGGATTTTAAAAGCTGAATTTACAAAAAAAATCATTTAATGATTATTTATAGTTAATGTATGTTAAAATTTAATTCCCTAACAATTTTAAAATTGAGAAAAAATAATTTTCCTAATTCTGCAACATTACATTAAGTGTCAAGTGAAACTTTATAGGTTTCAGCTGGTTGTCTTTTATTTGATATATCAATGGAATAGACTCTCAGACTTTTTCATGTATAAGCTCTAAAATAATGGTGTTATTGCTTTCCCTCCACATAAAATTGTGGATTTTAGGTAAGACCTGATATTGCATTGCCAAAAATCAGTTACTAAAGATAAATCTTTGACTTGAATATAGAATTTTTACTTGTATTATTATGCTGTGTATTTTGAACACCTTTTGTACACTAGATTGAAATTTAGATTTGACACAGAGTTACAGTTGCAACCACAAGACCTCATACTGAGTTTAATTGATTTAAGTTATTAAGAGTTCATAAGTTATATGTGAAAGTACATGCTGACAAACGCTCAATAATTTTATGGATTTGTTTCAAAAATTAATAAAAATGTACATTTTAGATATGAATGCATGCATACCAAATTTTATCTGTTTTGTTTTCTAAGTTCTGTAATCATCGTGTTCTCTTTTATTCAAACATCAAGGAAAACTGATTGCAACCGAATTGTTTTTTTTTCAAGATTTGATAGAAATAGATAAATATTGTGTAGAATCAAAATACCAGTTCAAAACATCTTTTCATTTATATTCCCAAACAGACATAATAACAAAAATGTGTATTTCGAACTTAAGGTCTGGTACATGAAGTTCATCAAAACTTCTTTTCTTGATAATTGCAATACTTTTTTCGTATACTGTGAAGTAAAATGGGCAGATGCTCACAAAAGTAGATAATCAAATAAATTGCAGGAAAACCAGTGATACAACTAAATAAACTTTGAGCATGAAAGCAAAATTAAGGACAAAAACCCGAAATATGAACTGGGAATACCTTGAAGAAGAAAAAAAGATTGGCAATCTATTATGCTAACTAAGTGTTATAAATAACTTTTATGTGCGTATTTTATGGGCAAAAAGTCAGGAATTTTCTGACCACCATTCTTTTTGAATGAGATTATTGCATGAAATATTTTCAGGACAATTGCCTTGGACAATTGTGCGTAGCACGTTGTTGGCCATTCTATTGGCATGTCTTTCATTTACACTATTAAAATATAGAATAATAAGTATTTAAACTAATAATAAAATTTAAATACCGTTCCATGAATTATATTTATTATACTGTATTAAATGTTATTATATGAAATGCCGCCATTTATTTGAAAAAAAAAAAGCGAAAAATTGTTTGAAATGAAATCAAAATTAACTTCTAACTACTCTCTCAAAAAAATTCATTTCCATATTTTGAGCTTCTACATTAAAAAGCTTCCACATTTCTTAACTTAAAATTAAATTATGATAATTTAGAAAGTATATGACACACAACATTTTTGCAAAAAAACCCAATGTACTTGAATTATCAATAATATTCTACTAAAAGACGAAGTTTGCTTTTTCTTTTTAAAAAGCGTTGGAATACCCAGTTACTTTTAGGGACATAATGTAATTGGTGTCTTCACAAGAGCTAGATTTTCTTGAAGAAGTGCCGGAGGATGAGGGATAGAAGATCTAATTTCATTCTCATTCTGCTTTGTGTGCAGTTGTGTCACAGTTTGGTGATTGATTTGTTTTTCATTTTATGCATATTCTAACACACATTCGTACATTTTTAACAAAGAGAATATTTTTAACATCAAATAAAGAGAATATTCCTGTGAATATATTTATAATTCATTTCATAATCCAAACTATATCAACCCAGCAAGTCTTCAAAAGATACAAGAAAATTTATATTGAGTGGAACAAAAAGCATTCCTATGATCGCTGCAATTAATTTATTTTGATAAATCTGTAATGAGATTACAGTAATTCAAGTTTCTATAGCTGTTCTATATGTGCCACTTTAGTGACACAGCATCAGCTTTAGTATGTTAATACTTGCTATATTCGTGGTAGAATATCTGTTAAGGAATCCAACACGTCAATTAACGCGCACTCTTCATCATAGTAGATGCCTCACTATCATTTGAGACACATTCAGTTTAGTATTAATACAATTTACTAATTTTTCAGAGCTTTGTGAAAATGTTTTATTATCTTTTCAATCAGTTCTGTTTTTGGCATGCATTTATCCTCGGGGGATTTTCTTACCAAAGAATCTGAAACTTATTCACATACCGTTAGATGTTATGATGATAAGATGGTTCTTTACCAAAAAAGGACGAAAAACCTCTTTGAACGACGATTAAGAAAGATCTTTCAGCATATTCCAAAACACATACTACTTTCTTCTTCTAAATGTCGCTGTTTCAATAAGAATCGACAACACCCTACAGCTTTCTGCGAGCGGCCTCTAGTGAAGATTTTTTTACTGAAGGAATTTTAACTCTTGTCAAATAAAACATGGGCTAGAGGCCTTCCAATTTTCACTAATCATTTGGTTACTTAAAATTTGAGCAAATTGTTCCTTTAAAATTTGAATTTGACGAAATATATTCGGAAGATATTCGTTGCCATTTCCTCTTTTCTCTATTTTTCCTTCTATAGTTTGATTTTGTTTATAAAAGGAACTCTAATAATAATGCCTATGAAAGGAATACCTAACCATGCATGAAACCAAAGATACCAAAATGTATCAAAAGACGGCAATCACATGAATATGAACTCTAGTGAAAGAAATCCAAAGAATTTAAATATGCATCGACAACACTTTATGATCTACCTCACCTTTAACTTTCAGAAATAAAACCATTGAAAAGAAAAACTGACGGAATCGAGTGATGTCATAAAAGGATGAATATTCTCTGCTCTAATTCAGGTTGAGTTAATCTATGAATACATTTGGCTCTGACCTTTGTGATTCAAATTCTGAATCGTTCGGCTCAAAGCGAAATCGGCAGAAATGCGCTCATGCAAAATTTCAATAAGTACAAAAAACGCATAAGTTCATTCAGTTTTTCTTTTCATTTAAATAAATGTTTTCCCATTTCGATTTTAAACCTCTCAATACTTATTTGCCTCTTGAAATTGAAATTGGGATTATCAATATCATTGAAATAACGCTCCAGCAATAAATCCGAATCCAGGTTATTATTGATATTTAAATTTATTTAAATTTGCTTTCCTCAGAAAGCTCTGAGAAGAGTTGAAAATATAAAAAAATTTCGTATAAAATTTATTAGAATTATTGCGAAGAGTTTTGCTTTCTTTCATTCTTTGTTAGCCTAGTTGAAAATAGAAATGATAGTACAAAGAAAAAAAATGGTAAAATCCTTCCTGGAAGAAGTGATAAAAGTATATATTAATAAAGAAAACATGTTTTACATTTCAATATGAAACTAAACTTGCTTAACTTTTCGAATTCTTTATGCATTAAATTCAAATTAGCCTCCAATATTCAGAATACTCAGAGGTTTTGAAACAAATTAAGTCATAATACTTTTGAAAATTAATAAAATTTATTTATATTCAAAATTAATTCTTGATTTTCAAAATACTTTATAAATGAGCAATGAAACATTCGTACGTTTCACAAAGTATGCTTTAAAATGTCCTTTCTTATGAAAAAAGTGAAATTTTTAATTAAAGAAATTAACATCCATTAAGTATTTTACATATAATGTACTAAAGTGTATATCTTACGTTTAATCTGATTAATTATCCATAATTTATAATCGATGGTAAAAGTGATTAATCGATTTATCGGATTGAGTGCAATTATTAATATTAATAATGGCTCTAATTAATTTGATTAATTACAATTATCGTAGTTTATATTATAGTATTTATATAATAAGAGAGAGTGAGAGAGAGAGTTAACGGAAATTCTGACAAAACGAGTTCATTGTGATAAGTGTAAGGTAACACAGTCAACAAGCTTCATTAACAAATAAGGATATTTATTAATACGAAGACATGAACACACACCAACGACAAGACGAAAAAATGCAGCCAAGATGTGCACAAGCAATAGAAAGCAGCACAACAATGATAACCTGCTCGAAGCGCTGAACCCATTCATTTAATGACTTGAGTTGAATTCATATGACTGACTCACACTCGGTCTTCCAGTCATTTGTAGTTACAGAGACAGGGTAGAGGAGGTTTTAGAAAGATCTCTTTAAATCACATCCTAATGTACTGATTGCAAAAATTCCTGAAGATTCTTCTATTTATCGCCAAATCCGCCAAAATAGTTGTTAGGTGATCTTTTTCTCCAATGTCGAGGGTCATAGATTTGGCATCCATGCTGCAACCGATAGAAATATGTGTCAAGTGGTTTTCCTTGCGAGGGATTTATCTGCGCAGAGAAGCAACATTGCATATTCGTAATAATATATTATTTTTGTACTACCGTCTCAACTCCGTTTGTAATAATATACAATTTGGAGATTTTTAAAAAAACATCGTTAGTGTCTCGATATTAAATTTTTTAAAAAGAAAAAAAGAAATTTCACATAATTTTAAATATTTTTTATGAAATAAAGCGAAACAATAAACATATATCCATGATGTATTTTTCTATTTTATTCTTAAATTTTTGCCTTTTTTTTCCCCACTCTCTCTCGCTTTACAATGTAATAGAGAGCTTCAAACTTTCTTATTAGCACCAATAACACAAAAAATACAGAAATGATCTTATTGCATCATTAGATCATTGTCTTCAATGCCAATAAGGGCGCATTTCAACTCAGTCTAAAAGATTGTAGGAATTTAATATGAACAACTGGAATAAAAAGACACATGTAGCTCAGATATGGTCAAACTACAGTATCAATATCATTTTAATTTGAACCATTCAAAGAACTTTGTAAAATACAAATAATTGCTTGATTTTTAAAAAATTATTTCGAGCTTCCTGGCAGACTTAACATTTCATTTCAACATACAACTGAAAATCTTATTATCCATTATAATTTTTCATATCAAATAAATAAAAATTAAAATACCTTGGGTTTAGAAGAAAATATCACAAAATCACAAGATTAAAACGTTTTAAATACAGGTAGCGCCTATAAATCATGAGCTTTATCATTAACAGTACATATTCTTCCTAACCAAATAAAAATGATAATGATACTGTCATTTGACCATATCTGTGCTACTTGTCTCTTTTGATTCAAATAGTCATTTAACAGTTTTCAAAAACTGAAAATGTTAAAAGCAGGATTGCTAAAGGTTTAAAATTTTACATTTTCATCACTACCAATTCTAACTTACTTCGATGAATTTTAAAATTATTATTTGATAATTATGAAAAATTCACAATTAATACTTCGAATTTGCAGATAAACAGTAGTTAAAGAATTTTCAGTTAAGAAATTGATTGCAATGTATTAATTTCTCAATATATATTTAAAATATACTATTTTATTCTACCAATTGTTAAACATAATTTATTAATAGTTAAAAATTTGAGTTAATTTGTGGTGATTAAAAATTATAGAAAATTTTATTTTTATTTATATTTTTCTTGAAACTTTTATACAGATTAGAACAATTTTTGTAAAAAGTTCCTTTTATATAAATATAATATTCGTTGGTCTAAAAAAAGTCCATCTTAAAATACCAATTTCATAATTGTTTTTGCTACAGATAAATTTTTAAAAATACACAATAAAAAGATGTTCGGTTGAAATAGTATATCAAGTGAAATTTCTTATAGGATAAGTCACTACTTTTTACTTCGTTCAAAAATTTATTTAGATAGGAGAGTATCCAATTTTTAGCGTTGTTTATCTTTCGTATCGCCCAAAATTGAAAAGAAACTTTTTTCCCCTCAGCAAAACTTCAGCCTAAACTGTTGCTAGACTTTTCAAGAATATCCCGCAACAGAAGAATGAAAATTAAACTTTTTTTATTTCTTATTCATATTGTTATTTATTTCATCGATGCACGTTGTGGTGTTGAGCGGAGCTTAAGGGGTGCACGCTTACACACGGAGGGGCTTCTCAAATCCTTCAAGAATGCTTAAAGCCCACGCCGGGGCGGAATCGGGACTGTGCACAAATTACTAGATTTCAAATATTCCTGTTTATTTTTAAGAATACAAATAAAAAATCTTGGTACTTCGTTTTAGATAAAGATTTTCAAACATGAATTCGAATTTTTTTTTATTTCAAAATGTTACATAAAGTTTCAAACGAATTTATTTATTCCATATTATATATTATAAAGATGGTTAAATTTTTTAAAAAAAAAAACTTCCTCTAATAGGATAGTTTTGCCTCGTTCTCAAATTAGATTGAAAAACTCTTCTTAGAACAGTCTAATGAAGTATCAAAATGTTTGGTAGACAGACTAGAGTAATATAATAATAGTGATTAGCGGCATTAAGCTATGCCAATATTTGTCATCGATAAATAAATCATTTTTTTGTATACTAATTGTAGTGGACGAAGTAATCATTTTTGTAATTGCCTTAAAAATGGTTTTGGGGACTATGAGTAAAGAAATAAATATCTTTATACTTTTTCATATACAAACAAATTCCGCTAGAAATATGGAATTTATAACCAGCACTATGATAAAATCAAAAAAGGTAATTTTTTTATAAATATACAGGACAAACATTTTACTAATTTATGTAATACCAAATTTTATAGATTATTTTTAATATGAAATTAGTTAGTCTACTATGTTCCAATTACTCTATTGAGCCTTTTCCACTAGCTGTCTAAAAATATATCTCAGAATATTTAATTTGTAGACCAAAATCCAGCGAATAGTGTTCTTTTCGACAACAGAATATTTATAATACAAAAATTAATTTTTGAAAAAGAAAGCATAGGTACATTTTGCTTCAGTATTATTTAGTAGAATATATTAAAGTCAATTCATTTTATTACTATAACTATTTATTGCATAATGTTGTATAGATTCTTTAAGGCTAATGCAGTTTTTTGTTAAAATCTGTACTTGTGGTATCTCTTTGGAAATTTTTTTTTTCCTTTCTCTATATTCAGTTAGTTTCAATTATTATAAAATTAGAATTGGTAGGGAGGGGAAGGGTGAAATTTTCTTTTTTTTATATCTCCAGATAAAAGAAATCTTTTAATGACTTATTTTAATTTTTATAACATTGCATTTTCGTGTCAAAAACGGATAAATTTCTTATTTCCATGTCAAATCCTGAACAAACCTTAATAGTTTGATGTGTTTCTATTATATCAGTACACTATCATGTGATTGTGATATCCCGAAATGAAACCTCTGACCGCGACCTATTGCTTGAGACTTCCGATAATGTGCACCATCCCCAGGACCTACACGAGAGAGCGTAGGAGGGAGGGGGTGGACGAAGAGAGGCGATAAATTCGCCTACCCGAGAAAGGACCGACAAAAGAGATAGATTGAAAGTACAAAGAGGGTCGAGTCACCTGCCAACAACGTTTTCGAAGAGGGTCCTCCCTTTCTCCCCCGAAAAAGATCCCCTAAATCCCACTTTTCGGGAAATCACTTAAGCGCCGCCTAAATTCCTCTGCTGACAGACTGGAGAAATAAGAGGAGCGACTCACTCCCCGGTGCCATCCTTGGCTAGACTTCCCAACCCCTTGGCAAGATCTTACGCCGAACCTTTTTCCCCTGTCGAATGGGAATCGAATAAAGAGAGAAAAGGAAGCTGGATTTAATTCATTACAATAGGTTGAAGGAATAATCTTTCCAGATCATTATGTAACCAATGCTACCAAGAATAATAGTCTCCAGAGAATGCTATGTTTAAAGTTACTCTCAGAGCTCTTAGAGTAATAGTTCAGAGAAAATTATGTATAAAATTATTCTCAGAATTCTAGAGTAATAGTACAAAGAGTCATGTTTTTAAAATTGCACCTAGAAACATATAATAACATTCCGGAAAAGATGAAATTAATCCAATCGTGATGTAAATGTATTTTAAAACAACCGATTTATCTAAAAACGGTGGATGGAGGAAATTCTCTTCCTGAATTAATGCATAAATATTGTTCACTGGAATTAAGGTTCAGATTAAATTACGTTTTAAAATTACTCTAGGTCCTAAAATAATAGTTGAGAGAAAGTTATGTTTTTAAAATTGTATTCAAACCCTAGAATAATTGCTTCTACAGAAAGTTACGTTTTAAAAAAAATTCCAGAATCAAAAAATTCTAAATCAGTTTCTAGATAAATCCTAGTGTGGTCGTAATGTTTTCCAAAACAACCGATAGATCTAAAGATACTGAGAGAATTCTTTTGGACCATTACAAAACTGATGACAGCTGGAATGAAAAGTCCAAAGAAAATTTGCTTTGAAAATTATTCTCAGAGCCTTATAATAAATAACATGAGCCTTAGAATATGATCCTAATTCATTTCAAAATAATCAATATATCTGATAATTTTATTAGACCTGCTAGTAATCCATACGCTACAAGTGTGGTTTTATGCTTAAAATAAAGTTACTTTAGTTATTTTTTTATAGAATTCAAAAATCCCTCAAAAGCAAATTCAAACACGAATTAGATATTCTCCAACAATGTGGTCAACTAAACTACTGTCTATTCTAGAAATAAATAGTTTTATTATTACCAACTTCTGTGCATGTGGTATAAATGTTGCCCAAAAGTAATTTACTCTTCTGACTAAACCCATGCACCTTAAATTAGTTATCTCGATCCTTTGTGGTTTCTAGAATTTCAGGAATGTTGCACCAGCTTTGATTATTCTTGCATCTTTCAATTATCTCATTCATAAGAAAAATTCTATTATAGATAAATAACTATTCTGTTTCAACCCGAAGAATTAAACTTTAATATAAACGTATTTAAAGATTCCATAAGCTTTTAAATCCAATAAAGACACACCTAATTCATAGATTTAGACATAATCGATACTGAAAGAAGGTGTGTAACAATACTGAGAAACCAAACACTAAAACATAAATGATTAAAAATGTTTTAATGAAGACGGAGCAAGTTTCTTCAAATATAAATTTTCCTCATTCTTAAGAAAGCTTATGTCAGATTATTTTTAGTTTCTTGTTCATTTATTTTCTTACAAATGAACAATTTATTTCAAATTTTATATAATGTACTTTTTTCCTTGTTACGGTCATTTAAATATGATATTTCTAATAATTTATGTTGTAGCTTATATTCTGCTTGTTTTAACAGCCAATACTCAACAGAATTTAATAAATAGTCCTTTTATAAAAGGTAAAAAATCAATTTAATGTAATCAACAGATATAATTTTAAAATCTATTTAGAACCTATTTTATATTTTACTATCAATATTTAAGACAAATTTATGGACGGAATTTCACAAATAAAACAGCTAGATCTAAACTTTCGAATAGCAAATGATAGAGAAACCCGTTATAAATTACTTTACTTTCTTTACTTTATGCATATGAATAGCATTATTTCATTTCAATATCATTCAAAATGTAACTTCATACAGATACATTTTATAAAACGCTTCAAGAAAGAAATGTACTTTCTATTTTTAAACATCATCAAAATTAACGCAGTCATTCATTTTAGCCATTTTTATCTATAAAATCATCTATAATAGATCCCAACGAATTCGGTTTTTCATAATTTTTTTAAGTTTCCTTCGAATACTTATTGATAAATGATAAGAACTTAAATCAAAAACCCACTTTTGAGGTAAATTATTACTATTGGTATTATTTGAGGTAAATTATTGCTATTGGTATTATTTGAGGTAAATTAGTACTTTTTAAGTGTTTTGTGTCTGTTTTAATTTTTATTCATACATAACTAATGAAGAAAACTTATTCATCCCATGATTTATAAGTAAGCGATATTTTTATCATCTAATATTGATATCGGATAATGTGCTTAAGTGGTAAAATGTGTTACTATGTGTTTATTCTAGAAAAGCATGCAACTGAAAAGATAAATAGCAAAAACAATTACAGTTCACTCATTCACACCAGATGGTGTCCTGCTATTTTCCTCTCCACGACCCTCCCCCAGCCCACACCCAAAAAAACACATTAAACAAAATTCTATTAGCACTCAATAATCTAGACTATTCGCGTAGTCGTAATTTGCAGTTATAAGTTATTCATACGATTACTCGATAAGATAAGAAAAATGTCTTTAATATATCATTATTTGATATATTAATTATGAGACGAAAAGGCCAAACAAAAAATAAAAGCATCTGAACAAATTATAAATCTTATAAGAATCTTTTTGCTATTTTTTTCCAAATTTTTTTTCAATATTTTTAAAGAAGTTTTTAATATGGCAATATATAGAATTTTTTTCATACATAGGAAAATTCTTCTTTCAAAAAGTCCCAACTCAATTCAAACGTCTCAATGAAGAATACTGCTTTGAAGTTGAAATTCATTCAATATTCCGATCTGCCAATTTTATTTGTTCTTTGAAATATAATTTAAAATCTGTTTGCGATATAAAAAGTAATGAAAATATTTACAAGGTATGATGCATTTTTGTTCCTATGAAATTTCATTTTTGAAAAATGTAAGGTATTTATTTGTCACAACCTTTTTTTGCCCATAACTTCTCTAAACTAGGAAGTAAGTTGTACCTAGTAGTTGACTGAACTGGAATCTACTGATACAATCCAATGTAATTTTTCGAACTAAGCAAATGAAATAATTATCAAACATTGATTCTATACCTGAATGAAAAGGGGGGGGAGGGTATTAAAAAGTCATGTTTGCTTTTTGTAAAAGTTGTTTAGCAGTGTTCTCAAAAAATAGTTAATATCCAAGTTAAATTTTACACATGCCAATATATAAAATTACTGTTCATTCTCTTACATGAGATAGGAGGGGTGTATTTCGTCTAAACAATTGCTAAAAAAGAATGTATGGAGATGTTTACATTTAGCAATACAGAGAATTCAGATTTTTCTCGGAATTAATTGGAATATAAAATTATTGATCTTTCTACGCATCATCACTTAGGAAATAAAGTGCTGATTTTGAGATCCTGAAAAAAATACTACATTCAAACTTTTCAAATATCATTATAGATTTGTTCGCATACACACACTCCGAATGTCATTTATATCATAAATTGCAAACGAACTTTATCAGCATCCTATATATGCTGTTAAAATTGCTCCCTTTCTAAACAAAAATTAGCAACGCAAATGAATCTGTAACAAAAAGAGCGGATGATATAGACATCAGACCCAAATTTTCCCACCGAAGACATTTGGCGAAGAATCCGAAGGCATTCTTCATCGGCAACCCTTGAAGAAGCGACCGTAGGAAAGATAATACCGCTCAAGACTGGGCTTCAGCCTTTGGACCAGCTGGCTCTCTTGAAAACCCCCCTGCCTCCCCTCCCTCCCTGTCCATCGACGTCTATTATAGTAAATTAAATTCTTCCTATCCCAAACATTCCAGCTTAACCTAAATACCCGGGACCTAAACCCAATTAACAGCGCACTCGCAACATTACAATAAAAGGTGAGGTCCAAGGAGAGCATTAATGGAATTTACATTCTTTCCTCGGCATCGCCCCGGTTCGGGTATTATGCGCTTCAGCAATTCCGAAGATCCCCGAAGTGGTATTAAAGAGTTAGGGGAAGGAAGAATTTTGTTAGGGATTGCCGAGTGTCTTACTCTGTCTTTGAGGATGATAGAGCGGATTTAGGGAGGGCCAATCAAGGCGTCACTTTCCATGAGCGCTCTTTTAGACATCTTTTATACTTTGGATACATTTTAGATAGCCAAATATTTGGAGGGGAAATTTAAAGCAGAATTTGAATTTCTAAAGATAGATGGCTCTTAGAATGCCTTATTACTTTTTATCGTAATATGTACCGTCTTATACTACATGTTCTTTGAATGCATAACTTTTTTTATTAACCACACTAGTAGCATACAAATATTGTACAATAGTGTATGACATTGATCAATATCGGCAATATTATTTAATATCATGTAATACCACTAAATATTGTATATTGTATATACATAGTGCAACAGATTGTTCTACCTGGATGTCTAATTTTGTTCTAGTAATTCTAATGCTAAATAATCATTGCATTGTGATTTAAAATAAATTCTCTACGATTCCATTACTTTCAATTGTAAAACAAGGTTTTTTTTATTTTATTTATTTATTAATTTGCAATAATTTATTTGATGCAAAACTGTTACTAATTCTGTAATATGTTTTTATTTTAGACGCTTATAAATTAATATACCCTATCAATTGAAATCATATAATTCATATTGATTTTTTAAATGCGTATAGCGAAAACTTGCTGTCAATGATGACTCGAGAATACGTAAATAATAATACAATTTGATTAATTTTTCAAAACTTCAATATACAATAAATTTTCAGTTTAGTTATTGCCAAAGAATCAATACTTTTTCCAATTTCCAATTTCTTCATTAATCCCCTTATTCTAGACTTCGCTTGATAATACCATTGTGCAATACCACAGAAGCAGTATATTAATTTTATCGTTATGTTGTAATCCTTAAAAGGAACACTTAAGGTTCCTCATGCATTACACTTAAAGAATTCCTACTTTCTTGATTATTGTTGTGTGCGTGCTTAGGACATCATCTTTTGTTGTCAACAGCTAATTTTTTCCCATCAAGACAGCGCAAAGCACATAAAGTGGACTTAAAAGAGGCCACTTGTGTCCTTCATCCATTCAGTGATATTGGAATTCTGCTGCGTTGTTTACATGTCCGCAGAGCTGATTGACGCAAAGCGGATTGGACTCGACTTCCAGCTTAGATGCTAAGTAGATTAGCGCCCGGCTAGCAGGGACATAAAGGGGATCTTAAGCCCCTCTGGCGTTACATCCACTTAACCAGATTGAATGGTCTATAGGTGATTGGGGAAAGGGACTGCATATGGAACCCCAATAGAGGACAATAGCTCTGACTTGCAACGTCTGTGGGAGCCTCTGGAGTTCCATCCGCCGTGATCTGGCTCTGATTGTCGATTTTTCGCCAAATGTAGTTACTTTTCTCATATTTACTTATAACCCTTGTCATATGATCAGAATATAATTTTTGACAAAATAATTGTTATTATGTGTTTAATCTGCCAGCGGAAAATAATTCTTTTTTTATATAATTATAAAATGGATCTTGGAGCTGCATTATGCATAAAATACAAAAATTAAAAATCAAAAACCTTATTAAATGTTATGGAAATGCTTATTCACTGACTTGCTCATGCTTACTGTGAAATGTCAATTTACTTTCACATAAATTGATTATGTAGCATTAAGTTCATAGCAAAGTATATTTAACCAAAAAATTCAAAGAATCATGCAAGAAAATAAGAATATAAATTCTTTTCAGTTGTATTTATGTTTTCGTTAATACTAACGTTTAAAATAGGGGAAATAAATAAGAAAAATGAGAATTCTTTCATGACATCTAATGGGGAAAGTTAAAAAAAATCTTAATGGAGGTTTTACATAATTTTGCTTACGAATCTAATAAAAGAACACACCTTTAATATTTTTTGCACGCGATTCCGTACGGGGATGTTGTTTGCATTAAAAAATTATGTAAATGAACTCATTGCTATTGTCATTATGGCTTGTAAACCGTATAAGAAATAGCTATTACATTAATACAAGCTACTCACTGATAGCTAATCAATGCAATTAAAATGGAAAATATATTATAGTACTAAGTAGAGGAAATTATATTTAATAAGTAACTGTAACGCCTAGTTTTTAATAAATAATTTTATTATTATTGCTGATAAATAATGTTATTATTTATCAGCAAAATCATGCTCCAGAGGAAAAGTTCGTTCTACTTTATGAAATTTGAAGATCCCATTTGATCTTCATAATAATGAGAGCAAGAAAGATATGGCAGAAAAAGGATAGATGAAGCGAACCCAATCAGTCATTGATTGGTTATTTGTGGCCAGTTGCTTTCCAGACTGAATAAGGATTTGATGTATCATCCCAAATTTCAGTTCTAAATCTCATCAGAAATCTTTTAATATCATTTATTAACTCCAGCGGTAATGGTTGAAAACATGATCAACTAAAATAAGAAAAGGTATTGAAAAACTTAAATTTTTTCAATGGATAGCCTAAGTAAACAGAATTAATAATACGTCAATAAGTAAAGTATTTTGATTAGAGTAATTATTAGGTCAGTGTCAAAAGTGGCATTATACCGGTAGAGAGGCCATAATTAAAATTTTAAAACAAAGAGAATTTAAATAGCTGTGAAAGGACGCCGTTTAAAAAACGCTTTCATATACATATGAGCTAAGTAAGCAAAGAAAGATAAAGGCAGCCCAAGAAAATAAAGAAGCCAAAGCAAAAAAAGTAACAGGCATAAAAAGAAAACGTGGTGGAAGTCTGAATGACTCAAACATTAAAATTTGTATAATATTATTAAATGAAGTATATAATATTTCTCGAAATTATCGAGTAGAAATCATTATAAGTGAGATGTTTGCCTTTTACCTGCCTCATCTTTCAGCCAATAATATTTGAAAACTGTCTAAGGAATTTTCATAATAATTTAATAATTAGTTGAACATTATTTTCCTGAAACTTCATGCAGAAAGGGATATAGAAGCAATGCAAAGTCATGGCGATAAAAGCAATGATCTAATAATATAATAATAAACCAAATTCATGGCTTTTTTTAAATATGGGCTCTTAGTCATATTCCAAGGGAAAATAGTGAACTCGAAAATTCTTTCAGTCCATTTGATATTTTTCGGGATTACAACAAAATACTTCTGAAGGAAATGGCATCGAGTAATTTTTTTTCCACTTGTTTATCTAAAACTCTGAAAATAAAGTAATAGAATATTCATATACTATCTTTGGAATCAAAAATAAATTATTGCAAGTTCGACTTCACAAAGATTCGTTTTTCAAGAATCTTCCCGAGCAATAATTTTATTAACTCAATGTTTTATAAACACACATAAAAAAAACAAGAGAAAACTACATCCAGTGTCTTAATGACATGTATATGGAATTATTCCGATTTTCACGCCATCGGCCGGGTTTCCGTCGCCAAATTTCATCAAAGGGGGAGGGAAGGATCACCCAACTGATTTGACTGCCTCCCGGAAAATGCATGAGTCAGAGTTTTGAAGGGAGGGATGGGAACCACAAGTAGCTCGTCACCGCTTTGGGGTGGGGGGGCACAGAAACCATTGATTCCCACCCCAACAGAAGAACTAATTAATCTACAAAGCGTGCCGCGATATGCCACCAATCCATAAAGGATTGTTTAATCAGCTATGAATTATCCTATCTATAAGAAGAAAGAGGGAAAAAAATGATCCAAAATTTTGAATTTCTTTTATTGTATAAAATTACAATGGTCAGACCACAAAATGTAATAACTGTAGTTTCATTATTTTTATCCGACCGATAGTTTTAATAAATAAATCTTCTCTAACAAAAAGAAATTATAAATTTAACGATTGCATGAGAAGCGTTAATATCACATTGGTAAGACAGAAATTTAGAGTCTAATTATACTGAGCAAACTGAAGACAATGACGAGTCCGATTTGCTCATCGAATTACTAAATTTTTAACTTTAATGTATCTTCTACATCCCTAATCTTGAAAGATAAAAGGTAAAAATCATTTAAAAGTGCATCATATCTCAAATACCCTCATTTTATTATCATAATTAAAATATCAATAAATGTCCCGAACGGATGTGTCATTCGATTATAAAATTAAGTAAATTCATTCATAAATGGATCAGAGAATTAATTCTATTTGGAAGCGAAAGTAGAGCTATTTTGGATTGAACCTTTAATTTTCTTACCGATCACACGACGAAGGCGGAGCTAGAGTCAACACTCTCTTTTCCAAATTTCTATATCGCATCTAAACGAAGATTATCCTACTATGTCAAATGTATTAGGTGTGCATGTACCATATTCATAAACATACAGCGGATCTTAAGAGGAATATGGGTTCGAAGATTTCAGACTTTAAAACCGTGACTTTATTACAAACATCATTGAGGCCCAGTGAAGCCTCTAGAGGGGGAAACTTGCTGAAATCTCATCATTATCTGGTAATTTTTTTTTATAATAGTCATGTTGGCTTAGTCAATTGCAAGGTATATCTCAGAATATTATATTCATAGAGCTCCAAAATATAATTAAATTAAACTAACTTCGCCTTCGAGAAATAATACTCCGGTTCTAACACAGTTTGATCCTAGCTTAGATAGAGGCAATACCCGTCCTATTATTTCATTTCTATATTTTAATTTTTAAAAAAATTGTTTGCTTCTCTTAAAACTTAATGCTTAACATTAATCACTGAAAGTTAGAAATCCATAATTATATCCACATACCCACAAATACCTAAAACAAGCGATATTATACACTTGTTTTAAAATGCATCACTCTCACTCCTGTGTCATCAATTATTTTTAGCTGAACCAGCTATATTCAGGGCCCAACTTAGCGTAATGGGGTGATGGGGCAAAAATTTCTTTGGGCCCCAAATTATTGTCTAATTAGGGCACGGGCCCTCTGCTTACATTGTACAGATATTTTGTTTTAAAAAAAGTTCACTAAGAAAGGAAACTTTAAAAAAAAGCTTTTTATTCCATTTGGGGGCCCTCTCTGATGTGGGGACCCTCGACCACTGACCCGTATGTCCCCGACTATGTAATCTATATAAATTAAAATGAATGCTTGTCTATATGTTTCTTATGCGATGCTGTGCCCTCAGCCGATTGCGATAAAACTTTGAATACTAATTACTTATACTTATTTGTTTCTGTTAAAGATGGAAAAACAAAAACAAAAAATTGCCAACCCTAAAGTCTTGAATAATAAAGTTTAAAAAAAATGGATTTAATATTATTTACGCTTCTTCTTTATATATCCCTCAATTTCAAGAAATGTAATCAAATTCCGATATCAAAACAAACATTATAATTATTCTTTCTATCATTCTTTTTTTAAAAAGACAGTTATTTGAAATTTCAAATAATATTTCCAAAATTATTTCTTCTGCGGCGGCAACGCTCCGGGTACCAACTAGTTTATTTATATTGATAAATATATCGATAAAATATTGTATCGATATACTTAGCTATGCATCAAATCCCTTTTATCTTCATCGATTCCTATAACTGTTCCTAAATGGAGTGTATAAAAGAACTCATTTCAAAACGCCCTCGGACACACTCAGCATCTTCTATATCTGAGTAATCCGCGTCCAAAACGCCCTGCAGCACGGATGCAGCAGGTTGCAGAGTCGCGTGGCTGGGATTCCATTTCGCGAGGCACGTGCAACGGAAGGCGTGACTTAATCGCGATTTTATGGGAACGTCCAGAATCCTAAGCAGGCGTGAAGGAGTTGGCGAGAGAGAGCCGAAAATAAGGGGTGAAATCTGTGTTTTGTTGCTAGGCTGATTTTTTACGGGTAGGGAACAAGCGTGTGAAAGTATGGTTGTATTAAGGGATTATCCCGTGTTATTCGGGACCGACAACAAGGATCAGCTCGTTTATTTTATCTTCCCATTTTATCAAGGAAATGTTCCTCTTGGATAATAAATGAGTAGTTTTACTTTTTTTTTTCAGATATGGATATCGATGACTCAGAATTGAAATCAATAAGATTTCTAATTATAATTGCCATGAAGTTTTAATCTCGGAATAATTAAAAATAATTGGGAAAAAAACTCACACGCATGGTGTTTATCTACATAAATAAAAATGAATATTTGTCTGTATGTCTTTTATGAGCTGCCGTGCCTCTCATCCGATCGCGATAAAACTGACTATTTGACTCGCTCTTTAAATGTTCGGACTGAACCAAAAAAATCCATGTTTGTTACATAACCAGCTGGATGCTTACGAGTTGGACTGTCAAGAAATTTGTTTCTGCTGAAGACGGGAAAAAAACTGCCTACCCTAAAGCTCTTGAATAATAAAGTAAGAAAGAATAGAATAAATACTATTTGCACTTCTCCTTTACATATCATTCAATTTCAATAAATGCATTCATTTCCGATACGAAAATAAATGCTACTCTTTCAGTCGCTCCTAATTAAACTAGACGGTTATTTTAAATTTCAAACGATATTTCCAAAATTATTTCTTTTTGCTGAAGCAACGTTCCGGGGACCAGCTAGTTCTTCTATAAATTATTCATAATTTCTTACACTACTTCATTTAGTTGTCTCTTTCTTGTAAAATATTAAAAAATATCACAGTTGGAAAATAAATTATAAATTATGCAAATAATCTAATAAATATACCATATACATTTAAATTAGAAAAACTTCCTTAATCACGTTTCAGTTTTCGGAATTCTCAAAACTACTTAATCCAATTAATTTAGAATTTAAATCCCACACCAGGGAGCTTTACTTTAATTGAAGACAAATATAGAATTTTATGCCTGATCACGTGTCGGAAACCTTTTAAAAATACAAAGGTGAATCTAAATCCTGAAATAATAAATAAACATTTTCAATTAATTAAAATTTAAAACGAAACTATATTAAAACTTTAATATAAAGAATTATCACCTTAGATATTATTGATTTTAATCAGACTGTTAAATGGAGACGAAAATTCTGAAAAAGAACCTGTTCTTTGTCTTTTCTGCAACCTGTAAATAATGTATTAATAATAATATATTACACCAATTATTAATAACGTGGCTGATTACCTCGATATACACCTTCAATTTTATTCGTACTGCCATGCTAGCGAAAACTTTGTTTGAACACCATTTCAGAATGTTTTTATTACAATGGTAATTTTCTTTATATAAATTTATAAATCATAATAAATATTTCAAGGGTATCAATATTTCATATATAAATTTCATGGTAATAATTTATGAACATGAATAATCTATAAATATTTTTAATAGAAACTGATATTGTTCTATGAAATGAACGCCTTTATTTTGAGAATCATTGTTCTTTAATGTGTGTACTTCCTTTTTTTATGCATATTTCGTGCATTACCTTTCAATGTTTGTACTACTTTCTTATTATATTTATTAATACATTGTCATGCTACACTATAACTGGAATAATCAATAATTCACATTTTCAAAGTAATTAATTTGTTACTAGGTTTTTTTTTTCTTGCCATTTTTATTTAAGATTCAAATTCAAAATTTCCATTTTAAAAACATAGTAATTTTTGCTTTCTTATCATCTGTATTGGAATGTGAATGTTTTTATTCTCTAATTTAAGAAAAGATATTTTTCTGGTGGATAAAGAACAAGGCTTCTCAATAGTAAAATATTGATTTTCGATGCTACCTATTCATATACAATAGAGAAATTGCAAATCTGCACCTCTAAATTTAGCTAAGTGTATAAAATAAATAAAATTTCAACCGAAAAATATCTTGCACGATTTTCATAAATGAAAAAATAAAAATAACACAGTGCCGAGTTATCCTCTCTATCAATAAACCTCACAATCCTATTATTACATTCCCAAAAAGTTTAGTCATTTTTTTAGTCATTTCACTAGTCATTTTTTTTAATTCTCGATTCCCGTTTTCGATATATCAATTTAAAATGGTGACCACAAAGAAAATAAAGATCGCTCTGTAAACAGATATCTAGATTTACATTTGGAAAAAAGTCAGCTAATGTTTAAAAACGGAGTTAAGAATAACCGAATAAGCAAATTATTTACTGCGGCGCATGAAACTAGTATACATTTCCAAAAGTTGTGGTGTTTAGCTTCCTTGTTTGTAAGTGAATTTATTAGTTTTATCATTTAATTTAAGATTGTTTATTATATTATAGATATTCGTAGAGAAATAATTTTTAAATTATTGTAATTCCAGAAATTATTGCAATTCCAGAAAAATTCAGGAAATAATAATTCTTAAGAAAGAAACTTTGTCTTAGAGAATATCATCTATATAAATAAAAATGTTTGTTTGTCTGTATGTCTCTTAAACGCTGCCGTACCGCTCATCCATTTGCAATGAAACTTTGAATACTTATTACTTGCCCTTATTTGTTTCTGTTGAAGATGGAAAAACAAAAAAAATATTGCCAGCCCTGAAGTCTTGAATATTATTTTAAAAAATAGAATTAATATTATTTACGCTTCTCTTTTATATATCACTCAATTTCAATTAATGTATTCATTTCCAACATGAAAATGAATATTTTTATTTCTATCGTTCCTAATTAAACAAGACTTATTTTAAATTTCAAACGATATTTCTTTTCTGGCAGCAACGCGCCGGGTACCAGCTATTTTAGTACAAAAACATACTTTAGCATTGAAATCTTTCTTTTCGTAGAATTTTAAAAATACATTTGCGACTTTTCAATTTAAAATATTATAATTCGATTATTTTATTGAAATTTTCCAGGACGAAACTTTATGTACTGCTAACTTACAGCCTTCTTGATGATTGAATTTCCATTGCTCTGATTATTCAATCTTTATTTTTTCTCCCTCTTTGAATATCTAACTCAAAATTCGCCCACAGTCTGTTTGCAACTATGAAATTCAACACCAATCCGCTTTAAACGTAAACGCGTCTCATTTCGCTGAATAACACATTAGGAGGAGAAACGTAATACTAAAAATATAACTGAAAAGCCAACATCAGATCCATGTCGTTTACTGTATGAATCCCATATGCCCATCCGCCTCCATCTGCCAAAGCTCCCCGCGGGGGGTACACGGCCCATCCAGCAGTCAAGGCAAAGTACAAACAGATTGGAAAGCTATAGATCTCGGCCAACCGCAGTATGTCACCCTTCCCTGCACAGAGGGCCCCTTGCCCCCTCTGGGACCGGGGTGGAAGGGAAAGGAACTGATATATAGTGAGTACTTGTCGGTATTTGATCTTCGAATGGTGTGAAATCGCCTGATGGATGGAACCTTTTTTTCACTGCCCTCTCCGGCTCCCTCATAGATTGCTTCTGATAACACGAAACTGAAAATCGGATAAAATAGATTTTTTGCACTGAATGTATTACTCTAAAAAAATATACCTTTTGAGTAAAAAATATAACCCCTTTTAATGATTCTAAAAAATAAATAAAATGAAAATAACTGAATAAAGGAAAGAAAAGATGGAAAACATTTGCACTGCTTAGTAAGATACTGTTTTCATTTTCAGATTTACTGATGCAAATCTCCTTTTAACCCATTTGAACGACCTTCGTTTGCATTATAGTCAATATTTGTTGAGTAATTTTATGATAGTGTAGTGATACTCAAAGAAAACAGTTGATTAGAAAAGTATATACAGATAAAGATAATATATTTAAAAAATGAGAATTACAAATATATAGCATTGTTATTAATTATAAATGAATTCCCAGTGCGCATAAAAAAACTTTAACAAATGAGCTGAATTATGTACATCAACAAATCATAGATTTTTTTTGTTTGACATTTAAATATAATCTATTTAATTATCATCATAATTAAAATCCTCACTGCCACTATCAATATAATTTTTAATCATTGTTGTGCTTATTCATACTTGCCATACGATGTTAATTTGCGATAAGAAGATAATAGCCTATAAAATAGATCAATACACACACAGTGAGAAAAGCACCAACTTTCTCTCAAAGTATGGCGCACATGTCTCACTCACTACTACGCATTTTGGCATTAATAATACATCACATGCTTAGCTCATTAAACTGTGCGAAGAGGTTGAGCATCTTGGAATCTACAGCAGCGATGAAAAAGAGCTCTCAATGCAAAGTTTTATAATATCAATTTGAAAAGGGAAAGATAAAACCATAAACAAAGCAAAAAAAAAAAGAATCGAAATACAAGATGAAAAGAGTAGAAATGACAAAGAATAAAATGAATTGATGCTTGTGAAAAGGAAAATTATTCCAATACATATACTGAGTGGTTGTTTGGAAAAAATGTCAAGAATCTAATAATGTCTAATAACGGAATATGCATGTGTTTGATTACAATAGAAATCTCTTCTAGTAAATACCTAATTACATCAGATTTAACTTGTTTTCTTACAAATTTTACATCAGTGAACTTAACTTAGTAGAAACAAATGTTTTAATTTTGGTTTTAACTTTTAAACAAACAAATTGTTTAAAATTCAATGACCATACTTTGGTGTTAAGTCAGTAAAAATGTAATCTACTGCAGTAATGTAATTCATACATTCATCTTTGTACAGTACGTTTAATGCATGGGATTCTGCTATTAATTGAATTAAATTTTCTTGCTGCTTTATTTCATAACTTTACATGATTATGAAAAAAACTTAAAAATTAAACTTTCAAATTAATTCATAAATAAGTATAAATATAATGTCCTTAAAAAAGGTTAAAACGTTCGATACTTAGAATTACTTTGTTTTCTTTTAAAGATATTAATGGCTATTGCAATTGTTATTTGGAATTTTTTTTTTCCTTTCATATAGAATATCAAAGAATAAAAAATAATGAAAGTGGAATTTTTTTTTAAAAAATGTTTTCACCAAAAAAACAGCAAAGGCGACAATTACGTTAAAGTTTATATAAAGTTACACTTTCTTAGTAAATAGAATCAAAATTATATGCAATTTAATATTTTCTTTGAAATGGAAAGTATTTAATGGATTTAAGAAAAATAATTTCTCTACAGTAATAAAGAAAATCTTAGAAATATTTCCTAAATTAAATAATTGATAAGACTAAGCCTTCTCTAAAAGAAATAATTTTGATAAGACCATGCATTTTATAAAGGGGAAATAATTTTGATAAAATTAGCATTCTCTAGAGGAAATAATTTTGATGAAAAATGAACATTCTATAAAAGAAATTTTGGACAGCACATTTGATTTTTCATACTCTTCTATTTCATGCTTAAAAATCTGAAAATTTGTAATCGCATTCCACTCACTTCCCAATTTTTATAATTTGTAACTTTAAAAGCTTATTTTTTTATGGTTGCAATAGTGAATACAATGAACAGTCAATATTTTCAGAGCATGATTCTCAAACAATCTTGAAATCGTATATAATAAAATGTTTTTTACTTGATTGTCGTTGGGTTTCTCTTCTAAGTTTATATTGTACTTATGATGATAAATTTTAATTTAAACTTTAAAAAAATTGAAAATAAATTAATTTAAATTTTAAAAAAATAGACTACTAAAAACCAAAACAGTTTTTAAAAGCGCTGTTTGGAAAGTTTATTTGTTAGATAAGCAAATCCCCTCCTATCAGAACCCATAGGATATATACCTTCAAACATTAATTATTTATTATAGAATACCCGTTTTATCTATAAATAACAAATTTCAATTTTTAAACAATATAAAACTTATTAACCATTATTTCTTTCAGCTTCATTCACTGGTAGGTCTAACTGATTAAGTCATACAGTGATCTACGTTTTACTTCCAATGAATGACTATTTTCAGAATCACCAGCTACATTAACCCCTGAACTACTTTACGAGATGGTTCTGTACAACCCACTCTCAAACGATACAGCAACAGACCCATCCCTTCGACACAGTGGTTGGCATGTCAAGTGGGGCAAAGCTAGAAGCCATCTGCCGGCTAACTCGCAGTCCACCCACTGAAAAACACACCACTGGGGGCAATTCGTATTTCCCCATTCTTCTCGGTTGGAAATGCTACCGTATACTCATGGCAGTGTAAGGGGGAGGATGGGGCGATACAAACAATGAGGGTACGAGAGTACTTGCTGTGACGCATTCTACTTGTAATCGAACAGGTAGAAGCTTCAATTGCTTTTCAAAAAGTTATAAAGTGGTGGGGTGGACACACTTGTCCTTGTTGGTATGGTGTTGTATCGATCCGATGACAGATAAAGAAAAATATTCTGCTGGAGGTAGCTTTAGATTTGTTGGTAGCGTTGTCATCATATAGCATTGCTGATTATTTGGAAAAAGCAGAATGAAGTGATTTTCAGATTAAAAATCTTTAATTAATATTAATATTTGCAAATTTAAACAAAAGCTTTCCAACAATCATTTTTATTAGGAAATATGACTTTACTAAATTAAACAGGGAATTTTATCAATTGACTTACCAGATTTGCATTATATGTTTTTTGGGTGTTTCTTTTTATATATAAAAATATGTAATGTTTTAATTCCATATGCTCTATAATATGTTAATTATTATATTATAGAGTAACTATTTGTTTATAGTCATTAATATTTCAATTATTATTAAATACCATAAATTTACTTGAAAAAGGAATTAATGCAGTGGGTACATTTTCCGTGTTTTTCCAAGATTTAACACTTTCAACGCTACCAACGAGATATCTCGTATTTCAGATACTTTCATTGACATTTATCTTTTCACGGAGTTTTTATCTAATTCATCCTTTGCGAATGTGTTAAAGAATAAGAAAAAATATTTGTTTTCAAAGCATTTTTTGAATAAATAAATTGTCAACGCTAGCACGCACGCGAACAGGCGAAACAAAATTGACAATTTTTAATTGGAAAAAAGTATATAGAAATTTTAAAATTTCCAAATATTTAAAAAGGTAATTAAAAATTACTACATGCCATACTCAACTTTTAACTATATAAGATTGCGATTCAGAGATCCATTGGGACACAACGATGAGAATTACATGTTTTGAACCCACGGGTGAAATAAACTTTGGACGAATTGTTGCAAAATTAAATTTATGTTGCAATGAAACATGTTATTTCGATTTCTGAAAAAAAAAATGCATTTTTTTCTATTTTCTTTGCAGACTATTAAATATTCTATCCAAAGAATCCTTAAACTACCTTCTCCTGATATTGTTAGTCACTTCAATTAAAATTTAATCTCTTTACAATACTGCTATGATCCCAGAAACTTCATGCTTCTTCCATTGCTAATTATTTATACCCAAATTTCAGACAACGGATTGAAAGAAAGTTCTACATGTATACGCGAAACATTGACTCAAAAAGTGTGTGTTATTCAGATTCCTTAAGAGTAGTAATTAATTAGAATATTATAGGAAATATCATCTGTAGGTTAAAATTTCTTATTGATTGAATACAAGGACTCAGCTTTAAAAATCCACTTTAGATGCAGGCCGAGTTGCGATTATAATAACTCGTCTTTCTATATAAAACTCTAAATCCATTGATTAATTTGAACTCAATATAATTTCACATACATTGATGGTTCAAATAAAATATTGCACACACATTCCTTAGCATCCACAAGGATCAAATGCGATATTAAAAAGCTTTTGCAGCCCTTTAAAGGGTGTGAAACAGGGTTTGAGACAAAAATTTTAACACAACAATGCATAAAAATATTTTTACACCATTTTAAAATTCAATAAAATAATTTCAGAGATAATTCCTAACAATGTTTTTCTAGAATTCTTAGTCAAATTTTCAAGATTTTAAATATAATATTTTATAAATTTATTTATAAATTTCTCGTTTGGAAATATTAAAACTTGTTTCACTGTTTGATCATATATTTCATGACCGTGCTTTTACCAATGTTAATCTGACATTGCTTATTTCAGGCGATTTTTATTTTTATTTGTAGTTATTGCAAAGGTTAAAAAAATTATGTGCGTATGACCTTTAAACATTCACCATTAAACACTGTCTTTCAAAATTGGTACAATTTCTATAACTATTTGTCTTTAATTTTGTCTCATATTTTGGGACTTTTATAATTGTAATATCCTCAACTGACATATCATCTGTAGTTTGTTTTAAATGTAAGGCCATGAATTAAATGTCATTTCCCTTGGTAATTTAGTCAGTTTTTACAGCATTATTATATAACTTATTATATCAATCTCGAAGTCTTACTTTTGAAAAAGTCTTAAACATTTTTTAACTTTTAATCCTAACTTTTGGCATTTCTTTAACTTCATTATACCTAGAATATATACTTTTTTTCTGTTAGCCATTGTTGCCATAACATTAGACTCAAAATCTAAATTTTGGGTTTTTAATATTTAACTCTTTGTATTCGGAAAAGCAATTAGAGGATTCAACTAATACAAAGGCTTGTTTATTGCTCCGAAAAATAACTATATATCATTTTTTTAAGTTGAAATATACAGAACATTAATTAATTTGCATCTTCTTACTACTCAGCAGATATTTTTAACAATCAAATTTAAATAAATAAATAAAACGTCGAAATGATGCACCGTCTTAAATGTGGAGTGAGAATCGTCATCCGAGTACAAGGAGCTAATTCCAAATTATAGAATATTTGTATAAGAAGTTTCCTGAAATAGAACAGATATGAATGCGCATCATAAAACCTGCACCCAAATAAAAAAATTGAAAAAGATTAATATAAACAGAAATATTTTTTATATATATTTATTCATATACTAGTTAGTATTAATCAACGGCAGCTTTGTATTACACTAAATAATTATTATTTACTCGCACATTACCTGAAATATGAATAGATGGAATTCTCTTATTATTGGCAGTTATTAAATATCTGTGGTGTTTTTACATGAAGTATTAAATCATGAATCCAGCATTTGTCACCAAAGAAACTTAAGGGTTCATTCTTTAATTATTTGCGGTAGCAAGAAAATAGTTCCTGCAATAAAGCTACACAAACTATCTGATATTTTATAGAAATTGGAAAACTGTTTTCATCTTCTAGATAAATTAATTTTCGACTCAAAATTGTGCTCCTGTAAACATTCCCAAAGGATGAATCAAGAAATTCACTTTTACTCCTGTGACAATTGCCTGCTGAAGCGTGTTGGGCCTCAGTGGTGATTCAGAAATAGAAGTATCTCGACGTGCGTATCACGTCTTTATAATGTCACGTCAGGTTAACTTTATCAATCTCTTAAAAGATCCAGTATGAACTTATAATTTTAAAAGTCAAGAGTCATATTATAGACATAATACATCAAATTTGAAGCAAAAAATTTCGTTTATCTGAATCCTTTGGATTAGAGATTAATTAAAGTTGAAAATTTTAAAACTCCTTAAAGGATAAAATAAAATCATTGTACTACATAAAAATATTTGGGTTTTCGTTTTTTAAACTTTCATATAAAACAATTAAGCAAGCAATGCCATTAGTTAGCGGTTATATGCTTTTCTAATTTAATGAAAATTATGGGTTTATCTAATCTTTTTTGAAAAGATGATAGATGTTTAATATTAATTTCACATTAAAATAGTAACTTTTGCTCTTTTCGTTCATCTTAAATACTAAATATGTTCTTGTATTTAAAAAGGCAACTCTAATTATTATTATTAAAAATCAATTCAAGAAGCTGCATCGAAAGGCAGTCAGAATTTGAGTTTCACATAAATAAGCAAAACAAAATTTATCATATAACTTGAAATTCTTACCTTAACAACTGCCGTGCTCATCGACAACGATAATCCTTCCGGCTGCATCTGTAGAGGTCAATCAATTATTTTCTTTAGCTGCAGGCAATCTAAAATATTCTTAACTAGTATGTTTCCAAATAGCTTTCCATGCTCGATTACCTGCGTTTTCGTTCTTACATGGAATAAGCTTTAGGTGTTATTTATCTGGCACTGTTAAACCTGCTTTAAGGCTCATTAAATTTTCTGTTTGGCACTTATTTCTTGATTTTTTATTTACATCTTGTATCCCCTGACAATGGAATTCCAGTTCTCTTCAAATTATTTCTGACAACATTTTCCAGCCCCATTAATTAGCGGAACATTGATTCAACGACATCTGTAAAAAAATTTAATAGAGCAGTTCTGGAATGTGTGTATGGTGATTTGTCTACATTTTACTGTTGCCATTCAGCAATGAATAATAAAAGTGGTTCGATTTCTGTATCACATACTTTAGAGTTTTATGTATATAGGTCTTTATGATGGGGATAATATTGTTTTAAAGATGTTTGCTCTTTGGTTGTTTTATCTCAAGTTATCCTTGATTTCAACTTGAAATATGGAATTAAGAACAGAAAATAGAAACGAATTCGCCCACAGGACTTTTGAAATCAATAATTATCAGGAAGTAACCATCTCTTGGGAAAGTTTACTCCTTCGAAACTTCAAAATGGCCGAAAATCCATAAATATGATAGAAGGTCAAATGCCCATTTCACAATGGGAGATATTTCTCTAGTGCCCCAAACTAAGACATTGAAAAAGCAGATGTCCAAAGATTTTCTCCAATTTATAAATTCCTCACATGAGAGTCGAAAAAAGTTGGAATATGCATAGCTTGGTTCCAGTTGGATACGAAAACGAGATTTGAGAAAAATCAAATTAAAGTATAATAAAAGAAACAGAGTTAATTTTAAAAATCTGAATTCAGAAGAAAGTTTTTCTAATCATTTTCGACGTTTCTAAATTCGAATCTTTTTAACTTAGGCTGAATAAGGTTTTCAACGGAAAACCTGTTTCGGATGCAGACAATACCACTTTGAGAAAGAAGAATTTACAAATACATATTCAAGTATTTCAGAGTAATGAAGAGACCAAGAAATTTAAATAGATTTGATGTTATGGATATCTTTGAATAATCAATATTCAAGAGATAACATTTCAAATGAATATTATAAAGTATTGTAAGACTATCAATCAATAAGATATAGTATAGATTGTGATGTAACGTGGTTGCTGGGAAGATGGATAGTGCTTCGTCTGTAAAAAATCTATTATATTTTTATATAGATGCGGTATTTAATATTCTTGCTCTTTAATTTGCTATAATGGCAAAGCCTTTTTCATATATTTTAAAGGCATTTGTTACAGTAATAATTTTATTTTTCGAAAATAACTTTTTATTTCCATTGAACAGCTTAGGGAAATTATGATTTGTTTTCGTATGGGGGTAGAATGTCAAATAAAAAAAGCAATTGATCTTGCTTTTAAAAAGATTAATTTGGATAGACTTTCATAAGATAATTATCTTTAGTCCGAATGAATACTGAAATAATAAAGAAATCTCAATCGTTCCCCTAATTCTTGGTTCATTTATTAATTATTCAAAGATTGATAAAGAACAAAGTTAACATAAAAATAAATTTTAGAGAAATCATAAGTCTTTTTACATTTATATCGAAGATATGTGAGAGTTTGCACTTTTTTTCTAAAAGTATCGGCATTGAAATTCACATTTGATAAACTTGTGATGTAAAATAGATAACAAGAGGAGCGTTAGAATCCACTTGATAGAGACTCATGGCCTGAACCACGGAGAGTGCGACCTGCTGTAAGGAAGCAAGGGCAATAATGATGACCTTTTCAAATTTTCGCAAATCCGTGATATGAATGGATGAGCAAGTTTCCATTTAAAAATATTGAGCAGTTTGCATAAATTCTATTTATACATATATAAAAAGAAATATATTTTGTTTACTTTTAAGGTGATAAAAATTGATTTAATGGACTTATGAAATCACCGTCCTACCTGGAGAATATGGAAACAGCCGTCCTTGAAACAACATAGTGATATTGGACAAACAATAGTTATTTTGTCGCTAAATAAAGCAATAGTAACTTATATTTTCTGAATCTTGCAGGGGAAAATAAGACCGATATTTTTATCAATCAATAACAAATATACATTTATTTATTTTCGTATCTGCTATGAAACATGCATTACAGGTTGATACCAAATATTAAAAAGAAAATTCAAAAATGGTATTTATCCAGGAAAATTTAATCCTCTCCTCCCTACCATCTTGCAAAACTTGGAAGCTAATAAAGAGAGGTACTGAGATAGGTACTCTTAACACATTGACTAATCCATAGCGTGCCTGTGCGTAACATATAGTATGGAATTGTGCCAAACTATTTATGTTAATAGATTACTCCTTCTCTACGACAGTTAACACTTTGACTGCCAACTACGAGATAACTCGTAGATTGCGTTATTTTCTAGGATCAAACCATCTATATTATTAGATAACCCTCTACTCTACTATAGTTAAAAGATAGCATAGAAGGAGTCATGTAATTACATAGATGGTCCTGATGTCAAGTTAGGGTAGTGGTAGCGAACGTGTTAAAAGATAGCGAGGAAGAGGTCATCTAACCAGATATATAATCCGAATATCAGGCATGAGTCGTTGCAGCGAGCCTGTTAAGTGACAAAACTGTGGTTTGAATCCGTCTCATTAGATGACTCCTTTGTTACTCTTAATTGTAAAAAAGGAGTCGTCTGATTAGAAATGGAAGTGGAAGGTACACATGCGTCAGTGTGAATTAATTAAATAGAAAATTTGAATAAAAGCTGATTTCTGAGATAGATAATGCGTTTGATTATTCTGCTAATATAGGCTAACGTTTTCTGGCTTTGTAGGCCAATACAATTGCACAAATTTAAGGCTTAAATAAGGCTTTCAAAAGCCCTCGATAATTCAACGTCTTAAAACAATTTCGTACGTATCACCACCGATGGCAAACTTGATGTTATAAAACAGTTGAATATTTTAAGTTTTAAGGAAACCGAACAAATAATTTTTCATATTACTTTTATATTCTGACTTTGAAAAAAAAACAATAAATCAATTTACAATCAAATTTTTCTAGAAATTGTTTCTCAATGGTAAAAGAAATAACATCAATTTCAAAACTTACTGAAATTCAGAACTGGAAGAAACAACTCTTGAATTAAAGACTGACAGATAAAAGAAAAAAAAAACTGGAGCAAACATAACTCCTAAAATTAAGCGAAAGATATTTCAGATTCTGACTTTTAAATGAAATCTTAATAATTATTAAAAAGGTTTAAAAGTAATAAAATGGCACATTTTAAACGAATTTTATGTTTTCTCTATCTTGGAAATCAAAAGTCATAAAACTCTTAATTCTTTCCTTTGGAAATTTTTTCCTTAAAAATCCCTCGACAGATAATTACACGTCAGACCCTTTCTGTATTCTAAACATGGCAAGTCGAAACGGCATATCTAATCAATACTGTCTCCGGGAATTGAAATACGTATTCATTCTCACACAAACTAATACAACATTTTCGGAACTTTAAGAGTGGAAACTTTCTATTAAAGTGTCGAACAACTTTTAGACAATTTTTACGAGCTATTTTCACATTTCTTGAACCTGTTTGGGAGAGTAATTAAAAGCAGCTACCTTTTATTGTTTTAGCTGAAGGGGACACGAGAACTGATGCGAAGTGATTAAAATAGAAGCCTTTAAGTTGGTTGCATTTTATAGCTTTCTTTTTATTCTTCGTTTCCATCCGATTTTGAGAACCGCGATCTTTAAAATTCCGAGACTCTTTGTAAATTGAGATAAAAGTGGTTTACGTCCGGTGATAAAAGTACTGGCATTCTTTACTGAAAACTTAAAATGAGGTTTTTGCTAATTTGTGAATTAAACAGAGCTTAATAAAATTACAAATTGTATATATATGCAGTTTTTAGATGTTAGAAAGCTTTAAAACGATTGTTATATTTATGACTTGCATAAATTTTCTTTTATATTTTCTTAATTGCCCACATTGTATACTGCCCTTTAAATGTATTGTGTTTTTACCACTTGAATTTAATAAAACAAAGTTTAAGCACTGAATATTACAAGGTTTGATTACATATGCTTTGAGAATAAATAAAAAATATTTTTTTAAAACATATTCTTATGTTTCAAAATTTAATACTAAAGGCAAATTATTGTTTTATATTCATAATTTTTTTTACCGTTTTACGATTTATATAGCTAAAAAAGTTGAAGAAATTTGTGCATCCAATAATAAATAAAAATATCAGTAAATATGTGAAATATAGTTTTAAAGTTTATTAATAGTCGACTATTTAAATTTCACACCAGTATAACAAATTTTTATAATAATTCTACTATTCTTTGTTATCATAATTTTTTTTAAATTGATTTGTTGAAAATTTAAAATTTTTATGGTAAATAAAGGAAATTTTAAAGTTTATTCATTCATAGTAAGTATTTTTAAATAAATGATGATTATTGAAAATTTTGTGAAAATTTTAGATATTTAGCATTTAAATAAATTTTTAAAATTTTTTCAAAATATTATCTTAAAAGTCTAAATTATTTTATTGTTTAATATGGCAGCGTAAATTATGCTAAAGGGGAAGCAGATAATTTTCAAAAATTATAATACTTTTAGCAAAAGAAAAATGAGATGAAATTTGAAAAAAAGGCACTTTTAAGTCTACTTTAAAAGTTTCACTGTGTGTGTGTTTAGCTTTATGAACGCATTTTTTTTCAACCTAAGGAAGCCTCTGTAGTTATATAATCAGATAGAGAAAAAATCACTTGAGTAATCATCTTCTTTATACACCAGCAGATAGATGATATTCGACATTTGATTCTAGATTTTAAATATACAAGATATGTTTACAATATGTAGCCATCTAAATTTTCCATTTTTTTTAAATTATTCATCCCAAATTTAGTTACTAAAACTTTAATTTTAGAAAAGACCATAAAATGATATTTTTTGAATACAGAATTATAAAATATTAAAATTATTGTTGCTATTTAAATACCTAGACATAAATGATAATTGTTCAGGAGGATTTTCAAGACAAATGTAAACTGTAAAGGCTACCACTTCTTCAGTGTATGCGGAATCGTTAGATTGTCCAACTGAGGATTATAATTAATTGCGAGTTAGATGTAAATATACCCAAATATTTTTAGAATGCAACAATTGACATGAAATAAAAAATAATTCAGCTGTGTTGGATTATTAAATATAAACCTTTGAAAAATTGTAAGAAATATAATACCAAATTTCCAATACAAACAATCATATTTTTAATTCGAGAAACAACAATCAATCACTGCAATCAATTTGAGAAACAGCAATCAATCACTGCAATCAATTTGAGAAACAGCAATCCATCACTGCAATCAATTTGAGAAATCAACACTCAATTTGAGAAATCAACACTCAATTTGAGAAACAGCAATTTTACTTCCTTTATCATAAAAGAAGTAAAATAAAAAGAGTTTTTATATTATCTTTAGAAAAGTAAGGAATCAAAATGAATTAAATGAAAATGCTTCAAAAGTCTATTTTACAGTACAAAAATTTTATGACTTTTTGTGATTGAACAAATATAGCATATGAAAATTTGCTATCTCAACACTATTTCTAGTACTTGATATGAAACTATATTTTTATGTGTGTCTTAAACCTTTGCATTTGGATGTCTTCTCTCAGATACCAGTCAAGACTGTGCATCTTCAGTCCTTTTATTTATTTATTTTTAATCTTGATTCGCAAAAATACTTGAAAAATGGGTCTCTCACGAAACAGCATCTTAATAATGCTATATATTTATCTTTCGAAGCAAGAAAATTCCTTGCATTATGTATCGAATTATTTTTCTGAGTGTTAAAGAGTAAGATTATATCTGTGGTTTAAACTTTTATGGAAAGATTGGATATTTGTAATTTCTCTGCATTTTTATATCAAGATGCACAAACATTTATAGACATAATTCATAAACGTCTCCATCTACTCCCAAATTTTAAAACTCCTGGTAAGTTTCTGACAGAATGTAAACCATGGACCACTGCTGGATTTGTAATGCTTGAAGATTTGTAATTTCTCTGCATTTTTATATCCAGATACACAAATATTTAAAGACATAACAATTCATAAACGTCTCCACCCCCTCTCTAATTTTAATACCCCTGGTAAATTTATAACAGGATGTAGACTAGAGACCACAGCTGGCATCGAAAACTAATCTAACGAAAGCCAGCTATGTAAACGGATCTAAATCTCTTAACACATAGACATTTGTCTACTAGCGCAGCGTATTACAACATTATTTTTTTTAATTTTAAAAATATTTGAATGTATAAATAAGTTAGCTTATTAATTGATAAAGCAAACAAAATTTACCCATAGTCATAAAGTATCGTAACTACTTTGAAGCTGAAATAATTCTTAATTCCTAAAATAAATATACCATTTGATTAGGAATTCAATGAATTTATTTGTTTTGGAATTAAATACAACAGAGTGGATTAAATGTATTTTTTTCCTGTGGTGTGGAATGCAGAATACTATTTTCAATAAAAACTGCTCATAAACTGAAACTATGATACTTTTACATTATAGTTATGTATTAACGTCCCTCTTGGAAGCAACTAAAATATCAAGGTTCCTAATATAAATATATACGCTCAAGAATCAATTCACATCTTTAATATTTTGTTCTGTCATTATTCTAAAATGCATTTGTCATTAATTATCTATTTTTAATAACAAAATTTTGTTAAAATAACGTACAATATTTCTGATAGCCAACCTTTTAAATCGCGATAGATCAAATGGGGAATTTCCACATAACGACAAAGGCAGCCAACTTGTTGGTTACACCACACCACTTTTCTTCCGCCCAGTTCCTAATTAATATTTAACGTTGAATACTTTTACACAGTTTTCAATATAATTAAGAAAGGCCTCGAGTAATTAGTCATTATTTTCGTCTTGGGGAGGAAAGAGAATGTTTAAAACCCTGTTCCTCTTCACAACGTGTGTTGTGGGACGCTCTTAACTCTTCATCGTGACCCGCGGTTATTTCACCCGATTTCGGACATAAAATTCCAGGAAACAGCGCTACGGGCAAAGTTCTCCTATGCTCTCTTGAAAGCTAGCAGAGATTTTGAAATTTGTATGATCATTCAATTAACTCTGATTTGAAAGAGAAACCACTTTCTTCCATCGCCAGCAGGTTATCTACGCAAAAAGGAGGAGAAAAAAATCGTTTGTTATAATTAGATGGAAAAATTAAGTTTTTATAGTTCCGCTTCTGGCATTTTGAGCTACGTTTTTAAAGATTTCCATGATGTTCTTTCGTTAACGACATATGGTAATGGCTAGGATATTTCGTTGTTTTTTTCGTGGTCTTTTCTTCTCAAACATAAGCGCTACAGCTTTTGCATCTTCTTAATTAGTTAGGCGGAAATTGTTTTAAATTTTATGCACCATTTTCATTAATTAAATTTTGAGAGAAAGGATTTTACACTTTTTATGAAGTTTTAACTAATTCTCTATCTTTTTTGAAAGAAGCGATGAAACTTCACGAATAATGTGTGCTAATCATTTAAATAGAGATTCAATTATTATTTTTCTTTTTTTTAATTTTATTTTTAAAACTTTTCTTCAATATTTGCTTTCGGCATTAACAAGCAGATTTTGCTTTTATCATAGGAATGAAATAAATTATTAAATTTAATTTTTATAGATTGATTTTAATTTTTTTAAAACACTGGTTTCATTACTTGCAAATTAACACCTTTTCCCTTCTGTTTGTGTTTCACGTCTCCTATTGTTTTAAATTTTTTTTGTATTGCATCATTGTTTTGCCTTTTTTTCAATCATTGTTTAAAGAAGTTATTATTATTATTATTTTGGAACTTAAAGTATTTGCCTAGTCATATTTTATGTGCTTCCATCCAATTTTTTCATAATCGTGTATTTTTTCACTTTTCATAACTATTCAGATTTTACCGTATGCTTGGAGCAGTATGATCAATTACGGCTCTTGAGTGGATAAATCACATAAAAACGAAAAAACCTATTCTCTAAAATTTATATACGCCAAATTTGGTAGTTCTAGACAAAGTTGGCTTGCTGTGTTTACCCACATACACAAGTATACACCCTTTATTACTTTCTCGTATACGCAGTACAGAGAAAGTAAACATCAAAAAATTCGATTTTTACGAATCTCCACTTTTTAGGCCTCCCTGAGTTCCAGAAACATATTTTTGGAAATTATTCACCTATCTCTCAGTCTGTGACTAAGATATCACAAAAACACTTTGAGTTCTAAATTGTAATTTGGTATGAGGTCTTTACAGCACATTTGCAGGTTTCTATCAAATTTTGAATGAAATGTTTCCAGTAGAAATCTGTCAGTTCGGCTGCTCGAATTAATCATAAAACGAAGAGGGCTAAATGGATAAAATTCGTTGCACAGATTTAATATCTTTAGTGTAGACACCTGTCAAATTTTGAGCCAAATCTGTCAGTGGTAATTACTGTCTGTCGGTCTATGCTTGCAGAAACATGTAAATGCCATCATTCAAAAACGTAATTATTTAAATATATCAAATCTAGGGCGAAATTTGTGACAACAAACGAAATGTTGCGCAAATTTTTAATTTCAATCGGACTAGAAAAACGTATCTAAAATATTCGATTTCCGGATTCTATTAACGCTCTTCCAGGAATTAATCACGAAAAACTCTTCAAGTATGACACGATAAATTCAACGAAAGTACTAAAATCAGGCCAAAAGCTAATATTTCTTAAATATTGTATGTCAATGTCATGTAAGACGTTCTCCGGTATAAGTCCGTTAGAGAGAATGGGAGAAAGTTTTTGGGAGACCACTCTTGATGGCGTTATTTTTAACAGACATTAATCTTTTCCCTTGAAACCTAAAACAAATAATAACTCTTAATTAATATCATTACTCAAATATTCTAATCAGTTTTGTTCCAAAAATACCAAGTCACTCATGGTCTTGAATTCCTTCCTCCGTCGGATGGAAAGTGACGGGGTCTTGAATAGCCTTGCTGAGTTCCTTCGAATGTAAGATGACCCTCTTAATGACTCCGTTAATGATCGTCTGAGATCCACAGAAATTAGCTAATAGCTGTTTAATGCGCACTAAGGACCTATCATATTATCACCTAATTAACACCCTTTCTTAATTAGGGAGCTTAATGAAGAAAGGTTTTAATTACGGTTCCTTTATTTATTCTGTGCCTTTATTTGCACTTCACCACTCTCCCCACCCCCTCCTTTTTTTTTCTTCCTCCGTTTCAACAGAAAATGGATTTTTTTTTTTTCGCTCTTGTTAAAAACTAAGGGCTAAATTTCTTCATTCAGTAGTGTTAATTACACTTTATAGTTTTATCTCGAAATAAATATGAAGATAGAAAAAATAAAAGATTTTTCGTTTTGATTCCGGACATGAATGGTTACGTAATTTGTGCGCCTGAATGAAAAGTGATTAACATTCATTAACCTTTAAAAATTAGTTATGTGTTTTATCTTCAAATTATGCTAATGAAGTTAAAATGTTATATTAAAATCTTCCAACTCTGTTATATTAAAATCTTCCAACTCTGTTATATTAAAATCTTCCAACAGAGTGAACATAGAAAATTTGCTGTGGTAAATACAAATATTTACATTCTGCGATATAGCCACATTTCATTTTTCATATTCATTTCTTTAAATAGTTTTTAATTACAAAATTTTTCCCTCTAGACTTTTAAACTTTCTCTCTCTTTCTTACTTATTTTTTTACTTTCTTCTATACACTATTTTTTCAGAAGCGTAAGCAAATATTTCTCTCATTTTTATACAGTCTCATTTATACGTAATACAAAATGAAGTCTCCTGAAAGAGTCTGTATGTTTAAAAGAGAAAAACTCTAGAAATACTTAACTGATGTTAAAGATATTTGCACCTGCACAGAAAACTCAGAAGGAAGACATTCCTGATTGGTCAAGACCGGAAAAATAACTTAAAGATTTGGGAACAAATTGGAATAATGAAAAACTGAGAAAAATGTCAAATTAAAATAAGGTGACAGTGATTGGTTTGGGTTTATGGCATTAGTTTTCTATGGTTCAATTGAAAGAAATAAGTTACCGATGATTTGTAGAATAGCTTCAAAACTACTCTTAAATAGAATAAAACATTGCCGCAATTAATAAGAACTACACCTTAATCAAAAATTACCATTCTATTATGACTTCCATTCTTTCCATACAAGAGAAACTCAGTCAGAATCCTAAAGCAAAATCCTTTTGATGCATGATTATTTCAATCGACGATTTATTATTTTTTTTAGGGTGCACGAGGAAAATTGCGAAGATTTCACTGTCACCAAAGGGTGACTAGCTTTTCTTTTGGAATGCAATTACTACACCAGAAGATTCCGCGGAAGCCTTTTCAGGCACAATCGAAAATCGTTGATTTGCTGGAAACCGTCTGCTTTTGATCCTAACAAAAGAAAGTGCTTACTTATGCAGAACAAATCAATAGACCTGATAATTTTCCTCACAAAAGTCGCGAAAACCCTTCCATCAAGTCAAATCTTAAGTTTTTCAGTCGTGAAAGAGGTTTTCCCACAAAAGGCCCGAGCAGAACAATCTGCCTTTTAATTTTTATGAAAAGTCTCTCCAAACGATTTTATGACAAGTTGAAATTAATTTTTAGTCGAAACTTACTGAAAAAGGGAAAGTTTGAAAAAGAGAAAAAGTGGTTGTAAAATGAAATATGCTTATTGTTAGTCAAAACTTAAGGCGGAGCGTTTCAAAATGGATCAAATGAAGGGAAAAGATAAAAATTATAAAAGTATTCTAAGTAAGGGAAATTATCCTTTAAATAAAATATTTTGATGAAATTGACTAGTTCCCTTTAAAAAATTGCATAAATGAATATCATTTTTAAAAAAATTGAATTTATTTTTTACCGTATTAACAAGGATATCTTTTATATATTTTCATTATTTTTTTTATTCTTTTAATAACACAGAAATGTACAAAAATTTAAAATTCTAGCACATGAAGAAGACAGTGAAAAGTCGAAAACATAATGCCATTTTAATAATCAAAATAAATTAAATGATAAAAAATACTAAAATTATAATGAAATTCATATTCTTTTTAGAATTTATCTAATATTTTAAATTTTAGTATAATCACAATACAGTAATCACGAAAATTTAATTTCAATCCCAAATTTAGTAAGTAGCTATGTAATAATTTCAATTCTTCTTATAGTTCTTCTTCCAGTTTTCTTTTTCATATATAAATAGTTATTGTAGATACACTTGCTCACCTTCATTAGTGATTCCTATTTCAGTCGAATCACTTTTGAAATTGAGATTCAGTGTTAAGTTTTCATTTCGTTATTGATGATAAACATCACTGAATTCAATTTTTGGGTGAATAACATTTAGCATTCATAATGCATAAGATTTAATGTTCATCTTTAGTCACTTGTAAAGTCAAAAAATAATACTAAATTTTGAAAAAAATTTTATACATATTTAATAAGATTACATTTAAAAGAAATTGAAATTATAGTTAAATTTATTGACAATATACATTCAAAAAATTCAAAATTCAAAATTATTTTATTTGAAATGGAATCCAGCCATCCCACGTTCATCCAGGAACTGGCTATTTTGTTGATTTACTTTAAACTTGTGTCAGTTTTTTTTTTGGGGGGGGGAAGGGGGGTTATATCTTTTCTACGCAACCTAATGTTAATTTCATTATTAACTTGTATTTTTTTATAATTGCAGATGTTATTTTATTCCACACAAAGTATATAATTATATTTGTAGCAATAAAAGTTATTAATTTTATCAAAAAGAATGAATACTTACTAACATTGATTATTTTTCAAAAACTGCCACAATTGCATTGCTTTGTTATTATTTGTGAAGGAATTGATATTTACAAGCATTGCATTGTATAATTTTACATAAATTGGGAATCAAACCTAAATAATATAACCACCAAAAAATTTACGCTCAGACTCGAACAATAATCCTACGATTTGTCTCCTTCAGGCTATGGCAATACATTCATCTTGCATCAAAATACAGTAATATCTTTGGATAGAAGAAAGAATATATAAATAAGACTAAAATTATTCTGATCACAAACTTAAAATAATTTTATTTTCTATTTAAGAAATAACTGTCCTAATAAATAGCAGTTTCATTTCTAATAATTTTATTTTTAATTTCAAAATATAAAAAAAACTGTCATTCGAAAAGAAACCAAGCTAATAAACATTTATAATTATACAGAATGTCCCAGAAAAATGGGTGCCGTGATGATTTCTTTATGAAAAAAAAAAAGATTTCCGATAAAAAAATAACTTACTGGATATTGCTGAAATGGAGTAAATAATGGAACAATCCGAATGACTCAAGGAAGTCTACAGCACAAAACTTTGTTTCAGATTAAATTATTACTTTAAAATGCTATGATGTGGAAAGTTTACTCTTTGATGAAAAATAAAAACCTATTTATATTTTAATGATAGTATTATTGAAATTCGAAAATTTTTAAGAATTATTCTATATTATTAAGACATCAAAATAAAAAAGGGAATTCATAGAAAACATGATCCTAGTATAGGTTTTACAAACGCAAGTTTTAAATCGATTCATTTTTTAATAATTTTCTATTTATTTAATTTTATTTATGTTTAAAGAGTTAATTTTTTAAAAATCAATCTATATTTATACTTTACAAAGAGAAATGAATAACTCATTTGGCAGTTATCTCATGAGATATTTAATATTACCATTGGAATACAAAAAGTTGACTACTCATAAGCATCCATATGAAAAAGAAACTCTACAGAAATGTTGAAATTTGCATAAATTGCAAGCAAAATTATGTGAGCAATTTTTTTAGCAATCAAGATTTAACAAGTAATAATTTTTTGGCGAAACGTTTTTTAGAAATGATGTATATAGATGAAGTTTTTTCCCATCAAAATAATTCCTTCAATTTGTAACATTCTTTTGTTTGAAGCAAAACATCTTATACAAACAAATAAAAAATCTTTTCTGTTTCCAGTTTCAATTTCTGTGAATGAACTGAGGGAAATGAGACAAAAAATTAAGGAGATCGAATTTATAATGCTCACAATTTATTCTCTTACATACAAAAGAACAATGAAAGATACATAGAATAATTTTGAACAACAGTTAAAAAATAAATCGATTGAATTTATCCTCGATAGAATGCATCCATAAAAACGTGAATATATATTTCATTAGAACAGTATCATAAGCTCATTATAACGAACAAAGAACAATCATTGATAGGAAAAAGAATGACGAAGTGCAGGAAAAAAATCATTTGTAACAAAAGAAACGCTTTGCAAGAAAAATCTATTACAAGTCGTCGCCATTTTTTTCACGCCATTTGAAAGCCTTTTTTTCATACGAAGATGGCAGATCTTGTGTATTATGTGCTATATTGACCAGCACACGGTTTGCTGATCAGCCCGCATAAACGGAAAAGTGTTAATGCCTCTTGGCTGGATCAGAAAAAAATGCACGTTCGGTTTTCAATTAGACACCCGGGTCAGCGGCGATTAGTGCTTTGAAGAGTTAATGTCCCAGAGAACGTCGATATTTCAAAAGGTTTTTACCCTTCTTTTTGCCTATCAGCCTTGCTAGGTTTGCCACATTTGGCGACCTTTTGCTTTAAACAATAGAATGTTCTGAATGGCCATTAATTGCAGTGAGTCAATTAAAATTTCAATTTTTTTGCAGCGTCGTTTCAGAAGAAATTCATGATAGAAATCATAGAAGAAAAAAATTATAGTTTTGATGCTGAAATTATGGATATTTTTGATGTAAGCATAAAACTGCCACCGAAAATATCTACCCATAAAGCAAGAAAGCATAATTTTTTTCCTTTCAGTTTAAAATTGTCATTTATTATTAATTTTGAATTTTCGATACAGGACACAAAAGAATCAAAAAATAGAAATTTTAAATTGTTTCCTATTTCTATGGAATTTGTAATTCAGCATCTTAAATGATATTTTAACAAAAGCATGCTCCGAAATCAGAGTCATTATTGAAAAATGTTCAACGATACTAATTTAACATCGTTAGCATCTTTTTTCTACATTGGAAATGCCGTGTGGGAAACGTTCGCACTATTCATTGTTGACATAACTATAATTTTTAGAGAAATAAGTTCAAATAACAATATTGAAAATGTATTTTAGAGCTTTAGCGCAATAAGATTTGTATATAAGCAACGTGTTCATCATAATTTTTTCAGAGTTTTTTTATTTCATACTTTCTAAGAAGTTCGGTGATTCAGGACAAAAATAATTTGATGTTTCTGGGTCTTCTTGTTCGAATATGTACGAAGACATGCATCTTTAAGACCTTATAAATTTTTAAATCAAGGAAAACTCATTTTTTCAATTTAACTTTACAACTATGAGAACTTAATTATTTAAATTTTTAGGTGATCTAGACTTGTCCATGTCTTGTATGAGCATGGGACATTATATAATGTTTTTCCCCTATTAAATTGTGTATTATGTGTATTCTTTTTTCCCAATATTTTTTTCTCTAGTAATCCATTATTTTCTTACATAGTGCAAAGTTTTAATTCCTTTATTCCATTCGGATACAATGCTTCTATGCTTCATATACCTTAATTAACATCCTTAGGGAAAAAAATTCAATTGCAGTTCATAACAGATATTGCTTATTTTTTATATTGAATACAGATAATCAAATATTTAGAATTTTAATAATTTTCTTTCTAGAAGGAAATCCCACTTTTGAAAAGATTAATGATTAAGGCTTCCGTTATGTACCTTTAGACTTATTTTGAAGGAATCTAAGACTGTACTTTTTTCAAATATAGTCCTCCTTTTTTGATATACACGCAATGTGTGACATATTTCAATGCATGTCTTAATTATATGATTTTACGCTATCATGTACTTCGTTTTTCAAGTATATTTCAAAGAAAGAATCATAAAAGAGGCAATTAGCAATATTTGCTAACGGTGGCCATTGACCCCATTTTACTGGGCATCAAAATTAGTTGTTTCATATTTTAAAAAAACTGTATGTCATGCAACCGTTTAAAAAAGAAAAATAAATTGTTGTAATTTTCCAAATAATATTTTTCCTAAGAGAATTTAGATCCCGATATTTAATTTGAGTTTAATTGTGGCCTTTAAAAGATAATGCAATTTCATTAAAACAATTTACAAACCTAGTTCATAAGTAATGCTTATATAAAATAAACGTTTCTCTTTATTTTCTCGTATATAAATTATACAAAAGGGGAGAATTGCTATCACCAAAAAAATTAAACAAAAATTGTGGATGAATCACTGCAGTTCTGTCTTCGCGAGTCTGAATAACACCTTTTTGAAGTAATGTTCGCCTGTCTATTAAAACGGAAACTCGAAACACTTTGAACTAATTGGATGAAATTTTTTATATGGTCTATCTCAACATACATCTGGGTTTTTGACATTTGTGTATTAATCTCATCTCGTGCTACCAGCTACCAGAAAGTAATGGCCAAAATTTCATGCTAATATGTTCTCCCTTAATTATTGTTCGTGGCATGCAATTAACCCCCGGGCTGCGTAATTTTTTAAAATCACTATTTTAATGCGATGTTTGAAAATAAATTCAAATTTTTTCAAAGATGGTAAACTGATACTATATATTACAAGAATATAATAAAAATATGTAATCATAAAAATAAACACTCTACCCTGCAGAAAACATAGGATGCAATAGAAAATGGACTGATTGTCAACCCGCGGAGAAATCGCGGAGTACGCAACTGGAGGGCTAATAATGCATCAATACTTTTCTTAGAAAGTAAATTAAAAAATTTCTGGGAGAGGATCTCCTACCTGATTAAAACACGTTACTAAATAAAAATTATATCCGCTTAGATAAAACTTGTTATTAAATAAATACATAAAATGTGTCTGCCACATTGAGATTCAATTCTAGCTAGTATAGCATAGCACAATTTTCCAAATTTCAAAGAGTAACTGACCAAACCTTTCTTCAGCGGGGACAAAACCAATTTAAATAATAAACGAAATCAAACTATATTTTTCATGTTTAGCCTTTCATATTTACAGATAAATAGAGTATTACAGAAAAAATATTCGAATCTTAAAAGAAATGGCAATAAAATAATTGTGTCTTGCTTCATATTGTAAATTGCCATCTAACCGCTGTTACAAAATGGTTACAAGCCATACTATTAGCTATTATTTTGCAATATAAGGATACAAGTCCTATCAAACTATTATTTCAATTAAGATGGCTGGGTTTACTAATAAAAATTTGCTGAGACAATAAACAAAGAGAAAGATGTTGGATAGAATTATATTCAGTAAACTACCTGCATCACAATTATTTCTTCCCGTAATATTTTAGTTCCTGAAGGTCATTATTTAATTATTTTAAAATTAAGATATTTTTCTGTTTTCCTGTTTACAAATTTAATAAACAAAAATATATCCTATTCCTCTTTACCGGTTACATATTGCGAAAGAATATGTAACAAGCATGCTACTATTTATTACTACTACTATTTATTTGTATTTAATTTTCTCTCAAATGTTTGTTTATCAACTTTCTTCATACGGTTTATCTGAACTAAAGTAGAACGAAAAATTTATTTTATTTGTTCTTAGTAAAATACAATTATTACAATAAATAATTATATTATTTAGTATTACATTAAATAATAGGCCCTTATTTAGCCCCTGGATTCAAATTCTTGTTAAATGGGACTCCAGAGTAGAATTTTACGTGATAATGGACTTGGTTTCTTCAGCTTGAAATGGTTCATCTCAAGGGCAACAAATTAACCAATTAACCAATCAACAAATTAAAATTTATTTTAGTGGCAGATTTTTTTAAATCTAATAAATGGGAAGCTCATTTATATAATTTCGAAAAAATAGTTACAAATTTGAAAATAATAATTCTTGGTAATTTCTATTTGTTTAAGTCTGCTTTCCAATTTCTTCTCATTTGAAATGGATTGTATAATTTGTAAGCAGAAAGTAATTTTAAGCAATCATAAAATCAAAAGTGAATAACGTCAATTGTTTATTTAAAAATGGTAACATATTTTTATCAAAAAATGGTAACATTTTTATCCAGAATATTTTATCAGTTTGTGTCTACGAAAATCTGCATATAAACCAATATATTAAATATGATCTATATATTTTATGTAATTTGTATATTTCAATATATTTCATTAAATATATCTCATATATTGAATGTACTGCATATATTTCAATAAAACAATAATATATATCTATAACCATTAAGGATTAAATAAGCGCAATGCAATAACTTACTAATAATACTGTCTATATAATTAGATTTTTACATTTGAATAATGCCAATTTTGGCGAAATTTTTCTAATTGGCGGTCCAAAAAAAAGCTTAGCAACCCCACTTTTTAAAATGAGACGTATAAAACAGCGGAGAACGGGGGAAAAAAACTCCACCGAAGCGAGCAAAAACAGCCAGCAGTGGTATGGTAATCTCCATCTAATTATCAAGAGGGAATCTCTTTTGTAAAAAAGTGATAAAAACCATCGGAGAGTGTGTTTTCGATACGCTAAAAGGAACATTTATTATATCCTCCGATAAAAGAGACCATTTCGTGTTCAATGAGAGGGTAACATGCGAAATGATTTTTAAAGAACAATCAATAGCTTAAAGACCATATGAAAGAGCAACCCTCGTGGCCTATGGACAGTTCTTTCATAAGAGAAAGACAATAGTCTCAGTTTTAATGGAAAAACACCAAACTGGAAATGGATTTAAAAAATGGCCATAAGGATTACAGCGTTAAGTAAGATAATTAGAACTTCTTGGGGCGTCTTTTTCTTGTTCAAAGCCGTTGGCAATTTATTAAAAAAAGAAGATTTTTACATTTGTTTGCAGTTGAAGTTAGCGAAAATATTTGCTAAAAATATGTTGCTCAGTTTTGCTAAAATAATAAAGTCCGAACGATTTTCGATTACTTAGAAATTTAGTTTATTTTTATTCGCTTTCTAGTTTTTTTTTTTTTTTCCTTCTGTGTTCTTAAATTTTTTAAATAGATAGATTTCAACAGATGAATATTTTATTACATACTAGCCGCCTTTGGCGACCAGCTGGTTCGCCATGAGTAATGGGCTCTAAAATTTTCAATTAAATCACATATTCATTAACCTTGAAGTAACTCCGGGCATTGATTGGCCTGAAATTAATATGTTCTTTAAGATGATGGACTGAAAGTTCTAAATATTTTTTCTAAGTTCTAAAGCGTTTTCCTAATAATATTCTTTCATTTTATAAATCATTCAGTTTTAATGATTGATTTAGAAGGCTGATTGATGTAGCAACTTTTATTTAAAATATTAATAAAAATATTTTGTAAAATGTGGCTCACAGAGCAAAGTATGAAGAAATCTAAAACTCATTATTCATAAATGCATTGTTTGATTCAAACTACATAAAATGTAATTATTTACTTCATTTAGATCAAATTAATTGTATTAAACAATATATATGCCTATTAATATTTTACAAATTGGCCATTGGAAAGGAATTTGAATGCATATCATGTATAAATTCAATCCTGTATAAATAAAGACAATTTATTCAATTAATGATTTAAATATTGCAAACGATCATAGAATCCTTTGCTTTGCATTTATTTTTTTAGAAAATATCACATTTTATATTTATTTTATTTTATCCAGTCACGTGTTAAAAGTTGCATTTCTTTAGATTTATTTTGCGATGATAGTTTTTTTATTCGAATTTCCGGCATTCTTTTATTTTATCCAGACACATGATGGTTAAAATATTTCTTTAAAAATTCGTTAAAAATAGAAGCTTACATTATAAATTAAAAAAAACTGATACCGTCAGAAAGCTAATTTTTTTATCTTTAAATTGATATAAAAATCATGTTTGTGCAATAATATTTTCGGAATATAGCGGAAAAACATCGAAATTTGGCTTAAATTTTAATTAATTCAAATTCTAATTAAAAATTTGAAAAAAGGGTTCCGAGGTGCACATTCCCGACCTCCAAGGTATACATGTACCAAATTTGGTATCTGTAGGTCCGACGGTCTGGCCTGTAAATCGCCAACACACACACATTGAGCTTTATTTTAAGTATAGAGTATAGAAAAATAAGCAAACATGTTTTTTAAATATCTAAATGAATTTCAATATTTCATCGATGAGCAGATATTAGATTGCCTGCAGTTTTTAAATTCTATTCAATTAAACAGATTTTTAGTTTTAATTAATATGGTATTCGCAATATTAAATACAGCACATGTTTTTGATAACATATATAATTTTCTTAAGAAGAAAAGTAATATATAAGAATTTTCTTCTACTTTTTACTAGCTTTTTTTTCCTAAATTGATTCAATTGATTCGTAAATTCTTTGAATAATTTATTAAATACTCATGATGCAACATTTAAAATTTAAAAAAAAACTGTGAGCAAAATAAAAACAAAAAAATAATATTCAAAAATTTTAATGACAGTTATTTACTGAAATTAGTGAAATTTTGCTGCATTGAAAATTTTTGATTTCGATTAAAATATTCTGTATTGGTAATTTTAAACTACTGGAAGTCATGTTAAAAGATAATAGAATGCAAATAAAAAAGTCTAAATTGTCATAAAATACCATTCGGAACTCATCTTATGAAGGTGCTTTGCCACTATCCGTCCCACACTTTCTTAACCACTATATTTACAATAATTTTGAATAGATTTTAATCGTAGAAATTTATGTTGTAGGGAGATGGTCGAATGGTAAATGGATTATCCAGCCCAAATGGAGAAGATGTGAAATTCTCATTTTTCCATAATTTCTTACTGCTGAGGATAAAAAGATAATTCAAACAAGGCGAATTATTACCTCATCATAAAAAACAATTTTTGTGTTGAAATTTCTTCGATAGTTGAAAATATTTCATATTCAGCATTGAATTTCGATTTCTTTCAAACTGCATTTTGTAACACGTTGTTAGAAATCGCTCATTAACCCCCGCCTCTTATCTTTCCCCAAAAGAACATTGTATTATTTTAAACATATAATTTTTTTTTCTAGAAGAAAAAACCTTTATTAAGGAATATTTGAGAAAATTGATTGTGGTGCAACAGCGTGCAGATAACCTAACTTTTTTTCGTAGCAAACTGACAATTTGAATAAATTGCAACTAATTAATTGAAATACAGACTAAATTTAAGTTCTTTGAAAATAAATATTTATTCAGTTTTGGCAGGTAATAAAAATAAAAATAGCTCTGAAAAATATATGAAAAGTTCAAAAAGGTTTTTTATACAATTACATAAAAAAAATTATTTTTCTATGAATAACTGTTACAATAATTATAAACTATAAGGTACAGAAATAGTCACATATATTTTTTGTTATTCATATAAATCAGTCTTACTAATCAAAATTTACTTTAGCATTTTTCTATGTATATTACTTAATTCATCAAATAATCATTTTGGAAGAAAATGCATAATGTAAGCTGCATTTTTCAAATATGAATCAGTTTCCATCGGTGACGAAAAAGTACGAAAATAATTCTGATGCATCATTAAACCACCATCAGAAATGTGTTCCAATGTATCATTTTCTGCTACATTTGGTCAGTGATATGTTCCCTGAGAGTGTGACAGTTACTTCGAGATGGTCTCTTGAAATACTGACACGCCTTTCATAATGACGCTCGATGTCAGATATCGATGACATTGGTCAGATTTGTCGCCAAGATTCTTGTATTAGCTGTCATTCAATTAATCATCTATTGAAAAGTTAATACTCGAATAATGTTTTCCAAAGTTTCCGGTTAATTTAGGTTGATTAGATTGTATTTGTAATTGTATGGACCTGGAAAACGCATATATTATATAATAACTGCAAATATTTTACCTTTTAATGATCAATTATAATGGTGAATGATACTTTGGATTTTCTCAAGATCTCATCAGATACAAGTTCACTAAATTAGTAATTTGTAATTATTTTATATCTTCCAATATTTTATTCTAATATTAATCAAAGCAAAGTTTCTAGAATAACTCACATGAAATTACCATTTATAAATGATTTTTGAACGATAGACTACATTGCAAACATTTTTCAACCTTTTTTTAAATAATTTTTTAATTAAATGCTTTAAATTATATGACTAGTTTCAATATGACTTTTTTTAAAAGCTGCAAATTTCGGATACTTTTCTATTTTTACACTATAACGATTTAAAAAAAAACATAATAAAAGTAAAATGGACTGAGCATCAAAATTTTCAGCGTCAAAATTTTTTTTTTTAAATTGTAAGAAAGTGTGATATTTTTTGCCTAAAAAAAGGCATAAAGCAAAAAGCTTCTAGTTTAAAAATTTATTAAAATTATTTGTTCAAATCTTGCAGATAAGTTTCCCATTTCCTGAATTTAAAAAACTCTCCTTCAATCCATTCTTTAAGTATTGGGGCTTGATTGATAAATAATGCAAAATTTTCCTTTTTTAATGTAATGCATTAAAACTACTATAGAATATTTTTAAATGAACAATATTGTTTATTCTCCAATTCAGGAACTGTAGAATACATTTGCCAGATTTGAATAAAAAATATGCATTAAGTTTTAATTTGTGAAGTTTCTCTCAAAAACATTTTACGCAATTTAGAATTCGAGAAAAGCACATTTAAATGTAAAATAGCATTAAAACATCTATTGTGCAATTATAAAAATCCTTGTAATTTTCTAAAGAATAAACTTAGAAAGGAAATTGAAATGGTTTATGAAGAATATTACTAAGAAATTTAGTATATTGATATAATAATTGCCTTCATGATCATAACTGTTTCATTAATTTAAATACTTGATACTTCTTCTTGAATACAGCCGACCACCCCGCCACCACTGAACGTAACAGTATCGACAGGATTTGTTGTGGTCGACTGCAATAGTTGATACTGTGAAAGTATTGCGATTCATCACATTTTTACATCGATTTCTAAAATTTCTAATTATAATTAGTAAATGAAAGGAAAAATATTTTAGAAAAATTATTTCTTTCTCTTGATAACCATTATTCCACATTCTTCTAATACAATAATATTTTTTTATATTGTAAATTCAATATAAAATATATATATATATATATATATAATTGTTTTAAACTGAATTTCCCCAAAAAAGATTGATATACTTCTTTCCAGTGGTTAGGAACTTTTAATAATCAAAATTAACAGAAAAAAATTTCAAAAGGGTGTTGCTCTGTTTTGAATGGTGCCTTAGAGGAGATATATGCGGGTACATAAGGTTAAAACTTATAATGCTGTAGACTTTATTTAAGCTATCAGATATTTCTTACACCCAAATTATCCAATAGTGCCATATTCTATTTTGGCTCTTCCCTCCCTTAAGAAATGTTATCCTAAGAAACAATGTATTCCAGTGTTCAACCACAGGTAAATGTGAAGGGCGAAGTCGCTCTTTGATACCGAAAGACAATATTGTCTGCAACATTTAGCTTTTTAATCCTTATCTAAAAAGTGAATGTAGCAATCAATTTTTATTAAATAGTGAAAACAATGAACCAGTAGTAAAAACAATACATAGTACAATATGATACAATACATAACCAATTAGAATTCATGAAAATAAAAACGAAAAAGGGCCACTTATAAAGAAGATTAGCAATTTAAATGTTACAAATCGTCTTATGATTTGGACCATTTATCTAATGATCCAATACTTTGCTATTTCTTAGCAATTTAATACTTAATTATCTGTGAATCGGATGATTAATGCGATGAGCAATGGTTAATATGAATTTGCACTATCTCAAGGAGCCATAATTTTTTCTTTATAGTATAAGAACTATAGAATTTGCATAATTATAATGCTGACTCTCGAATCGACTTGAATCGAGTTTTTTTGATAATTATAATCAAAAAATTTGATTTCGGCATTTTGATGAATCCACATGTTTTAGAATTCCCTGATCTCTAAAAACACATATTGTCTGCTGGTATTATATCTTACTATCCATCTAATCAAAATCCACAGCTAAATCAAAATATGAAAAATAAAGTAAATATTTGTAACATACCAGTAAAGAATTTCTAAAAGCATTTTTGAGTGCTTTTATCACTTCTCGCTAAATTTAGCTGTGGAGGTCAGTTGTTAAGTTCTCAAGATCAGGACCGGTGGGTATTAAGTTCGAGATGCAATTCCAACCCTCCGATACAAAGATCCAAATACCCACCGTTGGTGTGACACGTAGCTCAGAGAGGAAGGTTCAGGTTTTGTCTCAGTCATCACTCTGAAGATGTTTCAAAATTATAACCTCCGTTCCAAAATAGTCATAATGTTGCTTTAAAATGCGAATCATATAATTAAATTCAAACACTTTTTATTTATACATTAAAAAACTCATAGCTAAAAAAAAATCTCTATTTTGCAACCTACATTGGTCTTTTGGAGCACCATTACCTTTTAATATGAAATTTTAAAAAAATTTATACACTATTAATAAGCGAGAAGAGATATGCAATAATTTGATTTAAGCTATACTTGTTTCAATATTAATTCTTGCTTCTCTAAGTAGTTCTTGCCAAACTAAATTTTTTTCTCTGACTTTCATATAAAACTTTATTTTTTTTTTTTCTAAAATGCTTACCACAACCCTAAAAATGCATGCTAAACAACCAGTCTGTAAAAGTCTTGAAATATTTTCTTAAATTTCCGTTTTAAAGAAAACTCTTCCATGGAAGAAAGAAATAGTGGTAATAAAATCCAAAACCAAGTAAACATAAGTGTTTCAAGTACAACATATCGATAGCTAATTGACATTATGTGAGTGAAATATTGCATAAAAGTAGTGGCTCAAAATTTTAAATTACAGATGTAGCAAAATAATAATAGTCCATAAATGAAGGTAAAAATAATGCAAATATAAGTTGCTTACAATAAATAATGTCCGCTATTTTTCTATCATTCTAATTATTCTGTGGGAAGATAAGCAGGAGTAAATAATTATTGCAGTCTAATATTATCACAGATAAACAATATATATTATAATATATAGCTTATCTATGATATATATTGTTAATTAATTTTATTATTTAGGTTAATACTTCGGATAATATGTCAAATTGGCCTATATTCATACGCAGATATAATCTCATGACAAATAGAATCAAACATATTTAACGCATGGTTCACAATGTGTTATAGTTCTTTCGTTTGTAAATGATAGTGGTTTGAAAAAATTTAAAGGCGTGGCATATTAAAGACATGAATATTGAGATGGCAGAAATTAACTCCATTTTATTGATATGAAAAATTTATGTTCAAAGCCCATTCAAGTAAAAGACAATATCCTAAAGCATATAATGAATATATATATATATATATATATATATGTATTGCATTACAACAACACGGCCATTTCTTGATTCTGTTCATCCATGACATCAATAAAGATAATCAGTTGGCCATTATAACAACTATCACCATTGTCGCAGTGTCAATTAACCCACAGAATGTCATCCTCCGCTATTAATGGGCGTCGAGAAATATCGACAATCATTTCCTTTTTCTGTCTGGCGATCCAAATGTAAAAACTGTCACCCGATTCATTACTCGTTTGTTTCCTCCCTCTTTAGCACATAATGTAGTCGGAATGGTAGAAAAAAGGACCGCCCGACATGTTGAAAGAAGAATAGCTTGGCATAAAACAAATGTCCTCCTCGGTTCATTTTTCACCGCGCCTTGTCATCCGATGCTATTGCCTTTTGTGGCTACGTGCTCAAGAGGAAGATTTTTTGGCTATTTTTGATGGTTTTGTAGGGTTGCTAGAAGATGGATGTTTCATAGCACAGCAAACAAGAGTTAATAAGTGGAATTCAATTAACGACACGTATTATCGGCATCGCCCAATATCTATTCAATTTAATTCAGTCATTAAATCCTTTTTATATATAATATTAAACTTGGCAATTTATAAATACTGCAAAACATTTTAGTGCTGACTTAATTTTTTAATGAAAATAAACAGCGTCACGGGAACGTTCATTTCATGCTCCTGTGATACATATTAAACAAAGGGGAGACCAAAATTAATGAATGTTTTAATTTCCACCATTCATGCAGTAAAGTGTTGGCAACTTTATTTTAAAACTATTTAACGGTTGTTTGATAATTTAGGGTTGGTAAAAATGGAGCGTTACATGACATAATAACGTGTTTTCGTTTTTGAAAAATGTTTTTAAAAAAATGAAAGTCTGACAGCCGAAATTTGAAAAATAGTCGTGATTTAACAATGGTCGTGATTAATCGTGTGATTTAACATTACTTTTTATGAAGTTATTAATCACAAATGTCTATGCTAACAGGTTCCCAAATACGCATGTGCAACATTGCATAAGAAATTAAGGCACATGAATGCAAAATGGTCATGGAAAATAACAATAGAGAGTATACATGCCAGAAAAGCTATGGAGGTCATTTGCCCTATATGTTATTCCATGCATAACCGATTTATGTATGTATTTTACGATTCAATGAAAACATAACAATTTAAATGTAAAAAACTCTTTATTTAATTAAAATCTTGTTTTGTTATGTAACACTAAACGTTGATCTATCGTGCAATGCTCCATTTTTACCAGCCCTAAACTATCAGCTGTCAAATGGTTTTTCAATAGGGTTGCCAACACTTTATTACAAGAATGGTGAAATTCAAACATTGCATTAATTTTGGGACACCCTTTACATCGTCAATCTACTTATATTTTTTTTATCTAATGCGTATCTTGTAGTACAGTAGTATTAGTAAGGACAATGATAACTTGGGCAGTAACCTAGTTCAGATGACTAGTAAGTGATATGCATTGACTAAACTGGATTTATTGACTCTCAAGAAACATTATTAAATTTCAGAATTTAGATAGTTTTAACAGCATATTAGAATCTGTTCGGCAGCTAGTTCAAAAATATCTACCTAACACTTAAATTTAATAGGAGAAAAATTATAAATATAGAGTATTAAAATGAAATGATATCCTTCATGATCTCAATTCCTTCTCGATAAAAGATCCGCCATAATCTAAAAACATTTTAACAAGAATCGAATGTCATGATTAATCTATTGCTCCAGTTTCTAGAATATAGATAAAGTAAGGAGTCAAACTTTAACAAAGAATTTACAAATTTTTTTCTAAACAAAACAATAATATCTAAAAAAATTAGCCAAATATTGGAAATGAAACAAAAATTAAAATTTTTTAAAGAATATAGTAATTTAACATTTAAGAAAATCTAGAATTTTAAGATCTAGATTCCAAGTTCTATTTAAAGGATAAACTTTACGAAATTGTAGAAACTATTATTTATTTTACATTTATAATTAATTTTTTTATAATATTCCTTGTTTAAAGCCAAGAAAAAATGAAACAATTTTACCTAAAATTATGATGAAAATTCATAATTGCTTACCAAGATTATCATTTAGTCTAAATCAATTAACACATTAAAGTCGGGAGTCGTTGTACTACGATTTGATCAGCGTTAGCTAGCATACTTTCGTCAAGATCCCCCGCCTTTAATGTGTTAATATAACAATTAATCCTATTCTAAGTAAAACTGTTGGAGCCCGGAAATATATAAAAACACCCAAAATTTGTATGAGTTAATTTCATCCGCCTATCTATTTATTTGCATTTTCGAATTATCACGATCATATAAACGAACGAACAGACAGACAATTCCTTGACAGATTCCGTCGAAGATTTAATCGAAATCTAATGAAATTGACAAATATCAAATTACATGCTTTTAGTTCATTGCAACTTTGGATTCTTTTGTTTACAGAGAGACGGGCAGATAAACAAAATGTGTTTTCTCATTTAAATATTAAACAAAAAATATAATACTTCGTATGCGAGAATATAAAAATTTTCCCTAAGATTTTAATATCGTAATATTTTATTTAAACCAATATTAAATAAGTACAATTACGAATTCTACAATAAATTTAACAAACAATAAAATTTCTAAAATGGTGTATTCTATTTTTTAAATTATGTAATTTTTTTTCAATTCCTATAGGAAAGCAATACGATAAATAAAATAAGTAATACTCATATATAAACTATACCCATAAACAATATTCGTACAAAAAAATTGGGAAAAAATAATAAGCGTTATTATAGTTTTTGTGTGTTTCATTTTAATGGTGTATATGCATTCAGCCGTAAAAACTAACTTTTACTTAAAAAGGATATTATGTAAATACACTTGTATTTACTACTTACAAATACTGTATGTTTCATACCATTACATGATTATTGCGTTCATGTAATGGTAGGAAATGTATTGAACATCTCATATAATTCTTACATCATTATATTTCATCTGGTTTTTTGTTTCAATACCATCCAAGAGCTTTTCGAATTTCAAGCACTCGAAGAACGGCTTACTAACGGATTAAAGGCTATTACTACAGCAGGTAGTTGAAGCTTGACGCAGGTTTCCAGTTTCGTCTTTCTCGTTTAGGTCCTGCGTATTTTTAACAGTGAAAATTAATGCACCAGATTTTTTTTGACTCGTAATTAATTGATGTTTTTCATTTAATATGATGTTAGTTAAGTTCTTCCGTTTGATAGTAATTAAATATCAAAGCGAAGGACAAAAAATATACTAGCTGTCCAATCATTATTCTAAAAGATTTGAAAATAGTACCATAAAAAAGTGCAGACGGAATAAAATTCCAGAAAATTCGATATTTAATCCTTTGGCTTACAACCACGAGTCTGACTAGGGGTAAAGAATTTGTGCCAAAAGCGAAAACCACGAGTCTGAATCGTGGTAAAGAATTTGTGTCATAAACAAAAGCCACGAGTCTGACTCGTGGGGAGGAATTCATGCATAAGATGTGTGTGCAAAGTATGTTCAAAAGTACTGCAAAGTATGTACGAAACATTGGAAAAGGTGTGAAACTACGTGGGAATGTAAGAACTATCGCTTTGCTTTACATGTACCTCATTGTTTTGAAAGACACCATACAGTTGAAGACTACTAATTTTCCTTAAATTAACTAAGTATTAATTTACAAATTGTTTTTGATTCATTATATGCTTGGAAATAATAATTTTTTTTGTCAAGTGATCAATTGATTATGATTATACCCTAGACTTCTTAACATTATTATTTGTACCTAAACATTGTTTATTATTTTCTTTTTTCCATGTTTTTTTCCTTGAATACCTTTTGTTGCACGGGAATATATATGTCATGAAAAGTATACATTTTGCGCCAGTTCGGGTACACGGTTGAACAGTTAAATGGTACGGCGCGCGATCGACTTTCTTGTTTACTATAGCTCGCGCAGTTCGTAGATATCGTGTAAGTCAAAGTGTTAAGCAGAAAAACGCTTTTCTCCAATAAATATCCATTCTCAAAAGCATTCAAAATAAAAATTAACACCTCGGGCTGATTCAAGCTTAAAAATAAGAATTCAACAATGCTATAATTGTTTTGTTTCTATGTGCCAAAGTAAATGCATTCATATTTTATTGTCATCTCGAATAAGAGAAGACACATTAAGTAATTCTATTTTTAAGTATTGTTGGGACTGATACTATTGCAGAATCATGGAAATGTATATTGTAATGTATTCATACTTTTATTGTTACCCTTAATAATAGAAGACGCATTAAATAACTGTTTTTAAATATTGTATCCTATACTATTGCATAACAATAAAACTGTATATTGTAATGCGTTAATACTTTTATTGTTGCCTTATAATGTATGATACTTTTATTGTTGCCTTATAATGTATCACATTTTTATAGTTTAATAATTCATAACAGAAGATGCATTGAATAATTCTATTTTTAAAAATTATTATGATTGATACTATTATAAAATAAGGAAAATGCATATTGTTTAAATTTAGTATTGAGCATAAAACCTCCTTCCCCTCTCCAACCCCAATGGAGAGGGGAAGGAGGTACATGGAGCAAAACGCATTTTGCATAGTGTTTAAGGATTACAATTTTAATGAATAAGATTTAAAAGAAGAGAAAATCAGATTGAAATATTTCATATTTACAAGCATGAAGGAAATTCGACGAAAACTTGAAGGAATATTTAAACCATGAAGAATACTAAACTTCTACAAACACTTAATATTTTAACTAATTCCAAATATGCTTCTTGAAATAACTATCCATATTTAATAAAGTAAATAAATGGCAAATGCTTAAAAATTCCCTTTGTTATTTATGCATAATTTCGTGATATTCAATATGATAATATTTTGAAGTGAATGGAACAAATTTTCAGAAACATAATTTCCGTGATATCAGCGATTCGTTTAAAATTAAAAGAATTATATTTCAATACGTTAATATTCTCTGAATTATTATACCATAAAAGTTTAATGAGAGCATGCTTTCATGATGATAAAATGATTCAACAAAAAAATGATAGTCGTAATAGAAAGATTTTGAGGTGGTGGTTAATTAACTGTGTTAATTAACTAGCGTGTTAATATGTTAATTAACTTGTTTGGTCAAGCTTTTTAGAGGAGTGGGAGAATGAGCCTACCCTTCCCATCGAATTGTAAGTTGCGACTGAAAATGAAAAAAGTTACAGAAGTTTTCTTTTTCTTTTTATTCAATCAATCATGCAGGATTTTTTATGATTGATCGCTAGAATGAGTTTAACAGTATCCGAAAATCGAATTAGTGTTCCAAATGCATTTTTTTCTAATCAACAACACAAAAATTTGACTTGGAACCCTATTTGTAATCTGAAAGTCAAATATCAAATGAGATTTATTTAAGTCATTTGCGTTTTCGATTTATCTCGTTGATATGCGTCTAAAAGTACAAATGGAGAAACATTCAAGCCCTTGTTAGATTTGGTTCAAAATTTGTAAGGTGTGTACACGGTAGATGTTAAATCTGCTTGACGAATTTTATCCATTTGGCTCTCTTTATTTTGCAATAATCCTGTTAATCCTTTATACTCAAAAAATTAATTCGATGCATAATTATTCATTTGATACACTTAGACTTATTACACCAAAACATAAATACGTACAATTGTTTCAAGTTTAATTTCTTTGAAATAGATAAATCCTCTTTTTACGATTCTGAAGGCATTTTTAGGTTAAATTTAAATAAATAGATAAATAAAATGTCAAAATGATGCACCATCTTGAATAGTGAGTGAAAGGCACCATCTGAATGTAAAGACTTCTATTATCTAATAGACTTAATTTGTAATCGAACAGCAGGACAGTAAGACTTCCTCTAAATAGATTTTGATGAAACATTTATAAAAATCTACAAATTTTTTGTAAAACTATTGCTAAATTTCATCCGTCTCAGGCAAAGAATTTTGAGTCATCTCCGTCACAAACAGGCAGATATGCTTTTATGTGATATAGATCTCAGACAGCTTAAACAATGAGATTCGTCAATATCACGAGTTCTAATTTTTTGATTATTACAATACTTTCTCTACATTTCGTATTCAGAAGAAAGTGAAAAGTGCCCCTCTCTGAATGTTGAATAAGTCGCCAAATGTGGCTTTTCCCCGAGAGATCCCTTTATTGATGTCGCCATATGTCAAAACATCATCTTGGGTAGAGCATGCTGGCGATGCTTTTCATATGCAGATTCTGCCTTGCTGATTGAGCAAACATATTCTATCCCTTAACCATCAAGTCCGCACGCGCATTACCATCTCAATACATGGTCACCGAGAATTTGCTTACCAAGCAAAACATCACTTTTCTTCGCGGATGCATGTCAACGAAGAAATATGATGCATGGCATTGGCTCCAGAATTTGCATTCTCGCTTTCAGCGTTTTCGCTAGAATGTCTGGCTACATTGTTTGGCATGAAATTAAATTAAGAGGGTCGAACTCCATTTTCAGAGAAATACCGTGAAATTCTTAGATGAACATGCAATGTTTGCCATTTGCAGAAATGCAGAATCAGAGTCGTATCGTAAATCAAATGTGGTACTATTTGTTGAATGGTAGAATGAATACTTTATTATCATTTTGTGCCACAATGTATGGTATTCCAAAGATGCTTCATTCTCCATCTATGAAGAAAACGCAAAGATGCTCATATTCGCAGAATAATCTATATCCATCATCATTGGTGACCAGTTTATTCACCCAAATTATTAACTTATTAAATTTTATTCCTAAATTTTATCTTATTATTTGATAAGATCAAAAAACATGAATTTAACTTAATAAGTCAAAACAAATTATATATATGTACAACATCTACAAAGTATATATTCGACGAAATAGAAGTGAAAGATCCTACTTCGAAATTAATGTCCAAATAAAGCACTTTTTAATCTTAATTTTAATATTAATACTAGTACACGATTGAATATCTTAATGGAGAGTTTAAAATTTATGACATTAAAGTTATAGAATGTATATTACATTAAAAAATGTTTATCAACAAGTTAAAGACATCTCAGAAAAAAATGGGATATCATTAAAAAGATAAGTTCAGGGGTTTTTTAACACGATATATTGGTAAGTTATACTCATTACCAATCTGAAAATGGTTAAGCTTATTTTCAAGCCAATTAGACTTTGGTTTACTCCTATTCCCTGATTTCTTTTTTCATTTTGTTTCCTTTAGAAGAATTAAATTTATGAAGACTTTTATCCAAAGAATTTTTAACATTTTGTGGTCCCATTAATTAAAAAATCGCATTATTATGTGCAACCATTACAAAATTCAATGGAGTAATCTGAAATGTTCGCATACATATTTAACTTCTGCTATTCGACAATATACAATATGAGAGATTAAATATACCATTTATTTAAATGTTTTATACATATACATGTTAGTAGTATATGGGAGAGAATGCTATGAATATTAAGAATTCTTCTAAAACTTCAGAAACTTAATGAATTTTGGAAAAACAAAAAGTATTAAAAGGAACTTATAAATTTTCATTCTATTTATTTTTAATACGTCTACAAATGTTTTTTAACCATTTATTTATAAATATTTTAAACCTCTTAATGATTTTTAAAAAAATTAAAAATCTGAATAAATACTATATTACGAACTTAAAAGGACAATGCTTTTAAATAGATTAGAAATTTATGCGAATGAAATGGCTAAAAGTTTCTTTAGTAATCAGAAAAATACATTTTTGAAGAATTAAATATAATCAAAAGATCCTCCAAAAGAAACTGATAATAATTGTATAAAATTATTTTTTTTAAATATTAACATAATATGATTACAGGAAATATTTGCAAAAATATTGAAAAAGCAATTTGCTAGAATATAATAACTTATATAAACTTACTAATGCCGAATTTAATAGAATCTTTAGGTGATTGAAATTTTGATTAAAGAGATGAAAAATATTTTAAATATGAGAGAGAATTCTATTATCAGAAACTAATCACAGCATTATAATTGAGGTCATTCAAGCGACTAACGAAATCGTTTTTATTCAAAGCATAATTTTTTTTTTATTCAAAAATTAATGTAATTTAGAAATTTCTCTTTTTTAATTTTATTTCATAATAAAACCTGACTTGTTTTTGTTTTTATGTTTCAGGAGATTTTATTTTATTTTGAAAAAAATTAACCAATTTTCGCAGATGTTCCAATAATTGTTTCTCAAAACTTTCACACATCAATAATTCTCTAGAAATAGTATGCTAAACGGATCTGAAATACCAAACACATGAAGACTGTTTCAGAATTTTCAATCAAGATAGCAGATTGCTATGATTCGAGATGCAAATGCTGGTAAATCTAAATGGTATGTGTCTCGCACTCAGTAGCATATATTCGAGCACAACTCAAAGATTGCCGTGTTTATTTCTAATAATGTGTTACAGTATTTTCTTTTCTGTTTTCAGCTATAGAAAAATTTGCTGAATGATCCTTGTAATACAGTGATTCTGATAATACCTTTACGAACAAATAATAAATTTCGTAAATTTGTTGTTGAAACTTCTTCAGACAAGCATTTTTTGAAATAACAAGGACGAATTTTTTAAAAAACCAAAGAAGAGCTATAAAAATGCGTTACGTAATATAATTTGTTCGAATTTATCGAATAATTCATTGTTTTAAAAAAGTATTAAAGAATCGATTAGTGACGAACTTTAGTATAATTATTTTAGGTTTAAAATTCATTTGATATCTAGATATATTGCATTTAAATTTTTCGTTGAAATTTTGGATACAATGTTCTATGCAAAAGTTTTAAAATCTCAACAGACCAGCAATCCCCAAAATCACATAGAAAATATGAGCAAAAAAAAGGGCATTCAAATTAAATATTCTGTATTTATGTCTGCAATCTACAGATTTATAGCTCCACTTACTTTTATGTAAAGTCGGATATTATCAGGTGCAATTTCCTTTTTTCTTCCATTTGTTTACTATGTATTAATTTCTGTGCGGTCGGGGACCCGGTGGCCACGGATAAATAACATTTTGCTCGAGTTGCCCGGAAGGGAGGGAGAGCCTCCCCAATCGCCAATCCATCAAGTTGGCGATTCCAAAACTCAAATCGTGCCAATTAAACGCCTATCATTCACAACAGCTTCACTTTTTCCATCCTTATGTATCACTCTCATGGGATTTCGAGCAATTTTTTGCCACTATTATCGCCGCAGGATGAAGTTTACGGTCACAGTTTACTGCAACGCCAAAACTGTGTCCGCCATGTTTAGCCCTTCAGTTTACTTCTGACTGACACTAAAGCAGGTATGGCGAACCAGTGGCATGAGTGCCATCAATGGCACAAGACGCAATATTTTGAGCAAGGTGCTGATCAAAACGGTTTGCATTTTACAATTCTGACAATTGCGAAACAGCTGGAATGAAATAAAATAAATTTGTCTCAATTATATTGGTTGAGATTGAAGACTTTGAAATGCAATTGATTGATTTCCAGTCTAATTCAATACGGATTCAAAAATTTATTGAAACAAGGAAAAAGAATGGATTGAAACAAAAAGGTTAACAAGTATCATAAGTAAAAATGCCAGTAACGAAATTTTGTGAGCATGGAATTCGATTCAAACATTTAACTGTTTGAAGAAGTTGGCTCATGCTATTTCAACCATATTTTCATCTATGTCTGTGAGAAATTATTTTTAAGAGTTGAACAACATTGAAAACTCGCTTAAAAACCGATTGACAGATTACTCCTATTCAACTTGTACTCTGAACATATTACAACAACAATGTGTTATTTGTCATCTAATCTGCAAAAATAGAAGTCTCACTAATGTTACTTTAATTTTAATTAGGCACATAACCAAAACTTTTACTATTATGCAGTGCAAAATACATTTTTTCATAGCGAATAAAGAGTTTCGAGTTATTTTATTAGTATTTAGTTTTATTTTGGACTGTGATTATTTCCCAATAATCATAGTCCGAAATTATGACAGCATGTCCATACCACTTTTCTCTTTTATATTTTCTCTCTTAAATATTTCACATTGATCTATAAAGGTTCGCTACCACTAAACAAGAGAATCAATCTTTATGTAAATAGGAAATTATCTGTTAATAAATCTGTTTGCCCATTCTACTAATATTTAAAAAATAGAACTTTTAACGATTTGAATGAATAGATAAATAAAAAATAATTCAATTAAATTAGTTAATTAAATTTAAAATGCATAAAAGGGCATTTTATACAATTAAAATGTACTTTTGAAGAGTTTAATATTGCTTCATAGTAAAAAAAGGAAAAAAAAAACTGTATTGATGTTTGAGCTAAATGCTTGAATAATTATGATTTCAAACCCCAATTATAAATCCATTTTTGTCTCAGCAAGCTCAAATTGTTTGTAGAAAATATCAAGAATGAGAATATATGAGAATATGAGAATTTTTTTTTTTTTTTGAAAAAAGTAATGAATCAATAGTTAGGTTATTACATTCGGATGCAATTCGGTATTCAATGTCTTTGAGGTCAAGGAGTAGAACTTTAATGGAATCAATGGCATCTAATTTGTTAGTAATAAGATGTCAAAAACGTTAGAATCATTTCAAATATCAAACCTTTTAAAACAAATAGTCCCAATGATCTATTATTTTGAAATTACAATAAATCGCAAGAATAATCGTTACGACATTCAACTGAATTTTCAGTGAAGTTGTAAATACCATACGATCTTTGAACTCACGAAGATTCAAATATATCGAAGCAGAAATTTTGAATCCAGAACCCTTTTGAAGTACCCTTCGATCTTCAAAACAAAATGAATCATTTTTTTCTTTCAGGTCATCAAATATCAATTATTTCAAAAGTTTGAAAAATATATCTTGTAACTGCAAAACCTCTCGACAATTATATTGTGTGTGTGTGTGTGTGTGTGTGTGTGTGTGTGTGTGTGTGTGTGT
>JAPMOQ010031668.1:1747940-1775473 GCA_026543055.1 Argiope trifasciata
TGTGTGTGTGTGTGTGTGTGTGTGTGTGTGTGTGTGTGTGTGTGTGTCCATACGTTTTCATTTCAGCTCTTGTACTGAAAGATTCTTACTTATAAGAATTTCTTTGATTCGTGGGATAAAGATTTCTTTCATTTAGTGAAGGAAATATATTCAACATATAGTATTATCATAGTATAGATTGACTAGAAATGGTACTTTTGTGGTTAATCCCGTGGGTGTGGGGTATTTTTATTCTTTCGCTTGCAGCGTGAGAATTATAGAGTCGTCATTTTTTTAGAGTGAGTCTTAGAAATAACTAAACTTTAAAAAGTGGAATTTGGATCAGGAAATAAGAGAAAATGTTAGAATGAAGTAATATGGGCTAATTTAAGATAAAAATTAGGAAAATAATTGAGATTAATATATATCACTATACACACATACACTTATATATTTTATTTATTTGTACCGCAATCATTAAACATAGAAACAACAGTAATTTACGAAATATGAGTTATGTCATGAAAAAAGTTTCATTGGCTTTAAAAAGTATGTCAGCCGTTTTGCAACAAGAATTCGAAGCTGAAAAACATTCTTGTTATTTAAGATGACCACCATCTTCATAAGCATTATTGACCTTAGCATTGGAAGGGGGTTAGATATTTTTCTATTTCGGGTGCGGAACGTCTCTCAAAACTTATAAATGATCAAATAAAACTTTATGGTTTTAAAAGTTTAGTTTGGTTTGGTTTTTACCTTTCGAATTTCTTATTCTTTGTATGATTTGAGTGAAGATTCTTTTATATGAATACTAATTACAGAAAACAATGCTAAAAGACTTACTTTGAAATTAGGTAACACTTTATATGATGAAAGGAGCTGTAAAATAAGAGCTTCTGAAATTCAAGATGTTGATATTGCTTTGATACCAATAGAAATATTGTATAATTTTGAAGTTCATTATCAAATTACGGTGTATTCCAAGGACTCATAGAGAAGGAGATGTTAATTATCATCCACTTCCATTCCATTGTTGAGATCTCCACTTATCTTTCTGTTTAATAATTTATGTATTATTGTACTAGTAGAATTCTTATTGTTGCCTTATTTGTTAGCGATTAAATGTAATATTCCAAAAAGAGTTTACTCCTTTTATTTTCAATAGAGAAAATGACATTAAATAACAGGTTTAAATCAACTTCTAATGTTAGTTTAGTCCTTCAAGTTGGATGAATATGTCATGTTTAAAAGATAACGAAAAATACATTATTAATTCATATATACATATGCATATATTAACTTATAAAGTTTAATTCTGTGAAATTCATCATAAGAAATTCAAATCATCGGTGGGAAAAAATGGTGGTTTTTTGGTATGCAGCAACTGGAACTCATGAGTCAAAGCGGGAGGCCGGACGATTCCTTCAAGCTGTGAGAATAGCTCTGACCATTTCTCTTGTCTCGATATAAAATATGTTCTTCCAGATGCGACTATTTCGACGTTTCACGATTTTTTTTCACTCTCTACCAGAGAATCCCTTTCCATTTTTTATTTTTTTCAGTGGAAGTTTTAAATAAAATTGAAGCAGGAGTGTCGTAAATTTCTTTGGATGTTTTAATTAAAGCGGCAAGCTTTCTCCCCTGCTTTCGTTAATTGTTCTAGGGCCCATAAAACTTTTCGACGGCATAAGTTAAGGCATGAGAATTTTGATTGCTTCGCTCATGTTTAGAATTAAAAAAAAACGCCTTCGATTTTTCTTAACGACCCTACATAAATTGCCATTTCTTTGAAGAACGCAGTTAAAAGACACCTTACAATAATTCATCTTCTTATTCTTTCATTGCTCGATTTTAAATGTTTCATATTTTGTGGAAACGGCAAATTGTCCGACCTTTTATTTTCTGATTTATTGAACTGCGAATATTCATAAAACATTGAGAAGTGAGCTTTTGGAACGAAATTGTAAATCAAAAACTAGTGAAATTAAAATTTTAATTTGAAACAGGTTTGATTTTTTTACAGATAATCTTTTATGCTATTGGTTTAAACAATGATCAAATATCTTCCCAAATAAATATTGATCCAACTTTTCATTTTAATATCTTCAAGTTTGTTGTACTATCTAAATAGAACATTTTTCTATTTTAGAACATACTGTCTTTTTGATTCAACTAAAATCCATTTAAAAAAAATTAATAAGCTCCATAAATACAGATGAATTTAACTCTTATAGAACAATTTGGATAAAGAATTTTAAAAAGCAAATATTTTTGAGTAAAAATTTCTGGCAACGACTCATTATTTCAAATAAAAAATATCCTCAGCTGATTTTTTTTCATATGAACAAGCCATGAATAGATGATGCATTTCCACAGAGAAATATTCCTATTCTATAATTCAAAAACGCTATGAAATGTTTATCAATAAAATTTCTAATTATAAATAACCAAAATTATAAACTGTAGAGGTTAAAACTGTTCATCATTACTTCTACACGGAAATAAAACTCCAAACAAAAATCCGAAAAAGAAATCTTCAAACATTTCAAATTAAAGTCGCTGGCAGTAAGAGAAACTCGCCAATACAGAAATCGATTCCAAAATCTTTAAATACATCTCTAGTAACAATAAATTATGAACCAAGATTTACAACAAAAAAAAAGCTGAAGAAACTTTATATTCACCAGCTTTTGTCAAGGCATGTCATTCAATGCAGAACAGTTTATAGAAGCCTGAATGGAAATTATTTAACAAAAACTTAAATATAAGGATTCTGTTTAATTTCTGAGTAGTTTAGATACATTCACAGGCACTATATCATTTCATATCCATACAAATCTTCAAATGTTTCCTAACCATTGCTTACTAGACACCTATGCTCATTTACAATGGATGCAGTTGTTTAGAATAATTCTATGCAGTAATGGAAGGAATTTTCATAAAACTTTACAATGAGACGTTAATTTAATGAAGCTATACTGCATTGCTTTTTTGCATAATTTTAATTGTCGGTATTTCATCTAACCAAAATTATTTTGAAGGATAATTATGGGACAATTTCTGGTCTATATATATCTATATTTGCTAATTTGGAACTCTCATTTTATCCTACAGTGTGAATAGCAACAATATTTTAGAGGTGGTAAATAGTTTACTAAAATCTGTGAGCTCAATGCTCATAATTTTAACTAGCCTAATCTAATACGTATTTTTCCAATCAAATAAAAAAATATTTCGGATAACATTATCAATTTAAACAAGCACAATCATATTTATATTTTCAAATAATTCTTTTTCATAATATCTGAATAATTTTTTTAATACATAAGGAATTTTGCACTAAAACTTCAAGATTATTTGTCGTCTTGTTATCATCAGTACGTTAGCGATTAAGCAGGCGGAATGAATGGATATCTAAATGATCCATTGTAGTTTTTCTTGATCTCAGGGGATAGGGCTGTCCACAACGTGATCAAATAAAGCTGCTTGTTCGTAGTCTGTGTCGGCCAAATCTAAGCGGAAGACTTTTTCAGCCGTTTGAATCTGAAAGAAAGAATAATTTTTAATCTGAATAATAGCAATCAAAGTATTGAAAATAATTCAGCTAATAGAAAAAAGTAATTTTTGAAAAGGTATAATTTGTTCAAAAATATTTTTCTTCAAGCATTTATATTTCTAATTTTCGAGCTATTTGAAACTGGTGAGTCGTGATAAAATTTGTTGCAAAAGTCCTTTTTCATAATTACACTATTTTATATATTTTAAATGATTGACTTCCTTTAAATTTGCGAGAAATCTATTTAAATTTTTACTCTTCAAAACTGTTCTACTCACAAAAAAGTGCAAATAAAAGTCGATTTTTCATTGAAAAATTAAGAACCATTTTAAAGAATATGTTGCCCATACCGTTCCAGCATCCTTCATCTTCTTTCAATCTCCTTCACCATTCAAACTCCTTAAAAGAAAATTTCTACGTGTCTTATAACTTCCACAGGAAAAATAAACTTTTTCTAGTAGAGTTTACAATCTCATCGATTTCAAAGATTTTATTCAAAGAACAAAAGAAACGGTAATCAGACCGTTAAAAGCTTAAGCAATAGTGTTGAACGATAATTTTTTGCATAAAATATAACAACTTCTGATGCCCAGAGAAATTTGTAAGTATCATAAAATTATTATAATTTAAAATATGTTGGGTTTCCCGACTGGCATTTTTTATGTCCTTCTGTGCTTGTAATCTATATAATTGGTTTTAAAAATTTGAAATAAGCATTTTAATCTTTCAAATGCGAAATATATTAATGATTTGATATATTTGAAGTTCCAAATAATATTCAAAATATATTTCAGTATCGCTGTTTACATCGATATCAATATCTTCTTTAAGAAATGTGTAATTTTTAATATATGATTAATAGCAGATTTATCAGATATCATTAATTTTTTTTCCATTTTGTAAGAGACTACTGAGTTTCATCGCCCGTTATCAATTTCAAAAATCATATCTACTTGCTTCTTAGAAACATAGCGTATGTTAGAAAGCTTCTGAAAGTGTTTCTCTTGAGTTCATTTGTTTACAATAGCAAAAGTTTCTTTATTCAATTTACTTAAAAGGATTTTCAATTCTTGATTTTTAGCTTTTGACTAATCGCGGCTGTTAATGCTAAAATACTGTTATAAAAATTTCAGTCACAAACAAAAAAAAAGATTTTAGCATACACTAAATGTGATAAAAAAATAATCTATTTTGTTTGTAAAAAAATTCGTATAAGTAAAGAAATCGACTGCTCGTTAACTACTTGTGATTAAAAATAGTGCCATGCATATCGAAATCGCCAACAACTTGCTACGCGCATCACCAGATGCAAACATGATACTCAGAACAAATAGAGCAACAAATGTCACAGGAAAGAAATGAATTTCGCTACCCGTCGACTGTAATTGTTTGTCGGAATACAATTTACAGGAGTAGTCTTAGGAAGAAAATTACTTATTCTAGAAGATACAAAACCTTTTTCCGATTCCTCGAAATGTTCGAATTTGTTGTGTTGTGCCCTTGTTGCAAGTCACAAAGGGCAGTATTGGTTACTAGCATCAGTAAATTTCTTAACATCGCAGGTTCTTGCATCTTAATTGCATATTTAATTCCCTTTCATTAAAGTATTTCAGAAGTTATTTTTGTTTCGGTTGTGACCTTTTTCTCTCATTCTGCGGGATAACAGTTGCTAAGCCACCCATCATTGGAATGTTGTTTGGTATTATTCGAATTTTTTTGGAAGAACAATTCGTTGGTTAATGGGAATTAATCGTAATTAGATCTTCGCTAACTTTTTGTATTGCTAAATGTTTTCATTATAACATGATTGATCTTGAACTGCATACATGGGAGTGAATCTTTTGTAAACACAAAATTCACGGATGTGCGGAAAATTAGTAAATGAAAATAGATATGGCGAAACATTTACAATATTTAGATTGTGCACATCGTATAACTTTTAGTGAAACAATTTTGTTTCCAAAACATGTATTTAAAATAAAATAAATGGTGAAAATTCTTTTCTGATTTCCCATTTATAAATCAAAGTTTAAAAAGAAACTACAGATGAAACCTGTTATTTCCTTTCATTAAAATGCACTTAATTTGGTAATACTGAATTTATGTGATAAACTCTTTGTTTTAAATAATTTTATTTATCGTGTAAGAATAAATTCTAATAAGTTTAAAAAATGAATTTTTTTTAATTTCAAGTCAATATATTTTATTCGTATTTATAAAATTACTAACAAATGCAATGGTAATTTATATCCATGCCTTGAAAATTCCTTTAAAATGAATATTATATGGTCTTTGCATAAATAACGCCTTTATACGACAATCATTGCATTTCACAATTAGCCAGTCAGCAATTATTCTACTTCTGGAAGGATTAATATTGTTTTTAGCACCCGAATATGCACAGCACTCAGAAGATTTCATGCAAATGAATAATGCTAAAAATATGGATGTTCCTTTAGTATGTATCATCAGTAGGTACATGTTCTGGCGCCAAACAACCCATAGAATTTTTTAATGCTTGAATCACAGTTTTATTAACTCGCAAATAAACTTATGTATTATTTGTATTATTGGCAAAAATTAGCTATAATCAGATCATAATAGTATCAGATATTATAGATAGTGTTTTATTTACATTATATATGCCAGATTGCAGCAAAAATGAGCTGATGTCTTCAGTTTCTTTTTAATTTTATGTTTATGCTAATTCATTGGAGCTTTATGACTAGTATTTTCCTTCAGCATTATTTATATTTTGAATTTAGTATTGAATTTGGCGCATTTAGAACAGGAGATCATTTTTGTTTGAATCTGATTTTTTAATGATTAGTTTTGATTTAAATGCCCGCGAATATGGAGAGGAAAGATCCGATAGCGAATAAATAAAATTTTTAAAGTGTTTATGCATTTACATCTAAAGTATACAGTAAATATGTTTTTTACTTCTCAAACACTCTGTTAATATTCATGAAATTTTCTATTGTAACTTTCGTTGGCTAATTTGTGGTAGTCATATTTGTGATACTATTAACTATATAGCAGCCTGTCTATAAGGTTAGTTTTGATTTAAATTCAATAAAAATGAAGTAGTTTTGAAGTATTTGTGAATGAATTTAAAACCTACTTTGATTTAAGGAATTTAAGGAACGAATCATAACGGTTCATTGAAACGTACTATTAACAAGATCTTTCAAACGTTTTACAGCACTACATGATTGAAATAAGAAAAAATATGTACAAAGTGTATTCGCTGATGTTGTGATAAGTGTATTCGCTGATGAATTCCGTTTTCAAATTTGAAAATCATTAAAGAAAATTTTCTAAAGAAGTAATATTCTTAAATATTTTCTTAGAATTCTTAGGAAACAAAATAGCAGCTGTTTTAAATTACTATATGCCAGCCAATATTTACATCATTAATTATGTCTAAAATATCACAAAGTCTTTAAAGAATAAAATTACTTTTTCAGATTCAAATCTAAATTAAGTATTAGGGATTAATTACTTTGGGATTGACATCAATAGTACAACGGTCACTCGTGCAAATGAAAATTAACTTCAAAGTGTCCGTATCAGGTACAACCTCGAAATTGGCACTCGATGTATGATACGAAGTTCCTTTAACCCAGTTGTAGAAGCTGAAATAGACAAAACTTTTTTAATTTTCCAATATGTTGTGAAATATATGAAAGATTATTTCCAAGTTTGTTTTCATTATCTATATTATTAATTAATTTATATGATAACACTTTAAATAATAATACTTTTAATCATTAATAATTAGTTGACATTGATAATCAAAACGAATCCATTTAATGTTAAATTTGGTATAGTCTTAGCTTGAAAAATATTAATAAAAAACATTATAAACTGTGTAGTTCTGAGATTGAATTTATTTGAAAAGCATGGTAAAAACTTCATCCTCTGTTAAAATTCTTTCAATTTGAGCATTAAAAAAAAGACTTGTTCTATAATTCACATTTCCTTCGCAGAGCAATCGAATTTCGGAGAAAAATAAAATAATTTTTCCTCAGTATTGGCATAGGTTTTGCAAAAGTGAAACGAAAAGATGTTGGAAACATTTTTCATTTCTCGAATAAAGCGCCATCTACTGTTTAATAAATATCTTAAAATAGGTTTCATCTTATTAATATTGAGAAGCAACTTTCAGCCTCGAAATACACAGTTCTGCTTCTGATTTGGATGAAATATTATTATTATTATTATTATTATCAAATATTATTAGAGATTTTTCGTATCAATTTTGGATCAAGAAGTTACATTTTTTATTTTATTTAACGAAACTATTTAAAGTACTTTTACTCGTGCAAGTGCTATCATTAAAGTACTTCAACTCATTCTTGATCTAATATTAAAAATTAACTTACAACTACTGGAATTTTAAATAGTGCTGAAAATTGAAGCATTAATCTTTTTAGACCATTAAGAGTTATTATCGCGTCTTCCCCGTGATCGGAGCGTCTCGAGTTGGAGTTCCGGTTCGGGCATAATTGTTCTTTCTTCTATCTATGAGGTGTGTAAATATGCCCCTCTGTAAAAAGGGGTTGTGCAAGTGAATGTGACGCATGAAGTAGCTAAATCTTTGTCTTTTCAGAAAAAACAAGAGACGCTCACTCTACGCAAATCGCTGTTAACAAAGCAACAAGAGTCATTACAATTCAAAAAACTATTGCCATTCATAAATTGCAAAATCTTTTGGAGAGAAGTTATTCATTAACAAAAATGAATAATGCACGTTTCCCAATTGATAGGTTTAATTTTTTCCCTGGCATGCAATTTAATAGTATAAAATTAATCAAGAAACTAAAAGAATTCGACTGTTATAGAATATTACCACATAAAATTTAAAAAAGGAGTAAACATTATTGGAATGTTAAATTGCTTAAGTATCACATTCTTTTACTTTAAAAAAAAGAAAACAAAAAATGTTTGGAGGAATTTTTAAAAAAGAATTCGTAAAAAAAGCGTTTAAATGATTGTGAAATTTTCAATTATTCGTGGTCCAAATCATGTTAAAGGTATCCATCTATATACAGTAAAATACAAAAAAAAAAAAAAATTAGTTTTAACAAAAAAATAATAATAATAAACTGTTTTTGTAAGAAAGAAACTAATTAGAAATATTTTTTAAATCTGAAAAGGGTGAATTATATGCACTCTAAATTTAAAATAATATCGTGTAAAAGAAGTGCATAATTAACCACATGTCTATTTTCCTTCAAAATTTTGATAAGAAAAAACAAACAAAATCTTTGAATATTTTCGAGATAAATTATTATTAATATATATCTGTCAATACTAGAATTATTATCATGGTTTCTTCCAGATAGTTAAAAAAATATTTAGCATTTATGAATATCAAATACTTCTAAAGTAAACCTAAAATAATTAAGACTTCATTTTTTTTAAATTTATTTTTTATTTAAAAAATCGTTGAAAAATTCAAAGTCACACTTTTAATAGCATTTAATCATAATATTCTTATTTATCCTCATCTGTTGTACTACTTATACACACAGCCTTTCCGTTATTATACAACACTTATAAGCAACAAAGATAGTATTTGCCACTCTTCATAATTAAGTTTAAAAAATCAGTGCCTAAAAAGCTTTTTTATAACTTGAATTCATCACTAATTCTTAAACTGAGAGAAAATCTCTTAGTATTCTTTTTTCATTTAAATTACAATTTCTTTGTCGAATTTAAAGAAATGTATTCCAATCGATTTTAACTAAGTAAACAGATATCGTTCAGATAAGTTTAATTTAGATTAGTTATATTAACGTCCCTTTTAAAGCAGATCTAGGGCTGTTTCTGGACGGACCTCGTAATTTTGAGCAGCAGTCAGATACCGAGGATGACATATGAGCTTGAGCGTTCTTCTCCAAGTTTCCACGGCAACGCCAACAGGAAAGAGATTGGCTCCAACGGATTTGGCGTGCACCAGGATCTCATATACGACAGTTCTTCTGTGTGTAACATTCTGCTGCTCATCTAAAAGAAGTCGTCTACAGCAGAAATTGATTGAACTTCTTCAGTGTTATTAGATATAGAACTGAAGTGAGATGGGAGTCAACAGAATATATTTTAACTGTTAATTTTGTTTCTAATCTATGTTTAATGTTTTTATCTATGTCTGTGAATAAATGTCTTTGGTATTTTAAATCTGCTTTTTCCTTTTTAAGACGCTGTAGGTGGAATCGGGTCTCGAGCCTTAAGCCCTCCGATTCCGACCACGGCCCGTATGGCTTAGATAAGAAATATTTGTCGAATTTTTAATAAATAAAATTCTAATTAAAAATTCTAAACCCTTTCTTTGAGTTGCACATTCCCTCGATAAAAGCAAAGAAATTGATTTACAGCATCAATTTTATTACATATATTAAAAATATTCAACTTTGAATGTCTAAAAAAACTCCCTAATAATTTTATTCTCCCTAGAAAATCTTTTTTTAAACTTTTTTCTTATATTTCATTATTTTATATTCACCATCAATTGCCTTATATTATTTATTATCTTTATCTTTTACAGAAAATAAATAAAGAACATACCTTAAATCCTTTTCTGAAGGAGCAATTTTTTTCTCTCCTCTAAAATAAGGTATCCAGTCTTCAGTTCTCAATCTGTGTCTATAATCAATGTAAGCAGAAACTTCCTCGCCTTTCTCATTGATATCTCGAATAAATATTATTGTCTGCAAATGAAAGCATTTTACAAAATGCTTTAGTTTTAGATAAAATTTTATAAAATAGATGGCAGCACCATTAATATACATTGCATTCCTCGGGAAATATTTCTAAAATATTGGATCTAAAAAATTGTCATGATTATTAGTAAGTCTTGTTTTTTAATGCCTTATTATCGATTCATCTATTCATGAAATTATTCTTTCAAATATTGAAACAATAAATTAAATTCTTACTTGTACAATTTTAAAATGTGATGACTTTTATCCAAAAAACATCGTTATTTATTATAACCTCGAAAAGGTACCATATTTCTAAAATCAAAACGCATAATTGTACACAGTTATTTTGATTACATACCAATATCGATTAAGGGAAAAAAGAAATTCCGTTGAGTTGCTAAAAGAGTAGGAGATGTCATTATTTAATGTCATGGAATGAAAATGAATTTTATGCAAACGATTTATTTCAAATAAACATTAAATTATAATTTAATTGTTCCTATGCATGTCATTGCTAAAAAAAGTAATAATAACCAATTAACAAGATCACATACTGATCATAATACATTGATATAAAAAATTTAATTGCTTTACGATATACGCCTCAAAATAATTTATCATCATCATTTAGCTAAGTTCAGAATGGTTTCCCAGGAAACAAATTATTTTAAAAAGCTTAGAACAATTTATTTTAAAAAGCTTGGAATAATTTATTTTAAAAAGCTCAGAATAATTTATTTAAAAAGCTTGGAATAATTTATTTTAAAAAGCTTAGAATAATTTATTTAAAAAGGCTTAGAATAATTTATTTAAAAAAATCTTTTCGTTTATGCCATATTTGCATTTCTATTTTTTAAGTTTAATTCTAGCCTTTTTATAATTTCATTGGATTATTTTGCCGAATTATTAACAGTTCTTCGATCTTAGACAACTGCTTCTGCTGAAAGAGAGAAACATATGAAATGAGAAAATAAATACAATTATGTTAAAATCGAGGGGGATTTTTTTCCTACTTCTCATTATCAAAATATCTTCAGTCGCATCTTATGAAAAAGCAAAGTGCAACCAGATCTGTCAAGCTTTTATTCACTTCTATCTATTAATTTATCAAATTAGATTCGATTAATATCCCATATCTTCTTATTTAACACTCTCCAACTCTTCAGAACCAGATTGAACTAAAAAAAACTATATAAGAAAGAAGAAATATTTTATATGCTTGAAGCAAATAAAATATGGATTCTTAAAATATGAGCTTTATAGATCTATTCAACTTTTTTAAATTAAAAATTGAACTTTATTTAAATATTTTTCTTAAAACTTACTGCAAGACAGCCTGTTAAATTATCTTCTTCTCTTTTGGCTAGAGCTTGCATCAAGTTACAAGAAGTCTGTAATTCATTGCCGCAAATTTTTCTACAAAATAAATAATAGAGCAGTCATAAAACATTATTTTGGTGCAATAGTTTGTAACTTTCGTTTACAAAATTATCAATCTTCTTTTTAAAACACAAGATGAACTTTTTTTTGTTATATAGGACAAGTTCCATTAAAATTGTGTGCAGAGATGTTCAGGTTCTTACATTCCTTAAACAATTTATCAAGAAAATGGCAAGTTATTTTTCTTAAAATGGATTGCATAATTAATGCAGAAGTAAACATTCGTATTAGAAGTAAACATATGTATGCAAATTAAAATAAATTACATACGAGAAACAGTGGCGTAATTAGGATAACTCACGGCATATTATCATTTCCCGTTCATTGATTATATTCGACTTCAAAAAAACTAAAATGAAATCATTATTATTTTTTCTTATCGACAATTTCTAATTATAATATATTATTTCACTCTCTGGGATATCTAGAATAAAATTTTTAAGGAGTTTTCATTAAATTGCATTGGGCTGCCAATACACTTTTTGTATGATAACAAATTCTGGATGAATTGAACTATTATTGAAAAATCACCAAATTATAAATTGTTTGATTTTATACTATGGAAAGAGTATGAATTCAATATCTGTTTTCAACGTTTGTGATTAAAATAAACTGTTCCAGAGAAAAGTTCGTCAAGAATTATCTTTATTTATTTAATATGAGTTTCATTATAGCCAGAATATATAAAAAAAATGTTTGTATTCAATAATTGGTTGCTTTGATTAATGTTGTAATTGTTAAAAATCAGAATATTCTGAAATGATGTAAATAAATAGATTTGTAAAACACATTACCAATAATTTATTTCTGATTGCTGATATAAGGCTATCATAATAATATTACACCCTTTGTAATTATTATTAAAAAAGTTAAAGACATTATTATAAACAACATTATTATATACAAAATGAACAATAAATATTTATAAAACAGTCATATGATGATCTTTCATTTGAGCATATGATGATTTTTCATTTGATGATCTTTCATTCATTTCTTGTGAGCAACGAAATGTGATTGTTCTCTTTTGGGTGTAAAATAGAACTTATTTTGCATATTGGCACTTAAAATCAGTAAAACTTTGAGATATTTTGAACTTACTTTTGTCAATTTGTTGATTCAAAAAGTTCAGACATTGAAAATTTCTTTACGTAAGAAAGGCTTTGAAGAGACTCTAAGCGAATTTCATGACTGTTATATATTGCAATTAATTAATGAGCAATTATTTTTTAAAAAACATACGGTTCCAAATAATGTATTTATCCATAGCATTTAGTATCTAAAGGAATAAAAAAGAAAATGTACGTTTCTTGGAAGAAAAAAAAACTTGTCAATGTGCAGTTAAAATTACAATGACAGTTTTTTTTAAAAAAATTCTGTTTTACATAAAAAGAGATTATATGTCTTAAAATTAGAGTGAATCAATAACTAGGGAAGTAAAATTGGAACTCAGCCCTTTGTATCCATATTTCTATGCACCTCTACAATGAATGTTTAATTAAATTCTTTTTGTTAAATGCTCAGTAACATATCTTACATGTCTTTGACTTTTTGCTCTTCTGTTTCTGCTGCTTTTTGTGCTTTCCTTTGATCAAAAGCTTCTCTCGGAATGATTCGCTTGTTCGAATGGTATCCAAGCACCAGAAGATCTCGGCACATTTCTTTGTCCTAGAGAAACGAAATGATGATAGTAATGAAAATATAATGTACCATAACTCGTACCATAGCAAACGCTCAAGAGATAACATCGGATTATTAATTTTTATTAATTCAAAAATGCAAAGAATTCAACTACTCTCAATCACGAGGAATTTTCATCCTGCTAAAATCCAGTGTAATATCTTTGATGCCTTTATTAACCAGAAGAAGGGGTCTTCCCGAATATTTCTCACATACCATCTAATAAATGTCTTATCTCCTCTCGCGTAAAATTGTGAAAGCCACAAGAACACAGATTTCCATTTCCACACATAAGAGATTGAGTTTTGGAGCGAATCTAGTATTTTTTTAAAACATAGCATGTAATTTCGGTGATTAACCCCTGATATGCGATTAATACACTAGAGCCATAAAATAGAGTACGCATTTTGGATTTCCTTTTTTTTAAAAAAAAACTTGACATAAAACTACAATTGTGGTCACAGAATCGCATACCAATGTTTAATCCCTGTGAATGGAAACTATCACATTTGTATGCATGCAGAAGTACAGACGGACGATCGACCCTTTTACAAATTAGAAAATTTGATAATAAGCTACGTTTTAAGCTAAATGTAAACTAAATTTTAACTTTCAAACTCTTAATGCTTTGTAGTTGTCGTATTCATTTATACTCAGGTAGTCATTTCGTTCAAGATTTGGGATATACCCACAAACTTTATGCAAAGACCTTATGCCAAATTTCAATGTTAAGTACAATGTTTTTCTGTTTTTCTGCTCACGTGCTTTTTCTGGATTCAAGGCCTGAAACAAGGAATTTCATCCAAATCCCAAGTTATAATTTTTTGAAAATGATAATACTATTGCTTTGTGCACTTAATACACGAGAGAAATAAAAAAAAAAGGATGAAATGAATCAAGCATTAAAAAATTATTATTGTTGCTTTTTAAGATTACACAATAATTTACTTGATAGTTGAAGATTGCTGTCTTGGTGAAATGACTTGAAGACGCAGGCTGTCTTTTATATGATTTATTGGTAAATATCAAAAACAAAAGGCACATGATTACGCCATTGTGTAATAGGCCTAGAGAACTACACATAAAATCTCTCGGGAGAGAGAGCCAAGATCACACTCCCCCTCGTATGAGAGTCAAGTTCACCTCTTGCTTCTCTATCCCGAGAGATTTTATGAGGAATTTTATTATTTTTATGGTACCGAAACCCGGAAATTATTATGCTAGAAGAAAATTGTGGTTATACTCTTGAATTTGTGAATAATCGTGGTGCTCTTGAAACTCTGCATTTATCTAGGACTATAACCCGTCGTTGGACATTTAAAAAGGTACTGTAAGTTTTATTTTATATATGAAAATGGGAACTCCTGACAAGACGTAACAGAAGATATCTCGTGCTGCCGGCACAAAATTGATTAACAAGATTTATTTGTTCTTATAAAGTTGATGTATTAAAAATGAAAGTGTCTGAGAACAGCTTTCGGAACATTCATTAAGTTTAGAATCAAAACAACTAGATCTCAAAAGCATTAACAGTGAAATTGATGATTTAGTTACTACTGATGCATTATTTGAAACAAAAATTCAAAGTTCTCTTGAATATGAAGAACAAATAAATGGAGTTAAGCTTAAATTCAAAAATTAGATCGATAAATTTAAAATAGATCAATAACTTGTCGCACAACTTGCTGCAAATGGGTTCTAATGTAAGAATTAGCTATCTTGTTATAAGCATTAATTTGCCAAAGCTCAGAATTTTCACATTTAATGAAAATGCTAGTACTTTTCTAGAATTCATCAATAGCTTCAATAATGCAATTGACTCTGATTCATTAAGTAATATTGATAAATTCATATATTAAAAGTCCTTTTTATCCGAAGAAGCTTACAAAATTATATCTGATTTTTCTCTTACTGAGGAAAAATTACTGTTACAAATCATGTTTATCTATGTTAAAGGACATATATGGAAGGCAACACCATTTGATTAGTCATTTCATGAATCGATTATTAGAAACTGAACCTGTAAAATTCTCTTTCAATCTCAAGGAATTACGGAAATTGCATGAAGAGAGTGAAATTAGTATCAGAAATTTAAACTCGATGGGAATTGTATCCGGAAATTATGGTCACTTATTTATACCAATTTTATTAAAGCAATTTCCCCAAGATTTAGTTGTAGAGCTCCATCGTAAAAGAGATTCAACTAAGATTGGTGACGTTAACGAATTAATAAAATTTATAAAATTTGAAATTGAATCTAGCTAATGTGTAAATCTTGTAACTAGACGCTCTCAAAACGCACCTGAAATTTCTCGATATCCTTCACGAAATTCTGCTTATCATGGACAGCCTTATTTTAAAAAATTTGCCTTTATCTGCAGCTTTAAATACTGTTGTTAAAAATATGAGTATTTTTTGTAATTCTGATACGCACACTGCATTAAAATATGAAATCTTCTCGGATGAGCAAAACAATCAAGCTGAAATGGCTTCCAGCTTACATCCAAGCAGAAAATGATTCGAGCAAGGTCATGGCTAGACTTTTATTTGATTCAGGGTCACAAAAGTTCTTTTTGTGTAGTAATCTGAAACAAGAGTTAAATTTGGAACCAATACGTCAAGAGAAACTTTTAATTTATACTTTCTCGAAACGCGAACCCATCGAGAAAATATTCGATGTCATACATTTGAAAATAAGAAGCAGATTTCCCCCTTTCCAATCTCGAAACATAGGGGCTTTGGAGTCAGAAGAAATAACTGATTAGTACATGGATGCGAACTTGACCTCGTACGAGGGAAAGACGGATCTTGGCTCTCTCTTCCAAGAGATTTTGTGTGTAATTTTATTCGTTTTAAAGCATCTTTCATGTGAATTAGTTAGAACTACAGTTAATAAATTAATAATTTATACGCTTTTTATATTATAATGATATATATAAACATTACTTATATTCCTGCATAATTTTTGATACCGACTAAAGCTTTTTAAGCATACATTTTCCTTTCCGCTGTCTTTCCAACAAAAATAAATACTTATTAATGTGTTTGCCAATATTGACACATTATTTCCATGTCTTTAGGCATTATCTTTACATTCAGAAATTTATTGCATTAAAATATGAATTAAAAATTATTTTACCAGAGTATATTTTTTCATTATCATTAATCGGTAGACTGAATTTCAGAGGGAGAAAAATTTTGACTATGCATTCTTTCTTCAAAATGGAAAAATCTATTCTAAAGTGAATTAAAGTATTCATCACAAACTTGCATTCCGTTTATTTATATTGAACTATAGTTTACAAATCTCCTTTGATTAAAAATTAATCTTTCAAATGAGTCCACTCGTCATTAGAAAAAGGTTTTCGCCAAAAGTGATCAATTTTAGTTTCTCGTCTATCTAATTTTAATTTCAGAAAATTAAAGTTTTGGGGGGCAATGTTTTTCTGAAAATAATATAAACAATTTTGCCTTCATGCATGCTACGTTCAGTATTCACTTTTCTGACATTAATACAGAATATTTTGCTTAAATATATAGCAAAATGAACCAATCTTTCAGCGTTTGGTACTGATTAAAGGTGCTGAGTCCAACCAGAAATAAAGCGGGAATTATCGTATTTTTACGAATTGTGTAAATAGTATCGCTATTAGGTACCAGTGTCAGGATAAAGAAAGCATTAAAGGAAATTAAATAAGTAATTTGCCGTTATAATCATTGAAACAAATGACTCTTTAGACTTATAAAGATTTATTTTTGATTCATCATATTTATATTGCAGGAGCTATTTTGTTTATGCTCATTTAATTAATTAACAATCCTTTTCATTTATAAAAAACAGCGGGGTTGTCATTCATATCTTCTTCTTAAGTTATAAATACAGCCATTTTGTATTTAACTTCGCAGTAGGGTGGACAGAATCAACAGATGCATTTGGACATCGAAAACGCCTAATTATATCAAAAATCTGATACATTTTGGTGCTAATATTATGTTCCAAATTTTTATTTGCTTTGCATATGACGGTTTTGAGTAAACAGATCGCTGAACAAATAGTATATATATTAAAAAATTAAATCGAAAGTAAAACTACAAATTTGGTTCAAAGATATAATTTGGCCATCTAATCTGTAGCACTTTTGAATTATCGTGCTAAGACACATAAGGCAAATCGACAGACAGTTAATCTATGCATGAATTTATCCCAAAATTTCCTACAAATCTAACATTCTAGTAATAAAATCATACACAAAATTTTACCTTTCTAGTTAACTTCTTTTTAAGTTATTGTAATAGCCTGAATATGGTGAGGTAGGCAGATAGACTTCAAATAAAATAATTTCATCAAAAACGCGATACATATCTGTTATTTTGATTTAAAGATCATTCGCATAATTTTTTTACTAACTTACCTTTGCTTTTATAATTTTCGTCTATATAGTATAAAGAAAGTATAGTCATCATCGAAAGATTCGTATTTTAGAGTTTGCGAATTTCCAATTTTTAAGTTTAGACCAATTTTTACGTTTAGAATTTGTTTTAGACCACTCTGAGTTCGGAAAACATACTTTTGGAAAATGTCAGTCCACTTGTCTGTCTGTTTGTGGCAAAGATAACTCATTTGTGGTTTTGAGTTAGACGGGTGAAATTTGGTACACGATGTTATTTTAATAAAATTTGGTGCATCATATTTATAGATTTCTATCTAATTTTAAACAAACTCCGTTCAGTGGAAGTCTGTCTGTCCACTGCTGTTCAATAATAACTACAAAACGAAGAAAGTTAAACAGATAAAATTCAACACTCACACTCAATATCGACAGTGTGTAGATGCCTATCAAATTTTAAACCGAATCGAATCAGAGGTTGCTCCTCTGTTGATCTGCATTTTCAAAAAATGTAAACATAATAAGTTAAAAACACACTGGCTAAAATATACGAAATTTAGTATGGAGTTTTTGCTACAAAAAAAGCAATTTAATGTCAAATTTTGGTTTTAATATTTAGTAAAAATGGGTCTAAACTACATACTGGATTTGCGGATACTATTAGCCCCATGTCAGATATTAATTGCCAAAAAACTAGCCAAGAATCATACAATATAATCAGTAAAAATGTTACATTCTAGCCAGAGGCTTCTACATCGTTTCAATTATTCGCCAACTTGATGGGAGGAATTTTCTGAAATAATACCTTTATTAGAGAAATGCGAGAAAATTCTTGTGAAACCACTCTCGCTGGTTTTTCAGTTATTGCACAGATAGCCATCCAGAAATGTTATTCTTTTTCTTTTGGACCTTCACAGATACCTTAAACTTGAAAAATCCTTAAAACCTGAATATCCGATTTTACATATATGTTATCATTATAGTTCCTTTTAAATACTTCGTATATGAGAATGAAAAAATATGCCCTTTCATTCTATTTTAGCCTGATATAATATACTTATGAATTCTCCGAAATGTGGGCATGAAAATGTCATAGGAAAAAATGTTAACCATTATGTTCAGTCTCCCTTTGTGTAGACTGCAAAATATTTATTCAGAATATTCCAGAATGTGGAACCTTCCACAAGTTCAGCATTCAATGTGAAAGAAGTTTTGATACTTGAATTAAAAGTTATACCATGTTGGATAAGAACCTACGGCGAAAACAAACAACTTAAGGGGCAGCCGAGGTCGGGGCAGTCACATACTGCAACATGCCGCTAATATCTGACATTTTTACCTACCTGAAGAGCTAATGCGTCACGTTTTTGTATTTTTTGCGATAATAAAAAGCGAGGCGAATGTGACCACATATCCCTCCCACCGCTGAAAGAAGCAGCACGATGTAATAATAAAAGAAACACTTATCCAAACAGAAACATTGACATAATGACACTGCAGCTGGACGAGAAGCGGCGCTTCTCAGAAAAAGGAAATCTTCAAAACTATTTGCAGAGTAGGAGATTAAGAAGTGCAAAAAGAAAAAATATAACGTGAAGTGGGGAAAATAGCAAAATGCTTTCAAGTTCCGTGCAGGTGGTTAGATTGCCCGTGGGGCAAATGAATTCCTTAAGAGGGGAAAGGAAGGAATTTTCTTCCTGTATCTTATTTTTTTCCTTCTGAATATCGTGTGTTTCGTAATGGCAAGATACAATAGAGTTGTTCTCTGAAAGACCCCACACATATTGAATGAAAGAAGCATGAAATGTCAAGAGTCTGAGTTGAGAAAAATTCTAAAATGGGATAAAATGTAATGCTGATTTTAAAAACTAATTTGAGATTTGAGAAAAAAATTTCATAATATTTAAACCAACAACGACTACAATATTTTGCTTAGTTTTATAGATGAGTTGCTGTTTTTATTTTAAAACAGTGTAAAAATAGCTTTTATTCCTTCAAGCAGAAATTTGAAAATAAAAGTTATGAACAATTTCGACATAAATGTCATTCTTCCCATCGACCATGGCTCTAAATGCCAATACCCACCTTAAATCAGTCCTCATATCTTTAAAACAAGATGTTATCTAAACTAAACTAAACATGAATGCATGTTAAATTTACAGGTATCACGACATTTTTATACTTATAGCAGCAAAGCATCTAGTTACAGTTTTAAAAACTGCCTATCAAAAATTTAAGAACTCTGTCTCTCAAACATCAACATTTTGCATTCAAATAACTATGACTTGAATCATATCAATAATTTAATACAAAAAGTTCAATTTTGTTATAAATGTAGAAATAAAAACTAACTTCCATGTCACTGATTTCAGGTTGAATATTGGATGGAGTGACACAATTTAGAGCGCCTCCAAAACATGCAATTTTAATATAGGTACATAAGGCTTTTCATATGAACGTTTTTGAAAAATGTAGAGGTTTAAATTTTAACATTATTTTGTTTTACAATTAATTTTGCATTGGAAGTACATCATTGCTCAATGTATTACAACTGATTGTTTTGTATAGAAAATTATTTGTAATTAGATGCAATTCGAATTTCAGGCACGATATCCTTAAAAAAGTAGGGCAGAATATTACTATATATTAACCTTTGTATGTTAATTTTTTATTTATTTCATATATAAGTAAACAATTTTGCACTGGCTTTAACTCTCTTTTTTTTAGTTTATTACATTCTTTTAAAAACAAAATTTTCTATTTTAATAATTTTAAAAAAATCTCACATAGTGGATAAAGTTAGAAGTACTTCAAAATAATGTAGTATTTCTAACTAAGAGCATACCCTCTGATCTACACTTATTATTAAAAACATAAATGAATTACAGAATTTGGTCTTCTCTAACGAATGAACTTCGAATTCGAATCCTGCTACTTAAAACCATCCAGTCAGATTTAGAAATCCAATTTAATCACATCATATATGGTTTACGTTTATTATTTGATATTATATCCCGTTCTTTTTGAGCGGGTGAAATGATTATTGTGTGGATGAAAAGTCAACATAATAGCATTAATTTTTGTTATTTTAATAAATTATATGAGTTTCGTGGCTTAATGATTGAAGAGAAATAATCTTGTAAAAACCTGAATCGATAAATTGGAAGGTAATCTAAAAGTTAAAAAAGTTATCATGTAAAAAAGTAGAACCTGTATTTCATTATATATTTAACCCAGAAAATATAATCTTTAAGAAATTTATAGCATATTATATATCTAATGTTAATTATGTAATAAATAAACTTATAAAATACACATACTTCCAAAAACATAAGATCGTCCTTCGTGAGCATTGAATCCAAATAATCTTCATACGTCATGAATGCATTCACGGCTTTATCCAACTCACTTTTAGGATCCATCGGATCTAAAAAAAATATTAAAAATTACCTTTAAATTTTTTTTTTATTTAAAAGCGATTGCTTTTTCAATTTTTTTCTCTCTCATCTAATTTTCTTTCTGTAAACTTATCTCTTCCAGTTAATGCATATTACGACAATGTTTCATTTGCAAAATTACATAATGATCCTTTACACAGAAGACTGACCTATAATATGTCAAACTTTATGTTAAATGTCACATTATTGAGGTTAATGGCATTTACTAAGCAGAATTAATAAAACTTGGAAGAACATAATTATAGTACTTAATGAAGAAAAATGTTAATTATAATACCAAACATCGTATGGAAAGAAAAAATCTAAAGGTGAGTTCACATGAGGCTAACTATTGCGCGCAATAGCAGATCATGCCTATTTCCAGAAAATCACGTGACTACAACGGAAACAATGGCAAATGATTGTCCCGTGTACCATTGTCTCAACGACCTTGACTCAACTGTTAATACGAGGACAACACAGGGACAACAGCAGAGAGGCAACAACTGCGGACGATAGTTAGCCTAGCGTAAACCCGCCTGAAGAACGATAATAGAAAAGAGCAAAAAGAAAAATAACCGTTGCCATATAAGATATTAATAAATGAGAAATGCAATCACAAATTTAAAATTACAACCATTGATACATTTTATTTTCATAAATTCAATTGCACACTTTGCACTAATGATCTATTTTATCGATTTATTTTGTTTTACTTATTTTTCCGCAACTAACACTTAACATTTTTATTATTACACTGAAGAACGTCTTTAAAAAGATATTCATCAATTATAACTTAACCCTAAGTGAACGCCAAATATGTGGTCACCAACTTGCTTTATAATAAATGATTCTAGAAAATTTTAACACTATAATGTCTCGAGTTAAATTCTGGAAATATTCTGATTCATTCTATTCATAATGTGACTGGAGATGAGGGAACTTACTTTTTGTGAGTCAGACTGGAGATTTGAAAGAGATATAATAAATTCTTATGGGTTGAAGAAATTAAATAGCCTGTTTTATTTGCATTGGATGTAATATTTCCGCTTCAATACAGTCAAATTTTCCCCATTTATGATTCTTTTTATTCTAGTACACCATCTTCTCCCAAAAATGGACTTAGTTGACATTCAAAACATCTTAACTTATTTCATTCACAATTTTCATTTACCTTTGTTTGAACAGGAAAAAATTATTCTTCATGCAATATTTCAATGCCTTTTTTTTTCAATAATATTTGTTTTCAACTCAGTCTATTGGCTGCAAATAATTTAATTTTCTACTATAGTATTACCCATATCAAATAACAAAAGGGAAAGTTTTCATCAAAACTTTTCCGCATGTTCTCTGAAAAAAGTGTTATCCCAGAGAACCACTTGGTGTTCAATTATTAAAAAATCATGAACCTTTGGCATCAATTTAGTATTCTTTCTTAATCTATCACGTCATCCTTAGCTAGTTTTTTTCGACGATTAATACTCCTCATAAGTTTAATAATATAAGAAAATCGAATTTATTTTTAGACCAGCCTTTTTTCCAACTAATTGAAACAAAAATTTGACATAAAACTACTTTTACTATATCAAAATACACTTCCCTATATGAAATTTGACATATATAAGTTATTGGGGTTTTAAGCTATCGCATTTATGAGTTTCTAAAAATACAAACCAGAAGAAGATTAATTCCTCTTTGGATTTGGCTCAAAATTTGATAGATATTCATAATATAGATATTTAATGTGTTTACAGAATTTTATTTAATTAACTCACGTCGTTTTGGAATTATTGTGTCAACTTATATTCGAACAGTCGGGCATACTTACTTCCTTTGACTGGATTTTGTTGAAAATTCAACAAAAATCTACGAATTTAGTGTAAAGATCGCATAACAAAATAGGTCTAGTTCAAAGCGATTTTGAGTTATTTTTGTCACAGACAGATGGACATTTTCCAAAAATATATTTTTCGAATTCAAGGCGGTCTCAAACGACGAAATTCATCGAAATATCCTATTTTAATTTTTTGGCGATTCAATACTTTCTTTGTATTATGTATACCAAAAAGTAAAAATCAAGAATTAATCCCGTAAGTTGGATTCAAAAGAAGTTATTGTAACGAAAAGATTAATCATTTGACATTAATGAAATAACATTAAATGAGATTAACTATGATATGGACTGTTTATATTGGACCCTAATTATAGCAACAGCGTCTGAAAATAAAGCCAAAGACTCGTTTGTTGAATTTGGGGTCAATTGACTTCAGACGTTACTTGCAAAGACAGATGGGCTTAGGAGCGAATGAAATGTAATATTGCATTCTTTTTATATCTGTCGATATCTTTTATTCTTTTTTCTTCCTTTATTTTTAGAACATATTTTCTTAAGACAAAAAAAATGCACACATGTCAAAGAAGTTTGACGCGGACTTTTTGAAAAGGAGCAGATAGGCGTGTAATTGTCTGCCAATGGTTAGCTGCTACAAAGATGCCTTTATATTCAAGTTGCACTCGTCAATACAAAGTCGCCAGCTGCTAGAAATTACACGAAAGTCTGCTGTCATTTCTGATACAATTTATAGCTTTGACCTGAAAAACCATATAAATGATGGCTTACGTTTCACAAAGAGCTAAGAATAAACAGTAAGAATTGATAGAAGATTCTATTCGTATGATTGCTTGACTGACATTACCCAGACGCTTTAAACGCAGTAGAATATTACTACTTATAACAGCTGTCAAATAATTAAGACTTTTGAACGTATAAGTATCCTGAGAAAGAGAAAACATTCCAAATCACATCATATGTTCTTGATCAATCTTCCCTATATTATTTGATATGATGGGTTAATTAGTTAGCCTGAATTTCAAAAGAAAGATTGATCCATCCATTTTCATCCAAATAATATATTTAGAATTTAAATAGGGAAAATTCAAGATTTAATAAGAACAGTAATAAAATATTCTGAAATTTAGAACTTTCATTATTTGTTCAATCCATTTATAGAAACATGCCCCTTCTTGACAATAAATCAGTACCTTTATGAAGCTTTTCAATAGACATGCCCAAAGTCTCAGGTAATAAAATGATATTGTTATTCATCTAAATATATCAATATTATAAGATTCTTATTTCTAACTATGCTTTACCTCATTTCTAATTTTATTGTTTTAATAAAAGAACTATGCTAAAAACAAATTTAAATATATAAAACTGAATGTATGTTCGATTGTTTAAACTTAATATAATTCCACGCTCCCTTGACAGATTCAAACAGAATCTAGTTCACATCTCCCTTGGTATCTGGTTGAATTAATTATGCTGTTTGATAAATTTTTACGCCTTTCTAAGCAGGTGAAACGAGGGTAAAAATTCGTGCTTTTTTCACTATGAATCGGATTATGACATCAATTTAAAAGTTTTTATATCATTTCAAATTTCAATTAATTAATTTTAAATTTAACGTAATCAATTTTTATAGATGAAAATTATTTGTTGTTGTTGTTGTTTTCGAAATGATCTGTAATATAAGGAGGCTTTTATATGTTGAAATTTTCACATAACTAATTTTATGTCATAAAAGTATTTATAAAAATCTTAATGTTAATTCTTAATTTTGCTCTGTATAATTAAACGTACAATTAATTAATCAACCATAAAATTTTATTTATGCAAAAAACATTTGATGTTATAATTCAGATTTTAAAAAAATTTAAAATAAAGGAAGAATTCAGTATGCATAACCAAGAAATAACACACAAACATTAAAGTTAGTAATGTTTACTGAATCTTGTAAATATATATACAATTAAAGAAAATGCTTTCAACATTAGTATTTTTTCCAAAAAAAAATGTGTAACTGTTTGCCTCAAAATAAAAATGTTTTAGGTATCTGTATGACAGTTTGAAATAATTGGAAAACTCATCAAGAATATTAAAGGTGGCAAAAAAAACAATATTAAAAAAAACAGAAAGAGAAGCACCGTTTGGATTCAATTTCAGTACTTAAACATTTCTCAAGAACATTTTTAATTCGCATTTTTGGTATTTCACTATTTCTATCGAACAATTGAATTCGTTCCTCATTTTATGAATTTTTTATAATAAAAGTCCTTTAAAGACCCCTAAAACTTATCAAGTTCCTGTTTCAGAGATCTTATTTAAAGCTGATAAAACTTTCAAAATTGTTTTAAGCACATGCCTCAAATAATAAACACGCTGGCACTTTCAAGGTACTGAAAGTTGCACAATGGATTATTCATTTCCTTTAAAGAAACAAAGTAACACCACTTCAGATACATAATAAAAGCAAAAAAATCATAGCATGAATCGGAATGCAATTAAATTCTAAATCTTAATAATGACATAAAATGTCAGTTTTCTTCAGAAATGTAGAGTTTCCATATTGCGGTTTGTGCTTAAAGTATAACAAAACGTGACTTTTAAGATATTTCCAGCGTTCCATTACTCTGGCGTCGGCTCAGAAGATATGAGAGAAGTTCCATCAAGCTTCTTTAATTGTGGAAGAATCTCCGCAACTTTCGATCGATAATTTTCCCCGAGATTCGACTCCACTGGACATCCTTTCAGAACTAGATCTTCCAGGTTAGGCAACTCCGCCAAATGCTTCAGTTCGTTTATGTCTTTCATATTGTTGTTGGATAAATAGAGAACTCTCAATTTCTTCAGACTACCGACTGGCTTCAGCTTGTCGACGTTGTTATAAGAAGCCCAAAGTTCCTCCAAGGTTTCGGCGAGGGCTTCGATGCCATTCAGACTCTTCAAGTTGTTTCTTCCCACAGAGAAAATCTTCACTTTACTCAAGGCATTAAGGTTGGTCAGTTTGTCGATCATGTTGGTCGAGAGAGAGAGCTTTTCGCAGCTTGTTAGGGTGGCCAAAGAGGCATCCAACTTATCGATAGATGGAATCCAACCGTTGAGTTTCACCACAGTTGCTTCGGCGGCATTCTCGCCAGTTTTTTCAGACCACTTCTTTAAAGCATCTTTCAGTGCTATGCCTTTACCCATTATTCTGTTTCAACAGATTCACCAGCAAAAAAATAATTACGAATTCTTCAACAACACCTGCAATGAAATGTGTTTTGATAAATATCATTCACAGGAAATGTTAGATTTCTGATTCATAGACTCTATTATCCATTGTGGCATTTTCATGCAGTGTGGAAGAAATCATTTTAGGGAAATAAAGAAACCGGTCAGCTATCGATTAAAAAACCATTTATTATACAATTTCCGAAAGGCGAGAAAATTTAGCCCTATCAAAAACAAGGAGAAGCGCAACTTAGAATTATCTTGATAAAAAATTTCTTCAACTAGTCAGAAATTTCGGAAGCTTAAATTTTTTGTCAGATAGATTTCAATAGAAAAATAATGACAACTGATTGAGACTCTAGCATTTATTAACTATATTGTTCCAAAATCGTATTTGGAAATAATACGATAAAATGGGAAGCGAAAAACTGTTTCCCAAGAAAGTGAAAAGAACAAAAGATTTTATTTTGGATATTAGATTTTGCATAAGGACTTTAACTAGAGATGTAACTTTCTCATATTTTTGATCATTTAGTAAAATAAGTTACAATAATCAATATTAGTAAAATTCCGATTTCACGCCGACGCAGTAGTCTGATAGCTGAAAAAGTTTCTTAAGAATGATTCATTAACATTAAAATGTAAAGCATTTCTCAGTTACGTGACCCTATTTCAACTTCTCAGAATTGGCTTCTGCTCCTATAGTGTATGCGCCACTTTTCTACTAGAATTAAAAATGCATTCTAAAACATAAATCTTTATTTTTGCTTGAAAATCTCATGATTCAACAACATTTCAAGGTAAAGCTCAGTATTCCTATAATTAATAAAATCTTTCAATTATCCTCAAATATTACAAATTTTAAAGATGGGTCTATAATCATAAGAAAAATGATTACAGAACCAATTATAAAATACTTACCAACGAAAATAAATTGTTCCTATTAAGAGGTAAATAATACTTCAGAAACAGAAATAGTATTTAAAAAGATCAAATAAATATCAACTTCAGCAATATTCTCTTGATGTGCACACTGAATATAATATTCACAAATTCATAACATTAATATTTGCCTCTTAATTAATTACTTCGATTGCATAAGATTTTTACAATGATTTTACAGTATATAAATTATGCTTCTTGAGGAAGATTTGGAATCATCACTAATATTTTATATAAGTCTAATAAATTGAAGAAACGGTATTATATTATCACAAAGCCTATTGGCATCACAAAATATTTTTTATTTATGTATTGCCATTATATTAGCGTTTTTAATAAGAAAAA
>JAPMOQ010031668.1:1775483-1794891 GCA_026543055.1 Argiope trifasciata
TTTTTTTTAGTTATTATTATAATACAGTTCATTCATTATAATTCATTATTCATTATAATACAGCTGTATTCAGTTCACATAATAACAATTATTTACATTCATAAAATATATTTTAAAAGATATTTGTTTCAAAGGGGTTGAAAACGATTAAAAAATAGAATTTAAGAATTTTTTAATAATTTTATTCGCAAAAAAAGAAAGTGGAAGATATGTATATTAAAAGGACATCAAAAAAATATAAAAAATTATCATTTCCATGAAATGATATAGTAACAAAACTACATTAAGTATCAAAGAAATATTATGCAGAACATTTTTCATCATTTCCTTTGATTGAAACTATTGAAAATTACATTAAATAGAATAAAAACTTACCAAAATGGTATAATTTTTATTCTTAGACCGATTTTCGACAGCATTTTTCCGATTTCCTTCGGTCGACTTGGGAACTGTAAACTCCTCCGAAAGTAACTGCCTCCAAATGACTAAAAGACATTCGGAATTTGCCATCGATTTTCCCGTCGCGTGATCAACGGAAAATGTAATTCTTTTACTGCCGATATGAACTCTTGTTACATTTCCCCTCCAAATGAGTTTTTTTATACAAAACCTTCGCAACAAGGAATTATGGGATAGAAATACCATACTTGTGTTATTAGTAGGTCAGTGTTCAGTTGACTTATTCCAGCATTCACAAAGTCAATTGTTATATTTCTCTCAGTAGTCGCTATGGAATATGGAATATATCTGATCATATTCTATACGTTCGCAAGTGCGTGATATTTGCATTAACACAAAGTTTAAAAAATGCAGTAACATTGTTTTATTAAATGAGGTATCCCAACTAAGATTGGTTACTTCAGACTTTCTAAAGGATAAAGAAGGGTTTCTTTTTAAAAATAAGATGAGCCAGTCCTCGTTTACTTATAGATTTTCCTTCCATTAATCAGATACTTTCCGCTTTTAAGAAAGAGCAAAATCTAATACTATAATACGAGGAATGGTTGCCAAGTCGTAAATCGCCCCATAATTAATAAACTCCGGTAAACTTGGGGGTCTGGGGGTTTTGGCCACGATGAATCGATTGGCGCCGGTTTTGAAGTGCTACGGTCGAGCAGTTCGGAGTTACAGATAGGATATTTTCAAACTTTATTAGTTCGCCATAATGGCTACTTAAATTTTCAAGCGGTAACGTGCTGCCATCTATAGCCAATATGGCGAACTAATAAAGTTTTATGTTTATGCTGTTATAGGTTTATAATATGTTTCTTATGTATGTATATATGTTTGGTTTTTCTAAATAAATTTGTCAAAAATATTGAACTTCACCACACTTCAATCTTTACCTTTACTTTACCTTTGTATAGAATAGTTCCCTTTCCAAACTCTAACTTTGTTTAGAATAGTTTACAATGGTGCACTTTAACGGGTTATCTTTTCACCAATGGTTTCACAAATTTTCTTATGGCATGTATTGTTTTGATAAATCACAATTGAAAATTTAAATCTTCGAGTTAGCTTCGATACCTTTTTTCTCCGAGTGGAGCTCGGTCACCCGCTGGTATTAAAACAAATTTCAGCAATTCTTTCAGACTGAGACCAAAATAAACATCTGACGCTCGTTTTACATATACTGCGAAATCGCTTTCCCTGACAGCTGAAACATTTTCTTACTATGAGGTAGATAGCTAATAGACAATCCCAGCTTTTGAAGCTTTTTGGCTGTAGGGTTTTAGTAAACGCAAATGTATAACAAACTTTGAACACGAAAATTTTAAATACACGCTTATTGCTTCAGAAATGATGTCCAGGAATCAAAATTTGATTTATCTTCCTTTTTCTGTTTCTAAACATAACTCTGAAAAAATTATTAGTCTTCGACATCATTCAAATTACAAGGCCGTGGTGGCCAGATGCTAAGGTGTTGGCTTCAGAACCGGTGGGTTTAAGATTCGGGACTCGATTCCACCGAAGAACCGTCGTGTAAGAGGGTCTCTTGCACGTTAAATCTGTCAGGTTAAACATATTCCTCTGGTGTAGTGTGGAAAGGAAGCTACCAGGTCAGGTGTCGTCCTCGTCATCTGACAGTGGTTCAAAAGGACGAGGTCCGTCACAAAATAGCCCGAGTGTTGCTTTACTATGGGACGTTAATATAACTAAACTAAAGCATTCAAAATCATAAGGGCAACATACCCCGCTGGTACCAACGTATTCCGTCATGCCCTTTTTATTTTAATTTTATTTATTTCAGAAATATTAAATAAATTAAAAGACATACACTAATGAATACTTCAAAGTGTTAAACGTCGTAAAAATGAGCGTCAAGTGTTAATGAACGTAGTTCATGAACGTCAAAGTGTTAAACGCGATAAACTTCATTGCTAGTATTGTATATTTTAGAAGAAAATCAAGCGAGCGGTAAAAAATTACTTTTCATAAAAAAATAACAATTTAACCTCTAGTATCTGCTGGTCTATACAAAACTGACAAAAAACTTCTGAGTCAATGAAGTCATGCTTTCTGTTCACTTTGTTCACTCTTCTGTTATTATTCAGTGACTTTTAACAGCGCTAGTAGCCGTTCCAACTATGCATGGTCTTCAAGTACTGACAGTCGAAGTGATTTATTACAAAAATTCAAACAGATATGCATCCTTTTCATTAAAAAAAGGAGCAGAAACCATTTTTAGTTAATACAATGAAGCAGGAAAATCGAATAACTCATAATTTCAAATAAAGGAAAGCATATATCTTTCAGCTATTTTGTAGCATAGATTTACAATGTTGTACGTTAAAGTCTTACCAAATGCCTTATTTTCTATTAATTTCTCATTTATCAATAAACATATTCGACGGGTTATTGGGAGCGAAAAATTTCTATAAAATCCCTTATTTGAAATTTTATCTAATTCTTTTCACATCAAAAGTTTTTTTGAATTCTCATATATATGAACTCATATTAACTTTCGCAGCTAGAAACCTTATACTTGTTTACAATTATTGTAATGTGCACATACTTTTTTCTCTCTGTCTCTTATATCACCTAAAAGTTTAGTCTTAATTTGAATTTGGATATGATTAAACTTTAATTAAATTGATAGTGTATGCAAAATTGATCATAAAATATATAAGAATACGTAGAATATTCAGCATCGTAGTTTGCTGCTTTAACCAAAAATATTTTCATAATTTTTGTAATATCCTGCCAAGAAAGGAAAAACTGTATAACAACAGCCATTTCTCAAAAGTAGTTTTGTGCCCCGTTTTTTATGCCAGAAATAAAGTTCGCAGCGGGATTTCAGCGATTAGATAATATGTGAGATTTAGCTGGAAGTACTTTCAAAGAATATAACTAAGTGAGAGTTCTTTTTATACCTACCAGATCGATAAGGAGTCATCCAAACATGGTTTGAACACTGTTTATGTTTAAACAATTAAAAGACTAAAGAGATGGAAACACCCTCCTGATAATCCTCCCTTTAACTGCCTGATGATTCACAATACTTTTCAACAGCAAGACGGGGACTGAACAAAGAGGTGTCTGTGAGAAGGAGCCTCTTTACTTCTGTTGCTGAACTTCCTCGAAAAAAAATCCATCAGATCACTGCATCTGGCTAGTTAGGGGAGGAAATGAGTAAACAACTGAGATAAACACGAATTTAATGTTGTTTTCTGTAAAAAGAAAATAGAAGTGGATATTTCTTTCTTTCCAGTGTTAACAAGGTTTAGGAGAGTCATTTCAAACTCGTTGAGAAAAAGAGAGAAAAAAATTGTTTCCATATTTTTTATTTCTTCTTTGGTTCGCTTAAGCTTTGGTATTTTTAAGGCACAATGCAATTTTGGCAGCAAAATTAAAAGATTAATGAATAGCAGAACTGAAAAACTAAACCTACACTAAATAACGAATCTATACGGCATTACAAATATAAACAAAGATGGCAGAAAAAGGAATTGAGAAATCAAGAAACTTACATGAATATTTCTAATAGGAATATTTTTAAACAATTACGATGGAAAAATTAAAAATAAATCTAAATACAGTGATTAAAATTCTATAACCTTATAAAAACTGAAAAGATGTTTCATGGGAGATTTCAAGTATAAATTGAGAAAGAATAAGATACCAGAAAAAATAATAGCTGCTGAGTTGGTAAGTGTTGCCAAGTATCTTGAATTTCGCATTTCCTTTTGTCTTTTTTTAATTAATTAACTTGTTATTGAGTTGAAGGAATTGCAACTGAGAGATTAGAAGAACTGAAATTCATCCATGTTTACGTTGTTGAAAAGCTCCATGTTGTAAAGTAATGTTGATAAAATAGTTTATATAAAAGGATCTTTCAATCAAAACAGCAAGTGTCTAATAAACACTTTTATGCAGTAATCAAATTGGGAGAAAATGGAGAATGATTAATGCTTGAAATAAAGTTATATTAACATGAAAATAATATGAATTTTTTAAAATTATGTTTCACTTTTACTTTTTAAAAATATGTAAGCAACTTTTGGGTTTTTTTAAACTTGCAGTCAAATATATTTATTGCAAACTGCCAAATGTATACAATTTTATTATAAAAAATAGTTTCGCAAAGTAATCAAAACAATATACTAAACATATCTATTATCCAGTACACAACTTCTGAATATCTTACAAATGGAAGCAAATTAATTTACATATACAACAAGGCACAAAAATCTATATAAACCAATAAAAACCTACTGGTCTAATATTGTACTTATATATTGAAAAAAAAAATATTTCACTTTAGAAAAAAATTCAGGTTTTAACTCATGACTTTTAAAGAAAATTTTTTAAAAACACTCATTGAAACTTAACGGAATTGATAAAAAAAATCCAATATTATATGCACATAGGTATCTAAATAATAAGAATGTATATTTTATTTTCCTTAACTAATGGTTCAAAACATCAAAATAATATTTTGCAAAATCTTTCTTGGAATCTATAACTGTACACGTATTTTGGCGTTAACAAAAAGAGATTTTTATCATTCTGGGAGCAACATGCCTTCTGTAATATAATCTTCAAAATTACACTTTGATGTATACAATTATATAGTATACAAAATACATTGATATCATATACATGATTTTACACTATTTATTACAATGATTTTCCTTTGCATACTTCATCTACAAAAATAATTTTAAAAACTGTTCAAAAAACATAAAGAAAAATAAGTGATTTTTTTTTCCAAAAATGGGGGCAATCAAGAGGAAATTCAATCAACAAATATTTAGCTTTAAAATTATTAATATTGCTTTTTCCATTACTTTTTTTATAGCTCAGTAATTAATTTAGAGCTATATACAATCCTTAAATATAGGTATATTGAAGTACGGTTTGTCCAATATAAAATAAATTTCATCAAGAAATGAAAGCAACTTTTTATCGAGGTTAATACTCAAGAAGTTTCATCAACTTCTCTTAATCTTAAAGAAATTACTATATCTTTTTCTGTTCTTTTTATTAAACTCACGAAGCAGAGCTAATGAAAATAAACTGTAATTTTATATATTTCAAACAAATTCATATAGCTCTATGAACAAGAATTTTTGGCAAATATCGAATTATCTTTGTTAAAAGTTTAAAAAAAACATGTAATTTAGTAGATAAATTATTCTTATTCGCATTCAGTTTTCGTTTATCAAAATCCAACTATCTCTTTATCGCTAGCATTTGAACAGTTTTTAGAACTTCAAATTCCTGGGCAACTTCATCTGCTTTTATCCAGTTCACTTAAGCGCCAAATAACATCATCACTTTCTGATTGGTTGATGATTTTAATAGGTCATTTCCATCGACTTATCACGTACATTTTTCGTGTTCGCGTTTGAATCTTTTGAATGAAAATCGAATGTTAGAATTCATGGGCGGAAGAATTTTAACGTAATATAAATCGCCTGAAATTGATTTTTAAAAATGCTTAACGTAGATTTACCTAAAATACGAAAAAAATATAAAAATTAAAATAATTAAAATAGGAGTCATTCATAATCGAAAAAGAAACAAGCTTCTTAAATTCTTTTTAAAAATAACAATTCAAAATATAGAATGTTATCATCATTCAAAATAGTTTTTAGAATTCGCTAGAATTAGTCTTTAGAAAAATTTTTACTTTATAAGAAATTAGATTCATATTTTCATTCAATTTTTGAATCAATACTTGTTTGGATACTTGTCAGTAGAAAAGGTCCAAAAAGCGCAGAAAAAATTTGCCAATTTGGCGATTTCAGTCGTTAAACTATAAAGCATGAGATTCGATGTTCAAAATTTTTCATAACAAATGATAATGTACTTATTTTTGTAATTTGATGAAATTTTTTCTTGGTCCTTTTCTGTCCTTGTTAAGACAGAATTTTATCATCAGTTGTTAATTTTTCATCACAAATTAAGTAAATCTCAATAACAAAAAAAGAAAGGGTTGCCTGAAAATAAGATAATCTATTCAAAAAATAATGGTGTGCTACCCACTGATTGCTAAAAAGTTTTTGACAATGATCAAAACATTTTTGTGGAATTATTCGTCAACTGTTTGAGCTGTCATACAGACCACGAATTCATGGGTAACATAAGCGGCTATCAATTTCATAATTTATCGAAATGAAATGCTTTTATATATGAATATATCTTTCTAATAATAAATTTTATCTAGAAAATAAAGGAAAAGCTTTGATATACAGTCATTTTCGTCAAAAAAAAAAGTTTTGTAGCCAATTTTAGTGGAATGGGCGAAAGTAGCGCGAACGGCAGCATTAACATAACGGTTGCAAAAACGTCGCCGAAAAATTTCCATCCTCGCCAGGCGCCAAATAACAGTATATAAAAGCTTAGCCATAAAAAGGGGGGAGAGACACCCATAGACTTTAAAGCATTTTTGACATCCAAATAATGTTGAAATTAAAGATAAACGCCCGACTTCTCACCAAAAGGACATAATTAATAAGACAAGATTAATCTACTGTTTCTAGTTAAGCGCATCAGAATAGAGTCAATCGTCCAAGAACTCAGCCAAAAATCAGCCACTTTTAAGGCTATAGAAATGGCAACAAATGGCTTTTGAAGTTAAAATCAAAATATTATCGTAATTACTTTTGATAAGAAATTGCCCCTAACTAATTCAAGTTTGGCGATTTAATCTAATAATCGTATCTGTCTAATCTAGCCCCAAAATTTTCAATAACTAAAAGAAATCATAGCAATTGGCATTTTTATTTGTTCAATAAAGATCGTTTGAATCAGCGAGAAAACAAACAAAATACTACTTGACGATTACTTTGAATAAAAATCCACTTAAAACCATAAATTTTTACATTGTCGATTTGGAAATAATGTTTTTAATTTCTTTAGTTAAGTTTGCTATTGATTTCATAATGTAATTTTAATTTATTTTATAAATAAAATAGGGGTTTATAAATAATAATAATCATATTTACGGAGTTTTTGCAATCATCAGCATTTTAAATTAAATTTATTTTACAGTGTATTTAAATTTTTAATAATTATTTCAGCGATTTACGATTATAAGTTTCGTTTATTTCGTTTCGTTCTGTGCCTAACTCTACAATCCTTTTTAACAAAATGGTTTTTAATAGTTTTGATAAAATTTAATGCATTAATAAATTTATAAAATGTAATAAATTTTAAATAATTGTAATGACTTTAATGTGAAATAATAATTTTAAATATGTTTAATCAATTTACATGAATAAATATTAATTTACAATTTATCCATTTAAAACGCATTTAATTTCTTGCTTCATCTCTTACTCAAAATTCTAAAAGGATTTAGGGAAAAAAATTTAAAAGAAAATCACTTACTTCTATAACTTATAATCCAAAAACTTATTTGATAACCTAAGAAAATTCAAACTCTTCCATTTAATAAAAAAATCAAGAATTAATTATTAATTCTTTTTAATATTTCTAAAAACTATCGCTTTTTAATTTATTATATTGCCTTCTTTGCAGTTTTATTATCCTTTTCTATATAATCGCATGTGCTTGTATTTGTGTAAATATCTCTGCAATAAAAAAAGTAACAACTTAGTATTCTATGTGTATCTATAAATACTTACGTATGTGGCACTGAAATCGCTCTTACTTCTTATTGTCGTATGGCAACATTCAAACATAAAGAAAATTTTAGACTGATTCATTGAACATTTTCTAACGGATTGGCAGCAACAAAATAGACAAATTAATTTTAACTCATTAACTGTTTGTTTGACTGCATAATTTTTATTTTTTTAATTTAACATTGTTAATTATATTATTATTATTTATATTAAAGCATCAACTTAATTCTGACTGTAATTTATAACCTTTTTACTCTTTCCTTCTTCGTTTGTATTTTGATATGTTAATTGTTTTTAAGTTGATTAAAATGAATATTTTGTTATAGTTAAGATGATGGAAAAGTAATTTTTTTAACAAATTTATTCCTCATTATGAACTATATTTATTATGGTAATCGTTAATACCCAAATTCCATAGTTTTTCCGTTGTGTTGAATCCATTGCTTCGTTTAGATAATTAATGGAACCGCAAAATATTATTAGAAATGGTCTGGAAGGAACTAGTTATGCCTCCAAAAAGATCAGAGAAAAAAATTTATAACAAAAGTTAAGAACTAAATCAAACACAAAGTTTAATCAAGCACAAAAATAGGCTTAACCGTAGGCAAAGTGGTAATTGCTATGACTTGTCTATGTAAATTGATGTCCATATCTTCTCAAACAATTATTTTAGACTCAAATACCCTAAACATTATCTTTTTAATGGTATCAGTTTGTTTTCAGTATAATTTTCTCCTCCATTTATAATTAAGTTTTTTTCAATGGAACACTGTCTTTTTTGAAATGTTATCAGAATCAAAAAAAATTATACCGCAAGATTTGGTCAATTCCACAAATTGAATTATCATCTCCGCTTTTATTTCGTAATATATACACTTTTTTATTTGACTGATTCGATTTAATTCAGTCGCAAGAAATAATAAGATGACATCTTTAAAAATGCATTCCAGTCTTGATTATTTAATAGCCTAAAGATCCAATATTCTGGGAGAACAAGTAATCGCTAAAGGCGGCTAGTTTTATATAAAGAAATTACAATAAAATCATACAATATATTTTTTATTTACTAACTGTAACTTTATAGCTAATGACTTTACCATAACTGACTCATATGTAAATATAGTTCATTCAGATATTGTTTATGATTTTAATATTTGCTTCAATAAAATTTATTTAAGTCATGATGAAATACCAAAACCAAGAATATTGCAAAGATCCATTTCTTAGAAAATAAAAGGAATTGGGAAAATAAATAGAAAATTGTTCTTTACTGAATTTAAGTGATGAATGAATCTAAGTGATGTAATTAAGTGAGGATGAAATATCTAATCTCTTAATGAATCTAAGATAAATTTAAAATATAGCAAAATATCAAAAAATCAAAATTACATCCTACTTTCTAGTATTACCTTTAAAATAAATTATATGAAAGTAATAAAAGGTATGGCTAATAGGCTGCTGGAATATTTAGAAATTTGGGAATTCATATTGACTTGTTAAATGAAATAAAAAAGAAATAAGTAAATTTCATTTGTTTTGTCATGGTAAAGGAATCGTATTGCATTAAATGTACTATAATGTATGTAATGCGGGAGGAATTTCCATTAAATGCCAAATAATGTAAGTAAAATGAAATTTTTCTCAAATGCAGATACTGGATGTTCAGTTTATCAGAAAAAAAAAGTGAAGAACAATATTGCATATTAATAAAATAAACAAAATTTCTATGATCATATGACAAAACCATGCGATTATTCTATGCACGCTATCATTAGAGTCTTGTTGAAACGGAAAGTTGAGGGGGGAGGGGTTAAATGGTTATGAAATTAATGATATACGGTGATTTCTTCTATATTCATGATTGAAATGCCAGGAATGATATTGATTTTTTTTTTAATTTTCACTTTGAAACTATTAAATCCTCTTATTTTGTGACACAGATGCTTTGAATGATGCAATATACTATGAATTGACGTTTGCATTCTTACTGGTAGCAAATCCTCTAATCAAAAATTTATTGATTAAACCAGAATAAATGGGGATTCATGTAATAAATACTTTGATTCTACCTTTCATTTAAAACTTTTCTATTATGCTGAAATTCTCACTGTGTATCAGCTTTTTTTTTTCTTTTGTATTACTGAAAGATATTTTTTAGCGTTTTTTCCCCTTCATGATACATTAAAAATCTCTTAAATTTCATTTGATTTTTTCCTTTAGTTTTACAAGGAATCCAGAATTCCTATGGATTTCCTCATTTCAAATGCATTCATCGAAGTATTGTGCAAAATACTTCTATAAATCCATATATTTTATGAACTTAAACGATTTTATGATTTTTCAAATAAATATCGGCTTCTTTTTAATTAAAAAATTATTATGAAAAGCTTGAATTCTATAAAAATTCTTCTTTGACCCATCATTCAAAACTTTAATTAAAATTTTGAAATAAAACTATTTTGATTAATTCTAAGCAATACAGAGCTACTTCAAAACTCCAATAATAATTTATCATTGCTTTATTACCTAAACATCCTCTTGATGTCACTATTCATTTCAACACATTCCTATGCCGACATTTAATTAAATATTTCGAATAAATGGTTTATATGCCTTACAAGATTTAAACAGATGAGAATCAGAAGTGCCTTAATTAAAATCCATGAAAACAAATATTTCACTCGTTAAACATCCTACACTTATTTTTTTTCCTTAATCAATTTCCAATCGAACTGTTTTCGGATATTTTACGCGTTACTTCCAGCCATCGGCTATCATATCTTTTCGGCACCTTAATTGCTACGCCGATGCAAACAGACTGATATGAAGCCTCAGACCACACAAATTCAACTGGAAACCTTTAATCACCCTTCTTCTCCTTTCTCTCTCTCTCACTTGCCACTAATTTTTCTTTCCTTCTGTTATCCTTTGGGCTACCTAATCAAAATAGAACAGAAGGAGGTCAAGGGTTTTGCAATTTGACCTTCCGTTTCGGAAATTGGCCTTTGCCCGATTATTTAAACTTTTTAAAGTGCATTGTCGAATCTTTCGAATGGATTCTCCCATCCTAATAGCTGGATTATGACGCGTGATTTTAGGGAGAAGATTTGGCGTGGTCAACAGGTTCGATGCACGCCAACTTGGCGGGGCCCGTTTTTGAGGAAAGAAGTATTACTTCTTCCTTTTTAGTAGGCCACATGTAGACATGACAAACGTACGTCCGATTAGAATGATATTACGAAGAAAAAAGATGCGGTTCGGAAAATCAGAAATGGCCTTCAATCTAAGATAGTGTTACATGGTTATTGATTAATGATAATAATATTTGAAGGATTTTTGTGTAAGGTGTATGAAATTTGACCATTGCTTCCAAGATAAGGATTCTAGTATTAGGATTTTTGTGTGAGATAAATGAATCTTTCTGCCATTGTTTTCAAGGTAATTGGTATATCATTATTAGAATAATGAGAGCTGAAAGTGTAGCATATGAATTTCTTTGCAAGAACTGAATTGTCATTTCATAAAACATTCTCCCATATCACTGCTTTTTTTAAAATAGAATTTAAATATTTAAAAATTAGTGACAAATTAATGAAATTGCGAATATATGAATTTTGTGGATGCTATCTTTACTTGTTAACAATTACTTGAAATTATTACCATTGTTTAGGCATGCAGCATTTAAGCACATTCGTTTTTAGACGCTGGCCTGTGCAAAATGATAATGAAAACGCAAATCAGTGACTGGAATATTTTGAAATGTTAGCAAAGGCTTACTTCAGGAAATAAATAAAAACGATATTTATTAAAGCTTTATTCTGTTTGAAAATTAGACGTCATTTGTTCATGGTATGGTAAAATGTAGCTGATTTCATTGTAATCACATGATTATCACAAATAGTAATAAATAATCAAGGCAATTTAATTTCAAATTCACTGCGTTCCATCCAAAAATTCTACTTGTGCCGTCATGGATTTCATGAGATTTCAATGCCCTTTAGGAGCTCATTTCAAGTACAAGATATCAGACTTTACCAAAGAGGGTTGCCGATATTGGCTGCACCAAAACAACACTCCTAACATACAGGACTAATTGTGCAAACAATAATGGGAAAGACTCGATTGGTGTACGGATTCAATCTTCTAGTCATTTGTATCTTTTTGCTGACAACTAGAGCAGACAGTAACAGAGAGGACCTCATTCAAGACTCGGTACGAAGGTTATTGGGAGTGAAACCTGGTTCGGAAAGATCTGTTGTGCCTGGCAAAAATACAACCTTGCCTCCTCAGTATTTGATGGATTTATACGAAAAATACAGATCAGGACATACGCCCATGCAAGGAAATACAGTGAGGAGTATCTTGCCCATGAGAGGTGAGTGCATCACTTTCGATAATTAATTTTTTGAATAATAATTTCTTTTATTTAAACACTTCATCTACGAATAGCAAAATGTCATAAATAAGTTTCTAATTCATGTTTATATATAATATGCATGTTAAAATATTTGAAATCACTTCAGCACCTATATGCATGAAGATAAAACAAATATGAAAATTTACAGTTTATACTTCCTATCAGAGAGAAATTAATCAATTCTTTGAACTCAGATTTATAAATGTGCCTCTTTTTATTCAAACCATTTGCTTAAGAATTGGAAAATCTCATAAACAAATTTCTAATTTTTGTTTCCAAGTAATATAATAATCATTTTAGCATCAACATGCATACATGATTTTTTTTCATTATTTTAAATAAGTGAAAAAAAATATAGAGAATTTCAATTTATACTTTTTATCCGAGAAAAATTATGAGCTGCATAAATTATTATTATAATAACAATGTATTGCATTCATGGTGTTAAATTATTATTGAAATGGATAAATTGGAATTCTTAGCAACAAAAGCAGTCATTCTCTCCTTATTAAATAAAAATTTTAAAATATATTTCGCAAAATTTATTGCTAAAATTGAAGTATAAAACTGCTTTCTCACAAAACTTATGTAACAGCAGGTATTCGTTTTCATCCAATTATATTAATTTTTACTCGTAATTAATATATCTGGTTGTAATAATACATTTCACCGAAAGTTAAAATTTAACATTACGAGTCAAAAAAGGGTTATTTTAAATTTTAAAATAGCTTTTTTTTTCCAAAAAAGTTAGGAAATGTATAAAGTGGTATGTGAAATGGTTAGTAAATAAAATATCAATTTTAGATTATATAAACATATTAGCCGCCTTTGTCAATTAGCCGGTTTGCCAGTATTAATGCTCGCTAGAGTTTCAAATTAAATATTTTATTTAACTTGGTTTTTAAAAGGTTTTCTGCAAAATATTTTCAATTTACATTTTGATAATAATAACGAGCTATTACAGAATAACATAATATTATAGAGATCTTAAGCAATATTTTCATTTTCATACACTAGGCACCTTTTTTTTTTAATTTTCTGTCATCTCCCATAATATTTCCTTATTTCAAAACTTCTACCAAATCATTTCCATTTTTAATTAAAGCGGAGGTGATTTAGTTGACTGCAATTGATATAAAAACATTTTTCACTGAAGCCAGGCATTTTTTTTTTTTTACAAAAAATAAAAAAATACTGAAAACAAAGTTATTAGGTATTGAAATCTTATGTGTATTACTGAATAATTTTTATAATTTATGTAATATCTCAAAGAAATTTTCAACAAACATATATAAAATTCAGTTTTTAGTTTTACTTTCAAAAGAATTTAATTGGTGCAAATAATATTTTATTTTGTTTCGATTAATAAATAAACTTTTTTTAAATTATAAGATTTAAATTTAATAAATTTTTCCTAGCATTCCATGGCATTCTTTATTATCCTAACTTTTGCTGTGCGATCCCGAGGGAAGGTACGTTCAATAATCATATGTTCATGAAGTATCTGTGATGAAATTGGGTCTCGAACTCATTACCTTCCAATTACGAAACTCTTAACATCAATCTATGAACCCTCAATGCAAAAATACTAATCAGATATTTGATTTCAAAATTCAGCATACACTTTTCAGTCTGCATTTCTATTATTTTTCACATAAAGTTCTAATTTATCATTCTGTGTGAGAGAAAAAAGATTTAAATTTTATGCATTATAATTTTTATTAGTCTTTTTTTTTTATGTTATTTAAAATGATGTTGCTGGGAACCAAACGTGTGCAGCTAATACTATTCTTAGTAATCGATCATTTCGTTTAATTTAATTTCATTATCTTAGGCTGTCAAATGTCAAAAATCGTTATTTATGTATCATGCAGTCATCACACAAAATATTTTTAAAATGGGATGATTAGTTCTGCATGTATTGTTATGATGTTATTATAAATATATCTAAATATACGCTCCTTTTCATTTAAAACTCCTCATTCTCTATGAAAAATAATTGTATTTTAGGCGATTCCTTTGAAATTATGGGTAATATTGTTATTCAATCATTCCATTCATCATTCTCTGCTATTAAATATAATTTCGTTAAGAAAAATAACATGTGAAGAAGTACTTTGCCTGATGTTCGATTACTTCGTACTTCATTTCACTGTTTTGAACTATCAAATAAAAACCAAAGAAAACGATCTCCAAAATTTTTCATACTTTCTAATAAAAATAAATTTGTACTTCAGACGCGTTTTTTACAAATAATTGAAACAAAAATGTGATACAGAACTGCAACTATAGTCATAAAAATCACATATCTAATTTGAAATCTTTAAGTCATAGCAAATTTCTGTTACCACGGTTACATACTTCTGAAAGTACAAACTGACAAACGTTCAACTTCCCCTCGCCTATATTGAATTTGGTTCAAAATTTACTAGGTGAGACTACGCGTAACAAATTTTATCTTGTCTAGCTCTTTCCGTTTTACAATTATGTATTCAAACAGCTTGACAGGTAGAATTCCACTGAATGGATTTCACTTTAAAAATTTAAAAAAATCTATAAATTTGGAGTAAACACCATACTTTAAATATCATCTATCTAATTCAAAGTGATTTCGAATCTTTCGAATGTGTATCTTTGTCACAGACATATAGACATTGTTTAAAAATGTGGGGTTTTTTTCCAACTTAAGTGGTCTAAAGAGTAGAGATTCCACAAAATATCGAGTTGGAATTTTTTTGACAGCTGTTATACTTTTTGCAAGACTTTTTAAGGGAATGTTAAAAAAAATCATTTAAACCTCGTGCGAGCAACAGGCGAAGTATTTAAAAATTTGATCAACTGGTGGCAACCTGTTATACAAACGCATACATATATTAACTCAGTCTCATCTTAATAGAAAAGCATTGATAGCAAACCACAAACTTTAAGTCCTTTTTATCAATAAGTACGCAAAAAATATTTGCAATAAATGTGATAAGCAAAAGCTGAGGACTGAAATTTTAGCAAAGATTGCAAACTACAGCATTTTTGTTCTCTTCATCTGCTGCTTGAATCTCAGAAAGTAATTTCAATTCCATTTATAATCTGAAAATTGATACTTTAGTAAGGACCTTAGTGTAAATTGTGATGGCTACGCTTGGGGGAAGCGTTTGGGGGGGTATTATTAGGAGCTATGTAAAAATTTTTGGATGTTGCTGTGAAATCTAAATATAATTTTTACATTTGTAAAAAAAAATGTTTATAGTAGGAATATAAATATAACTGAAGGAAATTGTTGCTGAAAATAAACAAGTCTTTATTACTTGTTTTGTAATATATAGTTTACATTGCCCTTTATATCAAACAGATATTTTAGATAATATTGCCTTTGAAAAACTATGTGAAAACAAAAGAAATAGATATTATCAATTAAAAGTTTTTCCCATTGAATTTACTGAACTAAAAGATAAAATTTTGTTTATTTGAGTATCTTTCATGATATATTTGAATCTTATTCTAAAATTTAAAAATAAAATAATTATCGTACAATAATCTAATTTTTAATTTCTAGTTTGTCTGAACTAAAGCTCCAGACAGTAATATTCTGCTGTATTTGTTTGTTAGTTTGCTCTTAATATCGCTAACACATTCTGCGTTATTGTCTGGAAAGGTCATTTGGAAAAATGTCGATATGTGAATTGTTAAGATAGTAAATTGGATTAAATAATAACACATTTTTAACTATTTTGTGTGTGTGCATGCATGCGTATGTCAGTGCGCGCCTATGTTTGTGTTCATGCAGCTGCTCGTATGCGTGTGGGAGTTCGCACTATACAAATCAGACCCTCTGACCTAGAGCTACTATCTTGTTACATGTATACTGTGAAGGATGGGAATACGCACCTCGTAACTATTTTTTTTTGAAATTTTAATTAAAAGTTTAATAAGTAATATTTTATAATATTTATATATTATTAATTGATATATAAGTAATATTTTAAATAAAATTTAAAATATTACTTATATATCATCGTAAAATTCAAAAAAAAAAATTAAGATACTAATATTTTTATGATATGAATGTTTTTTTCTGTATTTAATCAATCTTTAAAAATTGTTTGAAACATATTTTCCAATAAGAATCGTAAAAATTATGTCCAAATAATAAGCTTATCATGATCGATTAAATAAAGAAAAAAATAAGAATTCTGGAAGGAGATCAAAATTGTTGATAGAAATCACCGGGCAGATATGTTTTCGTTTTTGTTTAACTATCCGAGTTATCTTTTCTTAACATAAAAACATCATTAGCTAAGCATATTTCAGGGCAACAAGTAATCACAGTAACGGAAACCCATTTTATTTGAAAAGAATCTGACACAGATTGAAATCTATATTTAAAATGTTATTAACATAAAAAAATTGCCAATCAAAATTTTAACTAAATAAAAGTTTAACAAAATGTTGATATTTTTAAGCAATAGCATCGAACCGTATTTTTAACCAAAAATATCAAGCATAAGAATGATTTTTTACATCATCTTGAAATTCAAAAAAAAAAAAAAAAATCTTTTTAATGATAAAAATTTTTTCAACTTATAAACTAACCTTTTATTTCTAATCAAATGTTAAATTAAAAAAATTAACTACCAAACCCGTTACGATTGCAAAATTATCTATCATCAACGTGCTGTCATCATATGATTAAGAGATAAAGTTTTGAGTCTCTAAACTAAAACCTAGAAACGTGTAATTTTCAGTACATATCTCTAAGGAATGAAATAAATATGAAACGCGATATTTTCTACTAAGATAAGAGCAAGCAATAGTTTCATGGGAACTATTGAAATAGCTATATTATTAATTAAATAACACTTTAGTATTTAAGGCTATGGATATATCCATCGAGTTCCGACGCTTGTTCTAAACTGTTGGTATTAGATATATACATCTAACAATCAAAATGGTCTAAATGAGGGAAATAAATCTATTTTCTACTATTTAAGCCAGTATATGTTCTTATGAATTACGAATTTTATATTTAAATTATTCGTGTATTTTGTTAATTATTATTTAGGTGCTAACATTTTTAATGAAAAGAATGATCCACTCTATTGTGACAAATCTATATTTTATAACGTGTTATAAAAACACAAGATTGAACTTCAGTGAACGTCTAACAGGAGACACAACAATCAACACCGGAGTTTACCCATGGCTGACTGATCTAAAATTGTGACACTGTTGATTGTCTTAAAGTCAAAATTTCATAACTCGGTCAAATTTGACTTCAGAAGACTGAAACGTTATTAATTTATTTAAAAGGTGGAATGTCCAGAATGTTTCACGGAATATGATTGCTTAGGAAAAAAAGACTGCATAAGATTTAGACTTCGTCATTTTTTCAGAAGTACTTAGATTAACTTTAACAAAATAAAATATTATTATTTACGACATATAATTCCTTTTAAAAGTAAAACTAAAAGTGTATTTTACAATTAACTAGATATTTTTTATTAATTTTTTGAGATATTACATAAATTATAAAAAATATATTGTACTGCACATAATGCATCAACGTTGAATTATTCAATTTTTATATTCATATTTATTATAAACATATTTGGTTCCAGCAAAAAAAACTTTTATATTGATTGAAGTTTAATCACTCCAGCTGCAATTTAAAGCTCAAATTTTACAAGACAAAATTACTGACGAAAAATTAGAACGATAAATAGTACATTTAATAAACATAACAGCACAAATCGCATATAATATTACATGTGACTATCAAATTATGCAGCTTAAAAACATTTTGTTTAAGAAACTATTTCGAGGCCATTACATAAAAATTTAATTGAAAATCTTAGTGATTGTTTATCCCGGAGAACCATTTGGTCGTTGAGAGCGGCTAGTAACAAATAAAACACTAAGTTCTGAAAATCTTAATTTACGACTGTATTCTGTAGATTTTAATCGGAATTCTATTTACTGAATATTTTAATATAAGCTCGGTAATCAATAAATGCGTATTAATGTCATCATTCTTTCAACAATGCTTGAATTTTATTGTTTACTCAATATGTAACATTATTTTATACTTAATTATTTACATTTATATTTGATGAACTTATTGACTTTTTAAGCTATTGATTATTAAATGAATCAAAGAAAGATTATTTTCTTTTGCTCAGCGCTAATTGTTTAGCATTAAATATTATATAAAAAATAAAAAATATATATAAAACTAGAAACATAGAATTTTATTTTTTAATCATGCATTTCAAATGAGGTGATGCACACAAAACTACTTATGAGAAATCATTTCCTTGGTTTTTTAACAAAAAATTAAACAAAATTTCGGAAAAATTGAGCTTGAGCTCTATATTTAAAATCAAAATCAAATATTCATCGCATAACAACAACTTATAACGAAATAAAAGCTATAGTTATCATATCAAATCAGCAGTTGTTGGCAACGTCATAACACAGAATAAATAAATAAAAATATTCTAATACAGATTTCGGCGGACTCGTTAAGTAAACAAATGTTTGAAAAATATATGTTTTAAGGGAAAAAACTTTATATGAAATAATAATATAAATTAATAATATATTACACAACATTCTGTTACCATCTATGAAAAAATTTAATTTGTTAATTTGTACAAAAGGAATTTTAAAACACTCTGACTATCAAAAATAATATTGAACACATTGATTGAAGATGTTTATTTTTTCTTATGTATATTAAATTATATTTGGTAGAGAAATTGCTTTAATTCAATACGTAACGAAAATAATTTTCATATAAGGTTACGATTTATATTCAATAAATAGCATTGTCTAGAATTAGAATTGAAAATAGTATTATTGAAAATTAGAATTTGTATTTCAATTAAATAATCAAATAAAT
>JAPMOQ010031668.1:1820230-1865766 GCA_026543055.1 Argiope trifasciata
TGTTACAGTTTTTGTATTTAAAATGTGTTTATAATGCTAAATTATGTGAAAATTTTTATTCTGCCTGAAAAATAGCTTAGTATTAATGTTAATTGCATGTAAATATGTGAACTACATCAATTTCTTAAGTACCTGGTAAATAACATTAGCTCTATGGGAATCTCGCCAAATTGGCGAGATATCGTCTAGTTGGCGACAGTTTTGGCAACTTATTTTGTCGCCAAATTTGGCGACATTTGGCGACAAAATTGGCGAAGTTGGCGATATTTGTCAACTTCCGGTTCCAGAAGTTTCTTTAAGTTTCTAGATGAATCTACTATTTTGGCCCAGACTATATAAGGCGGACCGGAAATGCCAGAGGGGAGTTCGTCTGATGATTTCGTGAAGTGGAGACGTGGGCTCGCAGCCGCTGATACTTTAGGGTGATTCCGTTGTGTTTTATGCCGAAGAGAGTACGAGAGCTTACGGCTCTGATTTTGATCTGTTTCCCGCTGAATCAGTGTATTGTTTTGTGTTGCTGTTGTGTTGAACTTCTGTGACTTCGGCTGTTGTTTTTTGACTCTCAGAACTTTGTATTCTTCATTGTGCTGTAAATAAAGAGCTTTATTTTTCTAATATCGCTGCTCTGCTTAAGAAGCCTATTCAATTCACGAACCCACAGAGAAGTTTGTAACAATATATTTATATGAAGTAAAAACAATTAAAGACTAAATTTTACAGTTTCATGTATAAAATGCTAAATACTATCACTACATTTTAAAAAAGTTAATATCTTATATATCCTTCATCATTAAACATAGAATTTACAGCACAAAACAATAATTTAAAATGTAATTATACCAAACAATATCCATGATAAATGAGAAACAGACAAAATATTATCTAAAAGAAAAAGTGAAATTTTAAATATTTTTTTCAAAAATAGTATTGTACTTTTCAGCAAAATTAACACATTTATTAAGTGCAACCAGCTAAAGATTAAATTTCATAATTTTAGATACAAAAATACTGCAACTAATTAAAGCTAAGGAATGCAATAAAAATCGAAATATACATACAATTAACAAAGTGCTCAACATAAAAATATATATATATGACACATAAAACTCCTTTTTCCATCAAAACATCCTTAATAACTTAAAACAAAAATTCAAACAAAACTATGAAACATCAAATAAAAATCTTTTAGAATCAACAAAATATCACAGATATTGAACTTTCCTCTGACAAATATAATTACCCAATTTAATTTTAAACAGAAATGAGAATATTTATCGCATAAGGAAGCATTGTTTCTTCTCCAAATTAAATCTGTAATGGCAGCCTAGGCACTCGAACACATAAACTGCTACTTGTTCTGTCAATGTACATTCGAGAACGTAAACCAATGAGACTAAATTCCGTTACACCTCTACAGTCTTCAACTTTCAAGGATTTAAGCTGCCTGCAGTATTCTCCAACAAGCCTAAAAACAATAATCAAGAAATGTTTTTTAAAATTAAAAAAAAAAAAAAATGAAGTTCGAGCAAATTAACTTACTATATATATAATAAATGAAAAATTAGACATTGCCAATAATGTAGTATTCTTTTCATTAATTTCAAATGTTTAATATATACAGGAAAATGTATATAATATACATTTTTCATTTGGCATTTTAAATTGAGACATTTTTTACAATGTATTTAAATACGATTCAGAAATATTTCATTTAAAAGCTGGTTAACAAAATTCAATTTCCTTTTCAAATTAAAATATCCACTTAAAAAAGATTGTAGTAAAACATCTCTATTGTGTATTCTGCAAATTTTCTTTCAAATATATATGTATTTCAAATGAATTAATTCTATGTAGAAAATAAATTATTGTTCTTTACAATAAAATTTTAAAAATATTACTTAAACAAGTTAAAATTCTGACATGACAAATGATATGTTAAGTATAAAAGTAAAACAATGGTATTAAAGTCTACAGCAAAATTTCTATTATCATTACCTTGGTAGCATCTCTCTTTTTATTACCATTTATTATTTCTATTTTTCTGATTTAATTTTTCCAAAAAGGGAATTATATTTATAGACTGACTTCAGTTCCAACTGATTTAGAGGGATTAATGCTCATTGAAATGTTCAATTCAGTATTTTGTGCAACATGGTAACAGCTCTTTCAGAAAATACTTTAAAGGTAAAAAGTTTCATAGCCATATAACTTAGTGTAGAAATCTTACACAACCCTATTCAGTGTGCAAGATATTTTTAAATTTATTATCAGCTTGAAAGTCAGTTAATTTGAATTTTAAATTGAAGTGGAAAAGATTAAATTTCAATTATTCTTGCTGAAACCAATAATGATTATTTTTTAATATAAGTACAAAAAACAAAATTTTCAGTATAAAATCATATAAGCAATACATTTTTTAATATAATTTATATAATATTCCAGAGATTTTTTTAGTAAAAATTTGATTCATCATAATATTCAGTATTGAAGTTTACTTTAAAAAAGATTGCAAATAATATTTTATTTTGTTTTAATCAACACATGTACTTCTTTAAAAAATATATAAATTTAATACTGTTTTAAGTCTTGAAAACCATATTCAGTAAAAATAATAATAATTTTAAATTTTTTAAAAAATATGTCTTCTGGCACCAAATTTGACAGAGTTATGAAGTTATAAATATCACAATTCTTTTCAACCAACAATTTCTTAATTTTAGGGTAACCACTCTAAAGGAAGCTCAAGATGCTGATTGTTGTTTAATTTTGTGATCTGATGATTATTGTGGAATCATTTAATTTTTAAATATATTATTTTCATAAAATAGTTATATTTAAATTTTTATAACTCACAGATTTAATCTCAATAGAGGGGACATTTTTTAAATTAAAAAAGTTAAAGATGTCAAGAATGTTTACCTAAATATAACTAGAAAAGTAACTATTTACAATGTAAACTGGACAATGTATACATATGCCCAGTTTAGTAGCTTCACATCAAATGGTAAGCCTGCAGGGTTTGAACACACACATTTATCTTCATTAGAAGTAAAAATATATACTTGTAGCAAAACAAAATTTTATAGCAATAAATAACAAATATTCTCATTGCTCCCTGAATATTATACAGTATAATGCAATTATGCATTTCTTTAAAATCATTTTCTTTTATTTACACATGCTATTGTCATCCAAGAGTATAGAAAAGCTTTTATTGTTGGCTACAGGATTGAATATAGCACAAAAGTGTTTTGCAGATAACATTAAAAAAAAAAGAGAAAGAAACAGAAGTTTATAAATTAATTATAAAATAAAAATCTTTCATACAGACTAATGCTTAATATAAACATACCTGATGCCATAATCAGTTATTCTCCAACAACCTGCCAAATTCAAATTTTCAAGACATTTTAGCTTATGAGCAATAACCACTAGGCTGTTATCTGTGATTCCATAAATACGAGATACTGATAAACTTTTTAATCTGCAAGAATAAAATTGTTATAGTGAAAAAAAAGTATTTCCAATCATTTAACCTCATTATAATTATTAAAAAATACAATAAAGTTAAAATCATGCATATCAAAATCAACAATAAGAAAGAAAAATGAGCACAGAAAAATAAATTCGAAACTTGAAAATAAAATCTACCTACCAAATTAAAACAAAAATATGCTGTATTATCAAAAGCTAAGTATTGCCTTAATAATATATTTTACCATAATTTTGGTGTTAAAGCAAATACTAACTCCTTGGAATTTACATTTTCCCACTAAGGAACCTACAAAGGAACATAAATAAAAGCTTAACATATAAAAATTCCTAAGAAAATGTCTTCAGGTCATATATATTAAAAAACAAACTATCTGCAACAAAATAGATTTAAGTAGAGAAAATCAATTGAACAACAAATAAGAATTTCTTAGAAAATAATTTTTAATTTTTTAATTACATCAGAAAAACTGCAGGCAAGTAAAAAAAAGATAAAAGCCTCATCAAATAAAAAAATATAAAAATTCCATTTTGTTAATATAAAAGCAAAAGAATTTTTTTAACTGTTTTTGAAAAATTGTAAGTATATTTAAGTAAATTGTGCCCTATTTTTTAAATATATATCAATGAATATTTAAAGTTTTGATGAAAATCTATTTTCCTATAAACTTTAGAAACTTTTAACAGTAAGATAGAAATTTAAAAATTATCGAAATCAAATGTCACTAAAATGATTACATATAAGTGATAAATTCTTCCATTAAATGCAACTGTTTAATCATATTTTAAATTATATCCATCTTGCTTATAGCTTTAGTTTTCCTAGTTCAAACAGGCCTTATTAACAATGGTTTACAAAAACATTCAGTATAACAGTCAGGTGTTTTCACACCTTATAAATGTTAATTCTGGCTTTTATTTTTATTTTTCAGGTGTTAAAAAGATAATATAGTATAATATCTGTGACTATAATAAACAATTTCTTTCCACAATACATGAATCAAATCTAAATAACATGCTTTAAACTATGAATAATGAACTATTTTAACTCTTTAATATCATGGCCATGTATCCTATAATCACTTTTCAAACTTATATTAAATCATTCAAAATGTTATAATTCAATATAAAAAATCAACAAAATCCAAAAACTACTCAAATAATCAATAGATTCTAAATTGAATCTGTAAGAAAACATATTTCTGAATAGAAAAGCATCATCTGACTAAGTAATAAAAAGCAAAAATACTTACGCAGTGAAAAGAGAAAAAGAAAGAGACCAAATAGATTCATTCTACAGACATTTATATATTTACTAAATTATTAAGTTACAAACTCAATTTTAGCATATATTATATGTTATAACTGTTACTAATAACTTAAATTAAGAGCTAATTACAGAAATAATTATACCAAATACTGATTGAAATCATAATCTGTTATTAGTAGTATAATATAATACAAAATTAATATTTAATAAACTAATAAGTCATGATTAATAATTATTACCTTTTTATTTAAGTACAAACAGCAAATATTTCATTAACTGATTTTTACTAAAAAATGTAACATAAAATAAACAAATTTAAATCAAATTTTTTTTATTTAAATCATTTAACATCTTTATTTGCTAAATGGCAATATTTTAATAAATTAGATAGACATTTTAATGCACATCTTTATCAAGATAATATATATTTATTTCATTTGAAGTTATATTCAAATACATTCTCAGTCTAAAAGATATTCTAATTTAGACCAACCTGGATGTGCAAGACCTAAAATTGCATTTCTGCTTTCACCAGATTTTAATAAATTTTAGAGTCAATCTATAGAATAAAATTCTAGTATGTTTTTGCCCTTTTAACAGCTTCACACAAGAAATGTGTGGTAAATACGAAACCACAGTACAAACATGTACAGTAAAAATTATTGCAATTTCTGAGGTCCTCTTTTGTGTGAATTCATGTTAAAAATTGAGGAAAAAATATCTGGTATGAGTGACAGAAATAAAACATAATTTAAAATAAACAAGTTTTCTAATAAAAATTATTTGATTTTCAAAATACTAGCATCTTACTACAGTGCCGTGCATAAAGTTTACAGTAAGTGAAACAGAAAAAGGGGAAAATCAACATTTTTTTGAAAGAAAAATAAAAAGAATAGGGATTATTTTTCACATTTATACAGTTAAAAATAGTTAATAGCATTTGCACTAATATTTGTTGCAGTCAATACATTAATTTTATACAAAATGAAAAATATTAAGATTAATAATCTTGTATAGTTAAAAATAGAATTGTGACACTATTTCAAACTTATACTCATCAACTATTATTCAAACTTAAAAATTAGAATAATAAAAACCACAAACGCCTGATGTATTCAGTTGAAATTATTTAATATTATTAAAATAAAGTCGAATAATAAACAAAATGTAATAAGAAATACAAACTACCGACAGTATTAATTTTGATCATATTTCTGGAACTATTTTTTAATCATATTTTTGGATCAATTAAATATTGATTTTCAGATGAATACTAAATTTTCAAAAGTAGGAGAAAAATTTATAAAATTGCTATTTTAAATTTTTTTAAAAAAGAAAGAAACTATGTAGGTGTTTTAATATTTAATAAAAAGGAATTCAAAACAAACAAGAAAATATAAAAGTAAAAAAGAGTTGAGCATTTTAAATACGAAATGCAAATGATTTTTCACTTATATAGACTCAAAAACAATATGCACTGCACAATGAAATTTATTAATAATGTTATTGAATTACAGATACTTAAACTTCAAATAATAATCAATACTAACTTAAATTGCTATAAAAATCTAAGTATATGTTCATTTCCTCTTATATGCTTATGAGCTTAATATAACTCATGCTTAAAAATTATAGTTTTAAAAATTAACTTCCAATATTCCAATAAAAAAATATTTACCTTGGACAATTGAGCACCAGATCACAAACTGCATCATCAGTCACCTCCCAACAGCTAGTTAAGTCAATGAATTCAAGCATACGACAGTTAAGGGCTAAAGAAATTACAGCTCCAGAACTAAGCCAGTGGCAGTTGCTCAAATCTAATACTTTCAGTTCAGGCACATTATTTGCTAATACTTGCAGTGAGCTATTCGAGACTGAAATGCAACTACTGATATTCAAATGAACAAGATTTTTATTAGATTCCAAAACAGGATTCAAAGTGCTGCTATCCAGCCATTTGCAATAGCTCAAGTCAATAATCCTCAAGCACTGAGAATCTTTAGTATAAATTTTGAAAGCTTGTAAGGTCATAGAACGTGAAACCTGTGAAAAATCTAGGATTCTATTTACTTTGAAATATTCAGACACCAGGTATTTTAATTCCTTATTGACAGCTCTCAAATTAAACAAGTCTCGAGGACTCAGTCTGGAAAACACATGACAAAAAAGAACATCAACCCATGGTATTTTTAGCAGGAGAGGAGTTGAATCATTTTCATTAGCCATTTCTGTGGAAAATAATAAATAGCAAATTATATACATATTTGTTAGTATCTCAAAAAAATTACTTTGCAATTAAATATGGCATAATAGACAAATATGTACTTATTCCTCATGATGCTGAAAAAATGTATGATAAAAAATTTTATATGTAAACTAAAATAAGATTACAATGAAAACAACACTCATTCTATAAACAGTTCAGCAAACTATATTCAAACTCAAATCACTTAAAATTTGAATTACTGACATAATAACATTTAAATTAGAGCTTCACATTATTCTCAAGGCATCTGAAATAAGAAATAACTTCTACTTTTTATTAGAATTTTCAATTTCAAATTCATCACTATGACTTCCAAAAAAACATGAAAATTAAGGATCTGATAATTCTTATATCACAAGACTGAATTTTGCTTATTGAATTAGCACAGAAAAATGCAACTCCTATTTCTAAAACCTTAAATTCACAGAATGGATTGATCAGTGATCAATAAACAAAATAGTCCTTCATTTTGTGTGTGTGTGTGTGTGTGTGTGCGTGCATGCGTGCGTGCGTGCGTGTGTGTGTATATATATATATATATATACATACATACACTCAACTTGCAAAGGTACTCTCATGCACAATTTTTTTTAAGGTATATTCAGTTAAAAACTATACATACTCTTGATATATATGATTTTTTTTCTAACAATTAATGTATTTGAATTTTTTTATTTTTCAACAACTAATGATGTTAGCTTTTTACTCCCATCTGAACTGGTTCATAACAAAACTGTTTATTGCAGTTTCAACAATTTTCCATAATCCAGTTTTCACCATTTACAGCCTTATTAAAGAAAAAGATTATCAAACAATCCTGTCTCGTCAGCATTGAAAATATAATCTTTAGAATATTGTTGTTAAGTTATAATGTATTATTTTTTCAGTACATCACATCATCTATCTTAATTTCAGAACTTCAAACACAAAATTTTGACATTCTTTTTCTTTTCACCGCAATCAAAACCATACTCTCTAACATTGGTTGCTAAATCATTAGTAGTACTTCTTACCAACGTTTAACTTAATATCAACCAGGTCAGATATTTCCCAAAGGAATTTAACAAATTGAATAAATATTCAATATTCAAAATATTTATTACCGACTAAATATATATTTAAAAAAATATTAATTGAATACATTAAGACTGTTTATAGACATTCACAATTTTGTTTCATTAAATGATAAGCACATTTGCTTTTTCTTAAGTCATCATTACTCAGTTGAATATAACAAATTACTATATTTCTTTTTATAAGAGCAGCAATAAGATGGCTTCATAGTCTACATTATGATACAATAGAAATTTTTCTTCTCAGGGATTTCTTAAGACACAGAGTCACATAGATAATGGAAGCTTCATAGATGTTAAGGATTTTAATTACTTTGCTTACAGTGTGGAAACAAATTTTATTAAGTGCATGTTAAAAATAATTAAATAAAAATGTAGAATTTGGATTAGGAAATAAAAGTTTATTTTAGAATGAAGATATAATGGACTAATTTAAGATAAAAATTAGAAAATTAATTAGGTTTAAATCAGGTTAATATTATAAATGTTAAAGTTTGGATGGATGGATGTTGTTACTCAATCACGCCAGAACGGCTGAACAGAATTAGATGAAATTAGCAAAAGATAGTTTATAGTCAAGAACAAAACATAGACGACTTTCTATTCTGGTTAATTGAATAGTTAATTTTTTATTAATTAAAAACTAACTTTCACACACAAAAACTGAGGTCAAATCCTGTCAAAGTTAAGTAAGGCTCCAGTTTTTTTTCCCAATAGAAATGATGTTAGGATTAGCAGAATTTCGACATTATTTCAAACAATTATATTTATTTTTTTTGTGTTTGATGTATTTTAAATCAAATATTGTTAATTAATTGATCTTTCAGGTTCATTCTGAAGTATTTTTAAATTAACAGGAAAAAAAGGAAATAAAAAAATTCCAAATCTGCATGGCTTTACCCCAATTAACGTAGGAAAATCAGACATGTATGTTACGCCAACTGGCATTGAAAGTTCACATGCGATTGTTGATAACTGTGTTTTCATGTCAATTTTCATGTAAAAAATCAAAAAATTAGGTGTATAATACTGTTGAAGCTATCCCAATCTTAATCAATAAATAAAATGGATTTTACTGGACTTAATTTGCTATTTTGTTTTATTTTGGGTATACAATGTGAATAAATTGTTTTTACATTAGTTGTGTGTTTTTATTATTAAATTGTATTTTTGCTATGTATTTTTTGAATATTTAGACTTTTAAATGTATTGTTTTTAAATTAATTTAATTTTTTTTTCATTTGTCATTATTTGATAGTTTTTCGTACATATACATCAAAATTACCACAGAACAGAGTCGTGGGTAATAGCTAGTCTTTTCCTATATCTAGAGGGACACGTTCTATAGTTTTTTATTATATAGATATTTCATCTATAATTCAATAGTTTTCACCTAACTCTTGTAGCTGTTAGAAGGTATGTCATAATGTATAATTGATTTAACTTTTTAAAATGCCAAAATAAAATTCATTTAAAAAAATCTTTTTCAGTTTTCAATATGTAATGATGTTTATGAAACTTAATGGAATTTATGTCTTCAAATAAAACAAAAATATAAATCTGTCTAAAAACACACACACAAGGAATTACAAATATATTTTTTTTAAATGTGAAATTTCTAAGTAGCCACAAAAATAATTTACACATGTGTGTATATATTTGTAATTATATGCATATTATGTCTTTCAATATAGGTACAATCAACTGATCAAAAACACATAATATAAAAAAATAAGGAAAAAAAAAAAAGAAAAAGGAGCCAAAATAAAATACTTAGTATGAACTTATTACCTATACTGTATTGAATTTAACACTCATGCCTGCTCTCCAAAAACAGAGATTTTTATGAAACAAACTTTTTCAAAACAATTTTAAGCAGCATCTGAAAAAGTATGCAAAATTTATATTAAACCAATACAAACAAACTGTTGCTAATTTATATATGAAACACATGCATTATGAGCCTTGGCTCATCCATTCAAAGTTTTATACCATAAATAGGAGAATTTCTAAAAAATAAAGAATAATATTTACAATATTATTTATTTGGTATGGAAAATGCCTATTAAATTAACTTTCCAGATACAAAACAATGGAAAAGACCATAAAAAAACATATTCCCATAAAAGATTTTTTTTAAATTATTCAAGCTTATTTAACTTTTTCAGAAAGTTACTTTTTCTTTTTTACAATACACTAATAAGTAAAATGTTTCTAATATAAAATTAAATTTTAACTATTAAAAGGAGAAATATAATTCAAATGTCAAAATATTTCAAAAAAATAACAATATGAACAAAACTTATGAAAAAGTACAATCACATTATAAAATACTTTACTATTATAAAAATGACACTTAAACCATTTTTAGACATAGGATGTTCAATGTCGCCAAATATCTTAAATAAAATTTAAATTGTGGATCTCAGAATTTCAAGACATCAGTAATCTATTAATAACAATTACCTTGGATTTATTTTTCTTCCTCATTTTTTATAATCTATTAACTATATACAACTAAATTTTATTAATTAAATTTATACCTTTTTATTTCTAATTTCCATATCTGCTATAATATGTCAATTAAAAAAATTCATTACAATATGGCTATGTTTTTACTATTTAAATGTCGTAAGTTAAAACAGATTCATAACATCATTCCTTTAAATGTTCAATAAAGCACTTTTTGATTTTTTTAAAAAAATCTCATCACTATTCACAAATAACATGATTTTTAATTACATCAATAGTAAATTTATGACAAAACTAAATAGTTTACCAGAAAGAACTGTTATAAAATGTGATCTGTGTTACTACTAATCAGAAGAAGAATAAAGTTTTTTTCATTGTAAATGCCAATATACAATAAGAATGGAAGTAACAGATATTACAATATATTGCAGAAATGTCACTGCATGTTTTGGTTCGATATCATAAATAATATTATAATAATAATCCAAATTACATTACAGCTACAAGTGCGTTACTTAGAAATGATCAAATAGCTTTAATTTAAAAGGATAATTAATGGTTATCAATGATTTTATTCCATTACATAAATTTCAAAACAAATGTTTAAAAATTTATATGGCAGAAATTTAATGACAAAGTTAGCATTAAAAAAATTCCACAGCATGTACAGTGAGAAGGAAAAAAAAAATGCTTCTAGCTTTCATAAGGAAAAGATTTTTTTTTTTTTCATAAAATAGCGTTAAAATTTAAATAAGACTCACTTTAAAATGTCAAGTTTTCAGTATGCAGATTGCAGAATAATGCAAAGAAAATATTTACTACACAAAGAATTATTAGAAGTTGCCAAACGTGTAGAGAATATCGGGAAATAAACAAGCATATGACCTGACATTTCTACTGTCGTACTAGACGAATATAATGAAGTCAGTCGAGACAGTCTTCTTGTTGCATTCATCACTATGATTATTGAAAAATCTTATGAATAGATAGGAGAAAAAAAAGGCGAGAATGGTCTTCCCTAAACTTTCTCACATAGTTCAAAAATATTTTATCCTGAAGCACGTCTTTGCCTTGCATAGTGCTAGCAATCCTTGTTGGATTTTATTCAAAATTTGACAGGTATCTACACTAAAGATGTTAAATCTGTGTGCCTAATTTCGTCCCTCTAGTTTTCATCGTTTTGTAGTAATATTCGAACAGCCGGACAGACTTTTTCTGAATGGAATTTTTTTCAGAATTTGATAGAAATTTATAAAGTTGTAGTAAAGGTAGTATATGAAATTTCACCCGTTTTGCTCAAGGCTTTTTTGGGGTTATCTTTGTCTAAGATAGAAAACAAAACAAACATGGTTTCTTAAAATACAAGGGGGGAGGACCAAATGAAAATCTACAAAACGATTCTATGGGTATGAATGAAGATTGTATTCAAAGTATACACCATAGACCTGAGCTCAATGATCCTATTGATTTACGAACCGAAGGATTCCCTGTTCGAGTTTTAGTTTAGTTTTAGTTATATTAATGTCCCGTTTAAAGCAACATGAGGGCTATTTTGGGACGGACCTCGTAATTTTGAACCACGGTCAGATGACGAGGACCACAACTGAACTGGCACCCCCCTCTCCACACCACGCCACACCAGCGGGAGGACATTTGGCCTGACAGATTTAACGTGCAACAGATCCCCTCACACGGCGGTTCTTCGGTGGAATCGAGTCTCGAACCTGAAACCCTCCGGTTCCGAAGCCGAGAATTTACCACCGGGCCACCGCGGCCCGATTCCCTGTTCGAAGAATTTCGGTTTACTGTTGAGATTCAGTCTTTCACAGCGTCCTTGAATTCGCAGTCCGAGTTGAAGTGCTTCCCTTCTAGATGCTTTTGCAGAAGACCAAACATATAAAAACAGCAGGGCAACATGTCCGGACTGTAGTGTGGCACATAGAATTTTGCCAGGATCGAATTCACGACCTTAAGATTCGTAACCGCGTAATATAAACACTAGACAAAAGTGATCGATGAAGTCCAGTCGCTGTTACTGGCCACTAGTTAGTTGGCAACGAAAAGAACAATATTATAGTACCAAGCGTTATGGCGAATGTGTGTGTGTTGTTGCGTCAAATTTGTAAGAAGACTTTTTTGTTGCCGCGCAATTGAGTCAGACGACTTTTTGTTGCGAGTAGGTGGCACCACGACAGTTGCATGAAAGTAGCTTTATGTATGAGGTGATAAATTCATAAGCCAGATATCAATCTCGGGATACGAGTGTACACTTTTGTCTAGGAGTTATGCTGCGCGGCTACTGACTCAGTGATCTCGAGTTCGAATCTCAAAGAATGCACATTAGTGACGGGTTCTGAACCAGCAAATAGAGTCTTCGTGACGCCCTCTACCGATAGCAAAAGCCGCCATAAGACTCTGGCGTTTAAAACGTTCGTCGCCCGCCAAAATCATTTGGTGCGATAACATCGTTTGCCTCACTCCAGCTCACTGGAGGGAAACTAATATGGTGGTAAATTCATAAGTCAGATAACAATCTCAGGACATGAATTTACACTTTTGTCTAGGGGTTATGCTACGTGGCTAAGGACCCAATGGTTCCGATCTTGAACATCAGGAATGCACACGTAGTCAAAGTCACCAAAGTGACGGATTCAATATTTCCAGGGGCAAACTACAATCACGATTCCAATCACATCCCTAGATATCTTGCAAGGTTCTCCCAGAGAGGTATAGGCAAATATGTTAAAATTTCTTTGTTACGACGTTTCGTATCTTTTCATTTGAATACCCCCTTGTACTTTTTTCAGAAATTCGTCTGATATTCTTCAAAATCTCTATTTCTAACTTTTTATCGAGATAAAGACAAATATGCATCTTTATTTATGTTTTCGATATATAATCCAGACCATTTGAACCAAGAACCCTCAGATTATGTAAAAATATGAATTGGTATTAATTAATCAAAAAGTAAACTTAACTTTTTAGCATTTTCTCGCTCTAACTTTCAAAATTATTGTTGCAAAAAAATAAATTTTACAATTTCTCAATTAAAAAAATGCACACCAATTAAATAGGCATGCAAATTTTTCTGAATTTTGGCTATATATATATATATAAGGCATCAATTATAAAAGCATTAAGTAATTAAAACCAGTTTTGAGAAATCATCAAAAATTAAATTATTTCGGAAAAAAACAAAACTAAAAATTATTTTGAAAACGAAACAAGTATGTTAAAATCGAAACTATAAATTATTTCGGAATCAAACAAGATTAAAATTTCATAAAATTAAAAAACTATCTTTGAATTTATTGAGCGCCAATGCAGCAATTACTAAAATACAGATGAGTCTTAATAAATCAGCAAGCTAAAAGCAATACAGTAGAATCAAAATTACAACAAATAGAAAAAGAATCCAGCCTGAAGACGTTTTTCAAGGATCACTCTCAGGCAGGGACTCAAAATAAGAGATTTTTTCTGTAAGGAATCAGGCCTTTTCCAACAGTATTGACCCATGGGGACCCGAAAATCCCCCGTAAATTAAGGTAAAAGAGATACACCATTTTAACAAAAAAAGACACAAAACCAAAAATTGCCAAATAAAGCAAAAATATATACAATAAACCTACAGAAGAATATTCATCTAATAATTAAAAATATTCAACCAATAAAGTCTTCAGGCCGGATTCTTTTCCTATTTGTTGTTTCTATTGTATTCCTTTTAACTTGGCTTTTATTGCTAATATATATATATATATATATACTAGCTGCCTTTGGCACCCAGCTGGTCCAACAATCTTACCAGCTGGTTGCAATCTTACTTAATAAAATTGTCAGTTAAATACTTTTAGTAACGTCACTGTCAATTAAATACTTTGTGACTTGCCTATTAATAGCTTTTAATATTCAAATTTTGTCATATAATTCACTCATTCACTTATAAAGGCCTTAAGCCCGTAATGTACTATATGTCTCTCTAATTACTTATCAGCTTTCGCAAATTTCACCTTTAAATTAAAGTTGAAATGATTAAATTGCAAATTGATATAAAAACATTTTTTTGACCGAAACCAAGCATTTTTTTAAAAAAAACAAATACTGAAAAGAGAATCATTAAGCGTTGTACTGAATAATTACAATAATTTATGTAATTATTTAAACATATCATTATCTTTATTTATCATTTAAACATATGCAAGACATATGAAATAATACAACTGTTTTGTGTTTAGCAATTTGATGGTACCATAGACATGAAGTTACATCGATACGATTTAACGATTAAACATGAACAATATCTCCATGAACCAACTAGTCACCGAAGTCAAATGTTAGATTAAACTGTATATTTAACTGTGGGCTTTTCTTCCAACATGATGGGAAGTTTTGTTCAATATTTATAGGATGAACGAAAAGAGAACTCACATTGATGCGAAAGTTAGAAACGAATTGAAACAGACGCGTTGCTTTTGGTGATAGGTAGGATTGAACGCGGGACCCTACGGATGGTAGCCAGATGATGTGATCACAAGACTAAAAGTGATCACCCAGTCTTGGGGATGTTATCTGGCTTATAACGCTTCCACTACAATACCTCCAGTGAGAGGTGTGACGAACGATATTTGGGTTCTGTTTTAGTGGGGATATCTTATTAGCTGTTGAATTTTCAATGCGTCTTACCCATTTTTTGGCTGATTATTTATCACCCTATTTTTTATTTGCTGCTTATTTATCAGTCTTTTTTTATTTATTGATTATTTATCAGCTTCATTTATTTTTATTTAACTGATTATTTATCACCATTTTTTTAATCGGCTAATTATTCATCGCCGTTTTTTATTTTTTAAATTTTTTTCGGGTAGAGGGGGCCACAACAGCTGAACGAAGGCTGCGTTTCTTTTTTTTTCTCATCACCAATGCAGCAACTGGCGATAGGTAGGATCGAACACGAGACCTTACGGATGGTAGCCAGATGACATGACCACAAGACTAAAAGTGATCACTCAGTCTTGAGGATATTATCTGGCTTATAAAGCTTCCACTACAGAGGCATCTTAACGCTTTGCATTCATATGGGTCATATATTTTCTAGCTTTCTCATTGATTCATACTTTTTTAGAGCTGTGGGTGAAGGATCGAACCTGCGATGCTCGGGTTTGAAGTCCAGTAACATAACCATTCGGCAAAAACGTACGCTTCTATCTATTGGTTGTTACGGGCTTATTAAGTTGTCACCATAATGACTATCAGTTTGGCGAAACCAGGTGGGTGAAGTTATATTTAAACGATTTGCCTAAAATTAAACATAACCAATTTTCCCGGAAGATCAGATTGCCACAGTCGATTAGTAAAAATAATAAGCCGAACATTCAGACCTTCTCCATCAACAATGAAAGAAGAATCCAAAATGAAATATTTGAAATCGATAGTAAAAATGATCTGAATTTCTTTTCAGCAATGAAATATGTGCTTCATCATATATTTTATATTGATTTAAAACTATATTGAAATAAAATAAAAATTTTTATCTTAAGATAAATATTGTAAAAATTATTCTTCTACTATTATAATTTGTAGAGGTATAATGAAAACATGTCAAAGTTTAGTATATTTTTTTTAATTAATTCAAATTTTAAAATGATCGCTCTGTGGTACACATTTTCACTTTACACATTGTACAGAATTTAGTGGCTCTAGATCTAATAGTCTATCCTAAAAATGGCAAACGGCCAACACATGCCCATATTCATCTTTATTAATGGTAGAGAAAGTTATCAATCATTTCAAATTTTAAAAATGTTTTGACGTTTTCTTAAAACCAAAGAATTTTATGCCATACACCTGTTCAAAATAAATGCTTTATTTATTTATTTATTTTTGTAAATTTATTGGCTGAAGTGCAAAATATAAATATACAAGCTGTATTCACAAGGCAAGGTCCAAACAAGAAAACAAAGTTGAAATGAAATTTTAAAAAATTGCATTATAAATAATTATAACATAACTACTTAAACATATACTACTATAACATATTTACTGTATGTTATAATAAAAATAATTATAACATAAAGTAAATACTTTATGTTATAATTATTTTTATTAAAAACTATGTTATATGTTACATTTTTTCCTGATGATGGTTATTTGATGTATAATAAACAATAAAACTTGAAATAAATAAGAAAAAGTAAGGAAATTAAAAAATTTTGTTGCAAATGATGCTATAGATATTTAAAATTAACCATTTCTTGATCATAAGCTGCTTCACCAGGAATATTGATTATATTTAATTTCGGTTAAATCAAATATAATTTCATGTTCATACTTCTATAAAATTGTCAGTCATTAAAGATATTTTATTTGAATAGTTTTAAGTAATTTTTGTTCATTGTGTACATGAATTTTTCTAGTAAGTATTAACCCCATATGACATCATAGTTTAATTACAATTACAACTATGCATTTTACATATTAATTGTTTTTCTATTCATATGAAGCATGACAATTTTTGAGTCTCCTCGTTGCTTGTCTCTTCGACGTCATACCCGACTGCTTTTTCTAAGAGGTGAGAGAAGAAACTATGTCATTCAATTTCAATCAATAAGAAAAATTTAATAAATAAGGAATTATATCAATCAATAAGGAAAATTTTTTCAAATAGCTCTCTGATAATTCATTTTTATATCTCGTTTACTCCCACAAAAAGAAAAGCTGAATTTTAATAAAGACTTTAAAACAGAGGTTCCCAACCATTTTTGACCTGGCACCCCCTTTTCTAATGAATATTTCAATATCGCCCCCCCTCCCACTCCAGATAAATAAGAGGGTACATAATGCATGGCGAAAGCAAGAATTAAAAAAAAATCTAATAGATAGAATATTGTTGGAATTGAAATGCTACTGAATTTCTTCTTTATTTAAAAAAAGAGGTATAAAAATTTTAGTTTACCTGTCATAAGGACAAGCAGAGATTTTGATGATACGAATTAATTCATAATAAACTATTGCTTTCTAAATAAATAAATTGACTATTTCAGAGATTCATCAAAACGCATACTTCATTATATTAAAAAGTATTTTTATTAAAATTTAAAAACATCAAATTTCTAACTTAACTAATGAGAAGGCTGAATTTGATGCATTTTAAGGAACTTGTTAATATCAGGTGCTATTTCCCTTAAACACAATTGCACGTCGCCGCGTTTAGTAATATGAAGCCGATTTCGCTTTTTCGTTACCAATGCTGCATCAGCACTAAATCCACGTTTTGCTAAATATGAAGAGGGGAATGCTATCAGAAGTTATTGAACAATCGACCATAATCCTGAATGTAGTTGCGAAATGCAGCCAAAATTCTTGGTAGCAATTCTTGAATTTAATTTTTAGATCTTCATTTGTCGTCAGTTCTATTAGTTCTTCTAAATGAGGTGATCTTGCTGTGTTGACATTGGAAAAATGATCCAAAACCTAGTCTGGTTTGTCCATGCTTAAAATGTCCTGGAATTGCTTCTTGAAGTTATTGTACACTATATTTGATTAATTCTCTAACTCCCCTTCGTGCCATATCAACGCCCCCTAACTTTCTCTGCATCTTTTACCGCCTCCTTGAAAGCTTCAAACGCCTGCAAGGGGGCATTATCGCCCACGTTGAAAACATATGTTTTAGAAACAAGATCTAAAATTTTAAAAAATATTACTGAAAATAAAGCTAAGAAAATAATAAAAATCCCATTTTTAAGATACAAAACATATTTTATTTGTTATTAAAATATACAAAAACATGTTCTTTTGAATTAACCACAAATACTGTCATATCTTAGGTAATTTTGAAGCAGCCACTACAGGATTATTCAACTGAAGTAATCGACGTCCCTCTGTTTTGTAATCATATGAGCAATGATGAACTTCTGCATACCTATGAGTTGCACAAAAGTTTTTACCACATCTACAAAGAGAAGAAAATCAAAGTAATAATTTATAGTTTAAAACACTAACAGCATAGTATTAAATTATATACCATTAATGATATACATTGATATTAGTTAATAATTTATTTCCGAACAAAAAATAGAAAAAACCATAAAACATCTCTCATAACCTTTTACATTATTTTATAATAACTTGGAGTAACTTTTGCTCTAATTATTATAATAAAAAATATGGAATTATTTTTTTAAAATTGACTTTAATGCATTCAAAAACACATTACGGCTGATAATATATAAAATAATCTTAAGTCCCTTTTAGAAGAAACAAAGCTTTAAGGGGTTATTTCTTTCCTTTAAACTTTTCATTTTCCTATGCAGTTAACTTAAGCCTTCCATCTTTCGTAATATTTTAAAAATAATTGAGTCACATATACTTCAGTGCTATATAAAGATTAGAAAAGTTTTTAGAAGGAGAGAAAATATTTTCCATTTCCCAGAGTGTTCAAGTCAATACAATCATTTTTTTATTTCATGCTTTCATCTCAAGAATATTGGACTTCAGCAACAAGTCGGTCATTTATCTGCTACTGTAAAAGTTTTTCTGTTGCAAATATTTTGGGTAATAATTATAGGGTTTCAATGTCTTATACTTCAGAAGCATCATTTCTCATTCCCTGACTGACATCAAGACAGTCAATGTACTATGATTTTTTTTTACCTTGTTAGAAAAAAGTATAACTGTATAGATTTATGTCATTTGAAAAAAAAAATTGGGGAACTTCTAATTTTGTATATTATATTGAAAACAAATATCATATTCATAAAATTTTAAATAGAAATAAATATGAGAAATACAAAACAATTAATAACGTTCAAAAGATCATATTAATCAATATCAGTACCTGCAAGTGTAACTTGTAGCTAAGCCAGTCTTTTTTGAGCACAATGAACATCGTTTTGATTTCTTTTTTCCTTTGATAAGAGGTAATTTTTTCCCTGATTGAGGTCTATTGATTTCTTCATTTTGCTGCTTAGGTACCGCTTTTGTACTATTAACCTAGATATTCAAATAACAATAATAGCTAATTTCAAAAACAAACTAGTTCTGCTAGTCTTTTTAATAATATATTAATATAAAATTTTCAATTAAAATTAAATTAAATTAAGAAGCAGATGGGCAGAAAACCAGACATGTTTCTAGATTTATCACACTAAAAACTATACTTTTTACTAGATTTCAATCAATTTTACTATGACATGCACATTAAAAAGTTAATGTCTTGACATCATTTACAGGATGAAAAGATAAATCTACAGTAGCTTATACCTCAAAAACATTCCTTTTCATTCCTTATAAATAATGCTAGAAATTTACTATCTTTTAATATAATGATGTAGTCAGCATTTATCTTGTCTTAGATTGTGATGACTAATAACTAAAGACAATCAGCACACAAAATTATTATTCATATTTTGAGCCTGTTAAACAGTTTCCTAATAGTACACAAAAACATACTCAACTGGATATGTCAGTTGTTCCATAGGTGAAGAGAATTAAAGTGAACAAAATAGCGTTAACAAAAATAGTGTTTTTAGTGAATTAGCATAAAATTTTATAAGTAGCAAACACTTGCATCCAAAAACAAAACAAACAAAAAAAATTAAATTATTTATACAGAATAAGTGAAAAATGATGCTCAAAATGCAGAATAAAACATAAGCAATTCAGTACATTTCAAAAGTAAAGCAATAATTAACAGAAATAGACATGCCTCAGATTTAGCATTTGGTAGCTCTAGGCAGGTGAGAGTTCTTATAATAACTGATTAAGTTTAAAATTTCAATAATTTTTATCTTGATATTTTGTTGGTTTGTTTTAACTTAATACATAATTTAATAACTTTGTAAATAAACAAGCTTATTTATATATTAATATGTAAATCAACTGCAATATGTAAAATCAACTGTAATTAATAATTAACGATAGAATAAAAATATTATTATATTGAGGCTATAATTGGAATTTAATACAGTTAGTTAAATAAAAAAATATTATTTTGATATATTCTAAATTAAATATAGCTTAACTTATTTAACCATAATTTTAATACTTCCTTATAAACAAACATCATAAACAAAATATTTTTAATTTCAATCCTTTGTTTTTAGAATCCTTTCGAAAGATTTGGAAACAGGATAAGAATATTCTTAATTGATTCAGCTTAGTTGCCTAGTAAGAAAATTAAAATTGCACAGACAATATGTTTCTTACTTATAACCTACACTTTTTAATAAAATATAGTCATTGTAATAAGAAGCAATATTTATTTTTGTTCTTAGAAATAGGAAGAGCAAAGCAAAAAATACATTAGGAGGAAGGATAGTAAAGATCTAATAAATAAATAAAACGTTTAAAAAACTAATTATTAATATGAAAACAGATTTGAACAAGATAGAATAGGCAAGTTCTTAATTAACATTAGAAAACAAGTTTTTGATGTAGTAAAAAAAAAAATGCTAAAATCAAAATGTTAAAGTAAGATGATTAAAATTTAGAGTCAAGAAGAATTTCCAATCTCAGTTACAAAAATAAATATGTAATCTTGAAAGCTTAATGTTATTTCAAAAATTCATTATACAAGATAGTGTTACCAGAAATTAAGCTGAAGAATTATAATAATTAAATTTATGTTGGGGAGTGAAATTATTAGTATATCAGCAAAAGGAATAAAAGTCTACTTTATTTAAGAATGACAGTTAAAAAAATAATTCAATCACAAAGTATTTGAAGAATAATAAGGAATTAATGTATTCTATGTAACTTATCATACAGAAATATAAAATTATCAATGCTTATTTTCCTCAAATGAAAAAATAAAAAATCTTTACATACATTTGGAAACACTTCAGAATTCTGATGCACTTCAGAATCATTGAGCACATATGGTTGAAATGCTGAAAAAATAAAATTCATTTCATCATTAATATAATCATAAATTCTGTAAAGAAATTAAGTTTGATTTATTTTTCTCATATTTTATTTTGACTTCAAATTTATATCTGTAAGCAAACATATTAAAATGTAAGTGAATTCTAGCTAACTAACTTAATATATATAAAATCCACAATGTTTTAAAAATCAATAAATTTATTTAATTGATTCAGGAATTAAAAATGGAATAGTTTTTGTGACACACAGAGTAATCAGAATTTTATAACTTCTTACAAATAATTTACAAATTAATTTATTCAAATGTATTAGAAATTAACAAACAATAACTCACTTTTTATAGAAGTAACTAATGATCCACCTGAAGATTTTAAATTCTTATTGCTGGCATTTGGATTACTTTTGGTTACAACTGCTGGACTTAAACTAAATGAAACCTCTCGATTGTCATTAAACATCTGCATCATCAAACTGGATTTCCCTTGTGATAAATTAAGAGAAACAGGATTTTTAATACTATGTTTCAATTTACGTCTACTTCGATCATCACGGCCTAACTTTTCCTTATTTATCTTTTCTCCAATACTTTTATAAGTTATTTTTTCTGGACTTGTTTTCGGCCTGTTCTGTATCCATTCATCGAGGTCAATGAGTTTTTGTGAAGACAAAGCATGACTGCTAGTAAATGGCAATTGTTTGTGCGCTTTCTTTAAACGGGACGGATCATACTTAATAATCGAATCCAAGCATGGTGTTTTGACACTAACTGCAACCATCTGAGGATTCTGGCGAGATAAAGTCTTTTTTTCAATGCTTGAAGCTCCTAGTGCTGATGGTATATAAGGCAAAAAATTTGAGCAGGAACGGCCATTATTTTCTGCTGAAATTTTATCAGGGCTTGTAAGAAGATAAGTAGAAATGCTATTGGCAATACAATCTAAGGCTGCAGAAGTTTTTCTTGATATAGTTTGGTGAGAACTAGGTATTTTTTCAGGATGTTTGCTATCACCTTCTGAAGTATTGCTAGATGAGGCAAAAGTAGAATTTGGCCTTTCCTTCATTAATCCAAAATGTGAATTATCTGACTTCTGATCAGTTTTAATCTTATTTTGAGCATGCTGGGTAAAATACTGTTTGGACGGTGAATTCAATGAATCTCTTTTTTCGATAGGAGGTAAATAAAAATCTTCTTTGCACTTTTGATTAATTGATTTTTCTTGAATAGAAAAAGGATTTGAATGTGCTGCACTTGCAGAAAACTTTTTAGACTGTAATACAAAAATTCATAATTAATTGTTTGCTAAAGCAATGTGTCAATAACAAAAATATGTATGATTTATAATGAATCATTGATATTCTTTATAAATTATAGATATAAAAAATGTATTATTAAAAAAAATTAGCGTTGAACATAATTAGATTTTCTAGAAAACAAATTACCTTGTTAATATTTAAAGCTCTTAACTGTTCCTGCAACTGGGCTATTTTTTCTTTTGTAACTTCATTCTCTTTCACAATTTCCTGGTCTATTTCTTCAATATTTTTAATGGAGGCAATAGATGATGTTTCGCTGTATGAATAATAATAATAAGGCAGATCAGGTTGAAGTTGGTAAAGCAACCATAAAAAATGGATTAAGCTTTAATTTAATATAATGTTGTCATATATACATATACTATTCTTATATAGATACATATAAAAATTTTAAATAACTAGATATATGTTTACTACACAGGTTATTTAGAAGATGAAACGTGTATAAATTAAAATTCAATTGCATACACTCTAACAAGAATAAGAAATTACATCAGGAAATCTTTTATAAGACAAAAAATTAAAATCAATTGATCATTTCAAGAAAATTCAACAACTAAACAATTGTAATAATTAAAATAATAAATGATCTTAATGTTTTTATAGTGTATATAAGTTCATTTCTATAATATTATACTTTTCTTAAATAAAAACATGCAAATGTTTTCCAATATATATATATATATATATATATATATATATATATATATGTTATTACCTTATGGTGCCAGATAGTGGTGAAACAGTACATTCTCCTCTTTCCATTAATGTATACATATGAACTTTATCGCCATCATGAAACACTAAAACAGTAAATGGCCTGCCACCAGAGCCAGCAGTTTCACTAAAATATATATTTTTAAAATGTTGGCGAAGAAATTGTCATTTAAAAACAATAAACTTTTAATTACAATGTTTTTATAGTAAAATCATATTTTCAAACATTTTCATTTAAAAAAAAAGAATTACATTGTAATGGAAGATTATGTTAGATAATTCATCAACAAACTTATAATAAATCAAGCATATGTTTTAAGACAGCAAATAATTTGAAAACTATAGACATAAATAATTTTATGAATGTTCTTATAAAATTTTTTGTATATTTTTAAATACTCTTTTAAGGTGAAATGTAATGTGAATTAGAATATAGAATATACCTGCTTCTTTCAACATATTCTGCTAGGTCTTTTAGCCTTTTTGTATCTGAAACTTAAAAATGAAATTTTTATATTAATAGGGATAGCATTTTCAAAATAAATTTAAGTTTTATAAATTTGTATATAAATTTTTAATTAAAGTAAATGTAGTAAAACAGCTTGCAACTATTATAATATTAGACCACACTCATTAAAATAAAGAAAATCATTTAAACAAACACACATTAAACTATGCAGTTGTACTTGTTATAAATGCACAATTGATAATTTAAAATATATAATTATGTTTATAGTAAAATTATTTTAATAAAAATTATATTTTAAAAGTTGCTCTGCAGTTACTGTTTCTGATCAACCATTTCTTTCCTTGCATATTTATTTTTAAGAATGTTTTAAAATAATGTGTATGAAAATTCTTTCAGTAATACATTATTCAGGGATTTAAACAAGATATAACAAAAATAAAACGAATAGCGTTAACTTCCCAAGAAGTAAAAATTATATTAGAAATAGAAGTACTTGATCTACATTTAAGATGAAGAAAAAAAGTAGTTTACCTCTTTCTCTACATGGTTTCTGCAGAATTTTTTTTTTATAAAGCTTTAACTGGGCAAAGGGCAAGCAAAATAAAAGAATATATTAAATTTAATGATTTTTAACATGTTCTAAATTTTTCCACAAATCAATCATAAATTTACATATAATCATCGAATTTGTTTATCATTATTACCAAGACAACAGACTTCATCATTTTTTTAAATGATAAACAAAGGGGGGGGAACTGCCTTGTAATGCTTTATTAATAAAATGAAAACAGAGCAAATCTTTTTTTTAAAATACGTAGAAAAGAAGGGGAAAAAAAAAAAAAACAGCACCATTTTTTATTAATACTATTACCTATTTTCTGTTATGAATGTGAATTATATAAAATAACTAAATCTGAAAAGAATCAAGACTTTACAAAATCCAAATTTCTAATATAAAAGAACTTATTTATTCAAAAAATAAATAAATTCAACATTTAAATTTTTTTTAAAAGGTACTTTCTATAGCATTGGAACATTCTTAATTATTAAGATCTTTAATAAGTCATCCCAATAGATTATTTTGTTGAAATAATATTCAACTATGAGACACTAGCTTCCAGAGGGTTGTTAGAACTTTTTTTTTTAAATCTTATGTCAGTTATTTGAAAATTGCAACAGTATGCTCTTTATTTTTCATAACATAAAGAATATTTTTTAACAAGATTTTTAAGAAAATGTATAAATATAAATTTATTTTAAGTACTTTTCAATAAACATGATGAATATAATTTCCCGATCTCATAATTTGGAGAAGGTTAAAGATGCATTCATTAATGAAGACAATATTTTGATTTCATAAAAACATTTTAAAATTTTTATATTGCTATTTTCATTTTTAGAAATTACCCACTAATAATAAAATTGTCAGTTATCAACAAGAATAAATTAATCAAAATGAGCAAACTTCTATATCAATATCCATTAATGCATTTGAAAAGCTAGGAAATCAGATTGTTGTGCATTGATTATTGCTTCCCAAGTTCTATTAAAATATATTAATTTACAGTTAATAATCCTTTAACCAGTAACAATATATGTATGCCTTCCTTAAGGCAGTGAATAAAAAAGTTACAATTAAAAATTGGCATTATTGATTTGTATTGCTATATTTTGTTTTAATTTCTGTTGAAATGGTTCCAGAACTCCAGAAATGGTTCTGGAGTTAGATATATTTTACACCCATGGAATTAAATAGGATACTAGTGTAAATTTTTACATTATAATTTCTTTCTTTAGCAGTAAATGTTTAACTTAACAAAATTTTATTTATTTTACTAATAAATCTAATGATATAGGGCAGTAAATAAATTAATAAAATCTAAAAATTAATAATGGACTAATGGCTAAATTTTAGTAAAAGCAAAGCCAATAAAAGCAGAAAAATAAAAATTTAAAATAATTTACGAGACTATTTTAAGTAAAACTTTCTACTCTTTAAATGATTTTCAGCAATGGAAGAATTTAACGGCATCCCTTACACATTTTTTTTTTTTTTGAAAAAAGTGCAAAAAAATCATTATTATATTTTTAAAAATTTTATTATTAAACACAAGGAAATAAAACAAAACAAAATATGAAGGTTTTAAGTTGAATTTTAATTTTTTATGGGTGTTTTAATAATAGTTTATTATCCTAAATTATCTCATATGAGTGAAAAAAAAGTTAAATTTTAGTCTTTGAATCATACTGATACATTCAACTTTGCCTGAGTTTTCTCAGGATAACAATTAACTGCAATATATATGATCCCGAGATAACTCAGGATAATCAGGCAAGAGGTTAACACTGAAAACAAAACAATACATGTAATTTTAAGTTTTTAAAAAGCACAAAACAATTTGAAAATAAAAATAAAGCTGAAGGATGTATTTGCTTTAAAATTCTACTAAACATCTATGTACTAACAAATCATTTTTCTTTATCATCATTGGTTAATAAAAATGATAAAACAAGAATTTAAATTCAATGTTAATTACGAAAAAGATTGTTACACACACATATGTATTATTAACAAGTCAAAATTAGATAGTGGCAGATATTTGATTAGGCAGTGGCTGAGAGGGGCCAGAGTCAGGTCAATCTAAAAAGTTATGTTTAGCTATCAGATACCTAGTAAAAAATAAAAATTATATGAATTACAAAACATTATGTTTACAACATAATTTATTTAAATCATCAAATAAATTTATATATAATTTACTACTAATTTATATGAGAATAATAATTATTCATTTAATTAGTTCTCTTATTTTCCACTCAATAGATCATATAAAGTAATAATTTCATGTTATATTTGTTTGAAAATTTATTTCCTTATAATTTATAAATAATTGAATGCAAGACATTCCTTTATTTCCAAGAAAGAAAATCAATCATTAAATAGCAGTCATGATTAGTTATCAAAATTGGATCATTGATTGCTTAACATAATTTGACTAATTAACTTAACTTTACCAATAATAATCAGCCCATAAAGAAAAAAAAAATTAATCTTTTCATTTATTTTATTTCTAGATATCTCTTCGATAACAACAACAAAAATAGAAGAAATTGATTTTAAAAAAAATTTAAACTTTATTTATAACACTCCCTTAGCTAATTTAAGCTATCAGGAGAAACTATTATGGACAAAAATCATAGCAAAAGCATTCTATCTTGTTGCTTCTACTGTTTGTTTATTACCATAACACACCTTTAGTAATAACTGTCTTATTTCAGATTGAAATGGTAATCTGGTGGAATTTAGATAAATTTTCAAAATGAAGGCAATTTTTTTTTTTATCATTCTAGCATTCAAAAATTTATCTTGATAACCATAATAAGAATGAAAATAATTAATGTATTGGGTTGTTCGGAAAGCCATTTCGTATTTTTTTGTCAAAATGAAAAGAAATTTTCGTTTAATGAATAAATTATTTATTAAATTATAAAATTAAATTATAAAATTGCCATTCTGGTCTAATACCTTTTGCCATATTTTTGGTAGTAACATGATTACACGCTCATAAAAGTTTTGGTCTTTGCTGTAAAAAAAAACTGATCGAGGTGGTTTTTGGCCTCCTCATTTGAAGGAAAAATTTTGCAAATCAGTTCTGGTACTGATGTACTGTTAACACATCTTCTCCACACATATTGGCTAATTTATTTCTGGCTTGAACAGCATTTTTACCTTTTATAGCAAAAAAGAAAAAAATGACGAAAATGCTGTTTATTGCTCTCCATATTTAAAAGGGCACCATCCAAAAACTACTGCAAAGAATCAGCTGCACTTTTTCACACTCAAGCCTTGCTATATCAGCTCTTAAAACATAAAATGATTTTGCGGTTTAAGTATGAAATTGGGTGCGAAAAATGAAATTAAATCCTTTGTCAGGAAAAAACGAAATTACTTTCCGAACAACCTAATAATTAATCACAGTGATAAAACATAAGTAGTTACTCAAAGGGTAATGTTAAATTATTAGGGAATAAGCTTTCAAGTATTAAGCAAACTATGAATTTTTGAAATCTTCATTGCTGTTGGATTTGATGTTTTATGATGAATCAGTAAATGATTTGATATTTTTATGCATGAGGCATTTTAGCACAGAGACCAAAAGGAATACAAATATTCAACATTGTTATATGAATTGCAGAACTAAAATTAATTTCAAAATAACAAATTTTATTCACATTTAGAAGAGCTGGAAAAAGATTTCCTAATTTTAGCAAGAAAAGCTTCATAGTAAGGAATTTTAAACTAGATTTTTAAATAAGCATGTAATCTAAACCTATTTTTGTGGCATTATGCCTGTATTTTTCTTAGTCTAATTATCCGTAATTTCATGGAAAATTTAAAAAGCAGGGCAAAATTGAAAATTTTAATTATAAATATTAAACCATAAAATAACAAAAAATTAAATATAAATTTTACACCACATTTGATGAGAAATGCACAAAAAAGCAATATATGTATTATAAACAAAGGGAAAATGTGTGAATAAAGAGCTAAGCAAAATCAGATTTATATGAATTTCATTTTAATGATACAAATAATGCTAAAAAATAGGTTTGAAAATATTTTTAAAAATAAGATCAATTGTTGTATAAAACGAAATCATCATCACTGAAAAGTAAACTTTTCACATTTAAAGTGTAGTAACAAAAGTTTTAATACAATAATAAATGCCGAAGTTACTGCAAAAATAAAAAATAAAAATTATGGTAACTTTTATTTCGTTAAAATTTAACAGAAAATTTTGAAACATCTTTTCTTAGCGAGACAAAACTGCTAAAAAAAAACAACTATATATTAAATTTAAAGCTTCTTCATTTCACAGTTTAGGATAGTGATGAGTGAACTAAGAAATCAATCACCAAGGAAAGAATGAAATCAAAAATTACTTCCCTGAAATAGACAAAAAAAAAAACTGATTTCAAAAAAATGTTAAACCTTGTCTGGTGTTAATGGGTCCACCTCTCATCCCAAGAACAAGCTTTAAAGTGGCCCCATCATTAATACAGTAATCCTGGAGACACAGATCGTCATTAAGCTCCTGAGACTTCCAAATCAAATGCTGTTGAGACACAGGAATACCTGAAATAAGGAAAAACATATGAGGAACTGAGTAATAACATATGTATAAATTTCGTTTGAAAAGAAAGGAAGAAAAATCGAAAGAAATATACTTAAATGGTCATCAATGTCTTTATGCACAAGTTTTGGACAAGTTAAATATAGCAAAAGATATTGTAAAAGAAACCTTAATAAATTCTTAACAAAAACAATGTTAATATGTTAGAAAATTAGCAAAAGATTTTTTTCTTTTATTCATTGATTTATTTTATCTAGATTTGTATTAAATAAAGCACTTTAGTATAAGGATCACATATCAAATTACATTTGTCTACATCATTATATTTTTGAGTTACAGTTTTTAGCTGGATAGTCTACCAGTGAATACATTCATTCAAGACCTGATACTGACTGATGTTTTTAGTCTCAAGATCACTTGTCATGTTTTGTCAACGTGACTTTAAGCATTTTTGAGAAATCAAATTCACATATACAAATAGGCATAATTTCAAAGTGAGCTTTTTCTTTTCTGAATAGCAAAGATTCATTAAAATCTCAAGGCCTAAATTTTTGACATATCTATATTTGTGGTGTCTGGGGAAAAAAATAAAAGTTGTCAATCAATAAAGAAAATTTGATCAACATAAAATTTATAATTCCAATTTCTATTATTTTTAAAAGTTTATTCTTTATTACAATCACAAACTGAAATACAAAGAATATATTTAATATTTTTCAGCATGGAATTGTGAGTATCATGCAAACAAATATACTTATTAAAAAAATATTTTTACAAATGGTGTGAAAAAGCTGTCATTCAATGCCACCAACATGTTTATAAAGAATATAAAACACATATAACAAATGCTTCCCAAGGCTCCACAGTCAAAAATCAACTTGATTATACAAATACAGTTCAAAAGAAAACCATTTATGGGGACTTCTAAATGATCTCATCCTGTATGGTGTCATGTTTGCCAATAATGGCGGGGAAGCATCACATGATTAACGACACCACATGGTGCCAAACTGGATATCTGTTAGCAGTTCCTACACATATAAACAACAGCTTGTAAGCAAATAAACAGACGATTCAATGTACAAACAGACAAATTATATAATATCACTGTTTCGCAAGTATACTTAAAATATTATGAGTAAATCAATTAAAACAATCTATAAGTTTCGTATTTTGTGAAACACCTCTGTTAAAATAACTTGAATATATATGTCAAAAGTTTTATCTTCTACTACTGAATCATCACTGATAAGACAAAACTCAGATGTATATAATTCAACAATTAGGATAATGCAGTTTCAAACAGCAATAACTTACAAAATATTTTTTGAAATGTAGCTATAAATATCATAAATCAGAAATAACTACCTTCTGAGTATTGAATCTTAGCTTTGATGGATACTATTGTTTCCAGTGGGGAACAACTAAGCTCAAATGCAGTTCCAGTTAAGGTTTCAATAAATAGCTCCATTCGATTTTCAGCCATTGTATCTATAAATTAAAGATATTAAAGCCTTTTACACAAAAATTATATTAAAGGTTTACTTACTGAACATGTTTATTGAGCTTCGTATAGACATAATAATGGTATACGAGAGTAATTTTTGAATACATTTTTTTAATCATTCCACATGCAACATATGTATAAAAAATTACTGTTTTTTTTAAATCAAAAAATTTATAAACATAATATGGCACATAAATTATACAAAATTCATATGCATATTAAATAACCTTTACATAAAAAATAGAATTTATATAAAATATAAGAAAAATATGCACTTAAAAATATAAGAATTGTGGCTATATAATCAATTTATTTAAATTTCTTTCAAACTTTTAAATAATTGTCTCTTAGATTTAAAATAAAATTCAAGATGTTTATTAATCATGATTAATGAATAATGGCAGTGAATATAAAGAAAATGAAACTTATTAGACTATTTATAATTTTATCAATTTTTGTATGTCTGAAGAATTCTGTAATACAACTACTAATAAGATAAAATACAAATTTAAAGAAACTACTCATAACCAGACAGATTGTCCTCTTCAACAATTTCTTATAGACTGTTTGATAAATTTGTCAGCTGGAGAACACCTTACATTACAATAGTTTTGAAATATTAACTTTTGGTGTGAATTCAGTATTTTAACTGAATCTATCATGTGATCTTTGGTGAATTACTTAACAATTAACTCCTGGCATGAAGTTAAAAGTATCCAAAAATCAAATTTATGTTTCAGACACATTTTTCTCAGCTAAATGAAACAAAAATTTGACATGTTTGCCATTACAGTCACAAATTCTCATAAAAATTCTAATATATTATTCTAATTTATTCTAATTTATTATAATAATTCTAATATATTTTTCTGAATTATGATATTTACATATTTCAGAAAGTGCAGACTGATAGAAAGTCAATCTGCCATTGGATTTGATTCAAAATTTGGCAAGTATCTAAATTATAGATATTAAATCTGTGTATTGAATTTTTTCTATCCAATTTTCTTCATTTCAATGTGATAATTGTGCTACTTATATTTGAACTGGTGGACAGAAGGATTCCTGTGAACAGATTTTACTCACAATTTGATAGTAATCTGTAAATTTCATGTAAAGACATATACTAAATTTCAACCATTTGGCTGAAAGTACTTTTGCGTGACCTTTGATTAGAATCCATTTTCAAACATTAGATATATGAACATTTTCCAAAAATGTGTTTATTGAACTCAAGGTGATTGGAAATGGATAGATTAATCAAAATCTTGAGAGTGAATATTTCAATGATCACTATACTTTCTTTATACTACACATAGAAGAAAGTAAGAATGCAGCAAAGTAAAAGAAATATTTTTTAATAAAATGAAACAAAAAAAAAAAACTTCTTGAAGGAAAAAAAGTGACATTTTACTCAATATATTTTAAAAACATAAGCAGATATAGAAAATAATATTTTTAAATGAAATAAACACCTAATCCTAATTAAAATATCAAGAAACTTAAAAGAATTCTAATTGTAAGTAGTTAAACTGCTTAGTATGTATATTGCATCCATAAAAAATATAACAATTTATTAACAGAATACTCTTCAGTTTCATTAAATTACTAAAGATTACATTATAACATAAAGGTGTGTAATTTTATGGCACAATTATAAAATAAAGAATTAATCTCACAATTCAAAACTTGAAAACTGAATATTGCAAGAAAGAAACCTCATTCTGTACATTTTCAATAATAAAAATTGTATTACAGATAAGTTGGTGGCACAAAAAATTTAGTTAAATGAATGGATTACAATCAAGTAATTTTTGCATTACCGAACCAGAAATTTCTAAAATATTAGTTGGTTCTTGATCATATAATTATGTTCAGATATCTTGAAATCTAGAACAACTGATGGCAATTAGAAAGATGTATAAATGATAAAATACATTGAAATTTGACTCTGTAAAGATACTTGTTTAGAAATTTTACATTAATTACCAATAAGTTACTCATAAGTTTTATCATAGAAGTTTCTCTTTTTATCAATAATATTTTATAAAGAGAATTAGCAGTTTTTAATGAATTCTACAGAAAAGTATTCAATAATTATAACAGATATACAGCAATTATTAATAATATTTAAAATGGAAATTCAAAAGTATAATGTTTAGAATAATTTTACATTGTTTTGATTAATTGTTTTAAATATCCTTAAGAACAAATGAATCAAATTGATTTTGCAGAAACCATTTTATTTATACTAAAAGACACTCACCATTATTATATTATCATATGATGTTCAAGGATAAAGCAAAGCCTTCCATAAAATTACCCCAACAAATCATTTCTTCAGGAGGGAGGGGATTTCTTATCTATGTTACAGATGTAAACCACACATTGTAAGGCCTAGATATTAAAAAAAAAAAAAAACAGTTTAAGATACTTTACAAAATGATAATAAATATATTAAATGATAAAATGGACAGTCAAAATAGAAAAATAGGAGGGCAAATTTACATCAGGAACTTTGCTGCATCTTACAAATTCAAAAACAATACCAGGTTTCATACATGTATGCCACCATTTCAAAGACTTAAATTTGAATGTTACTGAATAAAATAACTGAATTTTTTCAGCAAATTATATACATTAAATCAAACATTCCAATTTTATTAAATTTTGCATCAGTAATTACACATTATTCTACAATCATAAACAAATTAAAATTGCATTTTATAGTTTAAAATTATAGTTCTAGCTATTATAATTGGTTTTCAAATAAAAAAAATATTTTTCTGACTAACAATAATAAAAATATTTAAATGTTTAGTATAAAAATAAATGAACAAAGCTAAATGAATTGCTACAATAGCACATTTTATATTATACAGATAGAAATGTCTTCTTTGACCTTCAATTTAAAAAGTACAATGAAAATTACATAATATAGTATACTACCGTTTAGATCAAAATGTAATTATTTTAATATCTTTGAAATCTCTATTTCTTCATTAGCGAAAGCTGAATCGGCCATATAAAACAGAAAATGGAAGTTAGTTCATTTTACAAGGAAGCAACTTAACTGTGGAAATTTTAATTGTTTCTAACTTTACAGCCGTCAAACATTAAACTCAATAATGAAATCTTTAAAATAATGAAAATGTAAATTAGTTTCCATGTGCTTTGGGCTTAACGATATGTTTTAAAATTATGATTACAACAATATACCTTTCATTACATAGCACGGAAGATGGATGATTAATTTCCTTAAAGGAAAGGATGCTCGAAAGCCACACATAATATAACATTTAAAAATAAATTTCTAAGATATAAAGAAAAGAAGATGAAACATTGAAGACTTGTTTGATGTATAACGTAAGACGAGTTGAAAAGTATAGAAGTCTTTCTAAACGTTCATAAAACCAAAACCCACATATTGTAAATCATTCGGACCAGAATAAATAACTCTGACGAGTGGTATCCAATGGCAACCACTGTTGACCTGTGTGAAGAGACCTTATTTTTAGATCTCGAACACCGTACCAGAACGCAAAAGAAATAATATCGCTAGTTAAGGAGATGATATTTTTAAGATAAAATATATAAAATCTAACAAATTTTAAAATTCAGAAAAGCACTGAAATTAAAATTTGTGTAGTATTTTAAAATTTATTGAACCATAAAAGAAGCATAAAAATTTTATATCTGGAGAGAATGATTTTGGTCTGATGGGTTAATAATCTCATAATTGCCTAATGATGGCCATTTCTTCACATTTAATCACATACACACATACGTTCCCACATGATAAAGTTTATTGAGAAAATAATGCAATAGTGAGTTAGTGATTCGAAATGATATAGGTATCTTTAAATTTGTTAATATGCATTGAACTTGAACAGCAAAGATGTAGTGCTGCTTCAGTCGCATCCATTTACTGTATCGTCATTCGTCACCATGTTTCTGATCAAGTTAATTTTTTTTTTAAAAAGCAATATTTCTTTTTGTTTTTTTGGGAAATTTGATGAAAAATAATCAACGGGAGAGTTCTTCCAAAACATTCTCGCGTGCCTTTTAATTGTTATTCCTTTTCCCACTTAATCGCTATTCCACCCATGATTTAGAAATTCGGCTCAAAAACAAAATTGGTATTTCTTTTTTGATATCTGGAAGTGTATTGTGAATTATGGCACTTTACAAACCCGCTGACAGTTATCTGTCAGCGATTTAGGTCTCTTATTTTTTCAATAGCGTTAACTAAGAGAAATCCAAGAGTACGACTTAGCTACTCACACGTCACAACCCTTTTTAAGGAGACAACTTCACTCATTCATTTCATTTACTCATCCATAGATCGTAATTTAGTCCTGAGTCAGAGAATGATTATTTCTGAACCAGTATACCCCACTGTTATTACTCTCGGCATGGATAATTTTGTGACTACGACAAATTTATGAGTGCGTTAGTCAACACACACGCGGACAGTTTTCGGCCAGCGGGTTCGTACTCAGAACCTAAGGGCTGCGAGTCCAGTGCCCTATCAACCAGACCATTTCGGCCTTTTTTTATGCCTGTTATCCTCTATACATATTGGGTCAATGGGAATTTGCCTCACTATGTTTCCTCATCCTTCATTGTTGTGGCTCTGTCAAATATTCCACAGTTGAAAGTAAAATGAGCCCTAAAGTAGTCTTATTTTTTATTGTCTACGAAGGAGATCAAGACATTTGCCAGCAACAATTTCTCATTAGCAATGAATGTGCAGTTTTCCCAGCAGAATTACTATGCTCTAACGTAGCATTGAAGTAGTTTCAGGAAAAAAGGAATTGCTACATTGCAACAGCTAATCTGCTGTGATTCTTTTTCTTTATTTTTATTGCGAAACATCAATAGTAAAGAAAGGCATGTGATTAAAATCTTAGGAATCCTTCTAGCTCTAAACAAGTATCGCATGGAAATGTTACAGAATGAAAGAGGACAATGTTATAGAATTAATTTCGGGAAAATTTGCAACTTCTTAGCAGGAAATCGGGAAAATTCATTGTTATTGTGAATAATATCCCAATAACATTTAAATTCAATAAAATAAAATTTAAATAAAATATTTGTTTTGAGTGCATATTGTCGAGATGGCCGAGAATTTTCAATAACAACAAATGTTATCTTAATTCAATGAAGCAGCAAATTGGTAAAAAATATGAAATGAACATGTAGTAATTTCAAAGAGCGAACTTACTCCTCACTGGTCAGTGAAAATATCTGATCATACGTGTATGTATTGAGAAGTGCGGACATATTTTATTGATGAAAACAATAGAAAATTCAACAAACTAGACAAAGTCTGAATCATCGACGCATTAGAAAAAAAACATTTGAATCAACTAAGATTTGTTGTAAAAGTAATGATTTAAATCATTTCTATTGTAGCTAATGTAGCTTAAATGACGTAGTGATTGGGAGAGATGACACAGGTAATACTTTCAGAGGGTGCCTATTCAATTGAAATTGTAACGAACTTATCCCTTTTCAAAGAGAGAGTGAAAAATAATGAGGTTACTTAACATCATAACACCACTACATCCATTAATCACTACTTAACTTCCAGTATTCTTTTTCAGTTCGATGCTAGTTTCTGGATAGAACTAGAAAAGGCTTTTTTTTTCTATACTTTTGTTTAATCTTTCTGTGAAATCAGTTGAAACTGAAATTTTGTCCAACAAAAATTTAATGGCTTTTATAATGCTAAAAAAAATTATCACTATCCCTTTTATAAACTTCAGTCTTCTTTCAATCCTTTTCCAGATGCTGTAATTTGACGAAGCATTGTCAATTCAATTTTCAATTTTCATTGTCAATTCAATCTTGCAAGTAAATTTTTCCAAAGTATTATAAAAATTTATTTGATATAATAACTTCATCGGTTTGACCTCTGTATTTCTAAGCATATTTATTTTGTAAGAGGAATTGTAATATTTTACGTAAAAAAATAGAATATTAGAAAAAAGAAAATAGAAAAATCTGAAAAAATATAGATATTTTTCTAGTATTAAATGCATGAAAAATTAAAACAATAATGCAGAAAAATTTTAAAAATATACACAATTTTTTTTTTTAAATATTTAACCTTTCTTATTTAAAAAACATTACTTAAGTATATTTTGTCTGAACATTTAATGGATATGAAATTTGTGGAATACAATTTTTTAATAGAAAAAAATAAATAGAAAATTCTGATTTTTTTTGCAAAATATAGATTTTTGTTCATGTTAGCGGCATAGTATTGTGACAGTATTATGATTTAAAATTCCTAAAGCAATTTGATTTAAATGATGTAATGCAACAATTATACTTCAGAGGTTAATTCTTGAAAATCTCGCGCATGAAATTTTTCAGTGATAAAATTAATTCAATGAATTTTACTACAGCTCAAGTTCGATCCGAAAAAAATCTTATTTACAGAAGAAAATTTTTCATGTAAATTTGGAAACTTTTGAATAAATAAACTTCAGTACAACAAATTCAGTATTGATCCTAATCTACAATGTATTGCCTACTTGAAAGCGTTAAATAATATGAATCAGATTTCAATTGATTACTTATCAAACAAGGAAGTTCTACTTGCAATTTATTTTAGCTTAAAAAAATTGACATTTTTTTTTTAAGAGAATGAAAAAAAACAGGGCACATGTATATTCAGCTATCTTTCAGCTTATTGGGATCCGTAGATTAAAAGAAAGTCAAATGTAATGGTACGAATATGTAACATTGCTTCCCATCACAGTTAGTTCGATGGTAAGAAGGATAGTTTTACGTTAGCTCTATTAGTTAATATGATGTCGGATCAATGACCCCAGGCTTGATGATAAACTTGGTGGCTATCTGGTAACAAATTTAACTGACAAAAAAAAAAAAAAAAAAAAGATGATATTAGAATCTTTAGGAATTTTGGTGATAGAACCAGTAAGAGGCGAATTATGCTTTATTCTTCGATAACCGTCTCTGCCCCGCTCTGGAAGTTATAAAAGGCTGGCTGCCCAAGCCAAAGTCAGCCAATTAATGGATTGAGAATTGAATTGTGTGCCAAGTCTTGGAGTTTAGTATTGAAGCAGCATTAAGTCGTGTACTAAGTAGTGAGTCATATAGTAGTGAGTCGACAGTTGAATAGAGCTGAAGCGAAGAGACAGTAGAGAATAGATTCGTTGAGAGACCTTAGTGAATAGGTAGGTGGATTTTCATTTTCTACGTTGTTCTGTCTAGCACCACCCGTGCTATCTTGGTGGTTTACTACCAATTACTATTTATGAGCTGCTGTATACAACTTATATACGCCTGGGATGTGCTTTATCGACATTATTCAAGTGTTAATAAGCATCCTTATTTGTTATCGAGGCTTTCTGGCAGTTCACCAAACGGCCATAACAGCTTGTCCGTCGGATTTCAAAGGAATAATATTTACATAACAATATAATTTTCGGCACTTTTCTTCATGTTTCGGTGGAAATTTCTCTATTCATTTATAATATTCTAGAAAAATAAAAGGTAAAACATCACCAAAAGGGAATGATAAGAGAAATGTATATATTTTAAACAGGATTCAGTCTATTTACACAAATACATTGAAAAGAAGAAATCGAAGCATATGTTTTTGGGTATATTTTGTTGTGATGTAAACGAAACGAACCATTTTCAGAAATATTAATACAATCACAAGATTGGTTTGGTTTGGTTTATTGGTTTTTTATGGCGCAAAGGCCAATACTGGCCAAGCTGTGCCAAACTCAATATATATGAAAATATTAAAAGAGATAAAATAATAACATTAAAGTAAGAGTATGTAAAATTAAAATAATGAAGTGAAACTATAAGTTAGATATTATGCATGAAATTGATGTCAAGTAAAAATGAAAACACATTAACATGGTAGGGGTCTCCAATTATGTCTTTCAAATTTGGATAATCCCTGTCAAAATATTTTAGTCTTAGAAGGCGGTATTTAGGACATTCACATATGATATGCCGAACAGAAATTATGGTATTACATTTTACACAAATTGGAGCTGCATCTGAATGAAGTAAATGTTTGTGAGTAAAATATGTATGGCCCAGGCGAAGTCTTGTCAGCACAACACTCTTTCTGCGGCCGAGAGAGTCATTCTTAAAACCAGAGATAGAAGGTTGGATGGAGTGTAATTTATTAGTAAGTTGAGAGTCCCAAGTATGCTGCCATATACGAAGGGAACATTGCTTTACAATTTCTTCCAAGTCTTGAAACGGAACAAAAGTGTCTTCATTTAAACTAGCTATTTTTGCGGCAGCATCAGCTTGATCATTCCCCGGTATACCAACGTGTCCAGGAATCCAACAAAATAGTATGTTGAAATTACGATCCAGTAATTTAAAATATAATTTTACTGTACTGTGCACCAAAGGATGGCTTTGTCTGGAATAGTTTAAAATTGCTTCAATTGAACTTTTTGAATCGGTATATATGATCCAATCTTTCTTTGATAATAGTCTTATCGCTCTTAAAGCAGTATAAATGGCAAAAATCTCCGAGGTGAAAACAGAACAATGTTTATTTAGCTTCCTAGAAAGAACTATGTGATCAAATATTACTGCTGATCCAACGTGGTCACCGATTTTGGAACCGTCTGTAAAAGCAGTGCCGTATTTTTCAAATGATTGCCTATGTTCATAAAAAATTTGTATGTAAACAGATGGCGCAGTAGTAGATTTGGGCATCTTATTAAAATCATTGATAGTAAGAATGTCTTTGCATGTAAAAGGGGGGATTCCGTCTTCTTTGGTTAAAATTTTGATGTTCTTTAGGTTAAAACTATCCAAAAGCGGGCGAATTCTAAAGCCAAATGATGAAATATATGAAGTCTTTTTCTCATATAACTGTCCATAAATCGGATTCACGACTTTGTCGTAAAAAGGATGAGATGGATTCTGATTTATTTTAAAAAAGTATTTGAGAGAAAATCTCTGGCGTCGTAATTGTAAACTTGGTTCTTTAGTTATTACGTATAAACTCTGAACAGGAGAGGTTCTAAAAGCCCCTGATGCGAGGCGGAGCCCCTGATGGTGTATTGCGTCAAGTTGCTGTAGAATAGACTTTGCTGCTGAGTCGTAAATCACGCTACCGTAGTCTAATTTTGATAATATCACACTTTTATAAATTTTTAATAGAGTTGAAGTATTGCAACCCCATGTTGTATTTGACAAAACTTTGATAATATTTAAGGACTGAACACATTTTTTTTTAGATGTAAAATATGAGAACGGAATGTTAGCTTTGAATCAAATAAGAGGCCTAAAAACTTAACGACCGGCACGACGGAAATGGCGGTGCCTTTTAACTGAATTTCTGGTTCGGGGTGCAAGCCCCGAATTCGACAAAAATGAGTACATTTTGTTTTTTGAGTAGAAAGAACGAAACCATTTTTATCAGACCATTCCGTTATAGATTTGACAGCAGCTTGCAATTGTCGTTCAATAAAGGGCATGTGAGTACTTGAGCAATGGATTTGAAAATCGTCAACGAATAATGACCCATGAACATACGGTGGGAGTTTTTCCATAATACCATTAATTTTAACAATAAATAAAATAACACTTAAAACACTACCTTGCGGTACCCCTTCATTTTGAATGAAATCATCAGATAATACATCATTAATTCGAACGTTAAAAATTCTTTTTTGAAGAAAGTTTTGAATAAAAATTGGTAATTTTCCACGAAAACCCATGTCATGCAGATCTTTTAAAATGCCATGCCGCCAAGTACGATCATATGCTTTCTCCATATCGAAAAAAATAGATACTAAATGTTTTTTTGTAATGAATGCTTCCCTGATGGCTGTTTCCAGAATTAGTATGTTATCTAAAGTACTGCGATCATGTCTGAATCCACTCTGAAATTTCGAGAGCAATTTCTTCTCTTCTAGGACGTGGATTAATCTAGCATTGATCATTCTCTCCAGAGTTTTACAAAGGCAACTGGTAAGAGCTATAGGCCTGTAACTCGACGGAAGCTCTGTATTTTTACCAGGTTTTAGGATGGGAATAATCGTTGCTCGATTCCAGGACATTGGGAATACATGTTCATTCCATATTCTATTGAATAAAATTAGAAGTGAACGTAATGAATTGGAACTCAAATTTTTTATCATGTCATGATGAATGCCATCAGGTCCTGGTGCTGTGGGATGCGAGTTCTGCAACGCTCGCCTAAGTTCATGAAGCTGAAAATCAACATTATAAGCATATGACTCTAAGGTATTAAAGTCGATTTTTCTTTTTTCTTGCTGTTTTTTATAGGTAATAAAACTCTGAGGAAATGATTCTTCACTGCTTATATTAGCAAAAAACGTACCCAATGTATTCACTATGTTCTTTGTATCAGTGATAGGATTTCCATTGCTGCATAAGAATGAAAGTTTCTGATTTGATTTGTTGTTCCCTATGATTTTCCTAACTTTTTCCCACATACGCTTGGAAGACAGATGTCCGTGGATGGAGCTAACATATTTTTGGAAGGAGTTGTACTGACTCTGTCGTCTAATTCTTCTAAAAAAGGATTTAGATCTTTTAAAGGCAATGAAATTTGTGGTGGTAGGATATCTTCTGAATTTATCCCAGGCCTTTCTTTGTGCTTTTTTGGCAGCAGCGCAATTTTCATTCCACCAGGATTTGTATAATCTTGGCAAATTTCCAGATGATTTCGGAATGGCTATCTCTGCAGCTTTAATCAAACATTTTGTTATTGAATTTACTGCATTATCAATATTTGGTTGCTTTACCATATCGTCTGATAGTTCAGAATGAAACCTAAAAAGTTGCCAATTGGCTTTCTCAAAGATAAAATGCACAGGTCTTCTGGGAAGGCTAACATCAGATTTCGAATATTTTAAAATAATGGGAAAATGATCACTGTTGAATAGATCATCCGATACTGAGAAATCCCAGTGGGGTGCAAGTGAAGGTGAGCAAATGGCAAGATCAATAGTGTGAAAAGTTTTATTTGCTTGATGAAAGTAAGTAGCATTTGAATCATTTAATAAACATAGAGAATGGTCATCTATGAATTTTTCGATCTGTCTACCTCTTGCATTGGTATCTGTGTTACCCCAAAGGGTATTATGGCCATTAAAATCTCCAAGAATAATAAAGGGAACTGGTAACTGTTTGACAAGATCATCAAGATCTTTCTGGTGAATGGTATCATTAGGCGGAAGGTATATAAAGCATACAGTAATTACAGATTTAATCTGAATTTGTACAGCTACAGCTTGTAATGGAGAAAGAATATCAATGTTTTTGGACGGAAAGCAGCTAGGAATTAAGGTGGCGACACCACCAGAAGCACGAACATTTTGTAAATAATCTTTTCTATTTATCTTATAATTTTTAATTCTCACATCAGTTATAGGGTTGAGATGTGTTTCTTGGATTCCTAAGCATACTGGTTGATATGTATTCAAAATAGATTTAATATCATCAGAATGGGTACGGTAGCCATTGCAGTTCCAAGAGATTAAACGAATGGTCATTTTTTGGGTTTTCTAAAAAATTTTGATTTAGAATGTTCGGATGTTATGCGACCAGAATCGGAATCTACTTTGTCCTCATCCATGCTACTTATAGAGTCGTCTGATGGATGAATTTTCAGTTGTTCTTCTTTTTCCTGAATTTGACGTATTTTGCTTTCTTTTTCAAGATGCTGCTGGGCTTTTACTTTATTCAAAACCTTTTTCCGCTTAATTTTTTTAGAAGGAAGGGAAGAATTTTCTTCATACAATCTTTTTATTTCAAGAAGAGTGAGCCATTCACTTTTTTTTACTGTTACAATATCTGTATCCGTATTAGCAGGTGCAACAGGATTACTAACAGTCGGTTTAGATATTGGTTGCGAATTTCGTTCACAGGATGAATTTAATGCCATGGAATAGGAGAAACCTGGTTTGGGTGTTCTATCTGTTACTATTTTTCGAGCTTCTGGGAAAGATATGTTTTTTGTGATTTTAACTGTTTGTATTTCTTTTTCTTCTTTGTACCGTGGGCATAATCGGAAATATGCTGGATGGTCACCGTTACAATTGAAACATTTTGGTGCTGTTGAATTGCAATTGTTACTATTATGATCAGGAAGGGAACATCGAGCACAAATTTCTTTGTCTCCCCTGCATGCCGTTATGGTGTGCCCAAATTTCTGACATTTGAAACATCGGATGGGATTTGGTATGTATGGTTTAACACAACAGTTTATATAGGCTATTTTCACAGATTTTGGCAAAACCGGAGTGTTGAATGTTAAGATAAGGTGCTTTGTAGGCAAAATTTGATTGTTTTTTTTAATTGCAATTCTACGAACAGCTATTACATTTTGTTCTTTGAGGCAATTTAGGATGTCTTCTTCAAGGTCTGTCTGAAATTCTCGTTCCGATATAACGCCTCTGGAATGATTTAAAGATCGATGGGCTGCAACAGTGACTTGGTTTTCACCTATCATTTTAAGTTTTTTAATGTTTTCTGATTGTTGTTTATTTTTCACTTCCACAAGAAGGCCACCATTAAACAATTTTTTTATATTAGTAACTTCTCCAATGACGCTAGTTAAAGATTTGTGGATAACAATTGGTGAAACAGATTTCAATGAATTTTTTTCAGAACTGATAACAAAAAATTTACAAAAAGCATTACAATGGTTAGAAATATTAGAAGCCATGCGATATAGAGCAAGGTTCGGGCCCGACGGCACCGCCCACCACGGAGCCCAACAAGGGATGGCAGCCACCGGCTCCAGACAATCCCAGCCTCGGTACTTACCATGGTGCTAGCCGGAACCTATACGCTGAGAGTTACCCCCGGGGACAGTGACCACCCTTAACGCCAAGCCCAAGGAGTAACCCCTTCGCTTGATCCCCTTGAGCAGCCCAGTCAAATGTCTGGGATACCAGCCGATTGATACATCAGGGACCGAAATGTACCACCCGTCTGATGGGTCGCCACGCACGGCAAACACGTGGGGTTTTTGACTGTCCATGAGAAGCAAGAAGCAAACAGAGCGGCGACCGCTTCTCATGGAGAGCTCCCTCGCTTACCGTCGAGGGATGGAAAAATGAAGAGAGAGAAAAGGGAGGAGAGAGTGGGGAGAGTAAGAAGAGAAAAAAAAAGGGGGAAGGGGAAAAAAAGAAAGAATGAAAGATCCCTGGGTACCTCGGGATTGGGACACCCGTACCCACCTAAAGGAGGTGGGCCCCTGAGGGGCAATCACAAGAAAAAGTCGAAACGCGAACAGTTTGTTGATATGAAATGAGAGATAAAAGTACATACATTAAGCAAATTACTGCCAAATTGAAGGAATAAATTACGAGAAAACAAATTATTCCTGGTTCATTTTGATGTGATTTTTTGATATGGCACTGAAACTGTAATTTTTACAGTTATAACTCCATTTTAAAGAAAACAATAAAATATCTCGAAGTATGAAATTGGAGAGAAATATGTGTATATTAAATAAATTTCAGATTATTTCAATTGATAGCTTTCGAACAAAAAGGAAAAACAAAGCCTATTTTATTTTCAGTATTATCTGTTTAGGGCAAATTTTGCATTCGATTTTAAATTAGCATCCCGATGAGCTAGAGACTTGAAACTTTAAACATAGTTCAAAATTCAATAATGATGCAATATTGGCTCACTTTCTTGTCTTTTTTTTTTTTTTTTTTTTTTTTTTTTGTCTATTGGGTAAAAATTTTGCAAGCGATTGAAAATTTTCATTAGCGATATATGGTTCAGTACCAAGTTGTTGGCTAATTGGGGAGTTGAAAATCGGTTGTGAAATGTGTTCCAACACACGACTAAAAACAGAATAAAATTGTTTAAATAATAATGAAAAAAAATTAAGAAATTTGACTTCGAATGATAATAATTATTATTATTATGCTTTCAATATATAATTCTTTTCAAGTACGCTGACCATAAATCATCTCATAACATATTTAAGATTGTATCAAATGTTTACAATTTTAAAAATCATTGCTTATCATAATCTACAGACTTACTCATGAAGTAACCATACGATCAATTATTGCATCCAAGTTGCTGTAATGTAGCATTAGTTATAATATAGCATATAATACAGCATAATAAATTTATAAAACAAATTCAATTGAAATTATTGCACTCAAAAACTATCTTATGGGAAAGAATTATGCAATTTCAATTGAATTTTAACTAGTTATATGTTAAAAGCTCCTAAAAATAGCTGTATTTTAATCTTTTATAGTTCTTTTTATTTATATAAGTCCGAAAGAGAATATAATTATCGTAGATTCTGAAGTTATACAATTAAAAAATGAAAATGCACCTCCCTTCACTAAAAAAAAATTTATTTCAAAGGCTGATAACAAAACCTATAGTAATAGCATACTAACTTTTGCAATAACCAACTTTATCAATTTTGATAGAGGAGAATTGCGATGCAACATTACGTTTGACACATTTGATGTATATACTACTAGACAAATTCTTGCCTACGTGAAACTAATGACTAATTTCAATTGGAGTTTAACTGATGATATCTCAGTGATGAATATTGACTTTACATGTTCATTCTATAAAAAAATCAATAACAAAATAATAGTATTAGAAAAAAAGTTGACAATTGACTAAGAATTAAAGACAAGGACTCGGCCTCCATTTACGTGATCCTTGAATGAAACTCTTATTATATAATATTATTATTATCAAATACAGAGCACATTCTTGTCTATAGAGATTGGCCTATTTCAAAGCAATGATTATTTGAAAGATATTTTAACTATTTACATATCAAAGAGGATTACTGTCTTTGCAATTCTTATCTGATATTTCCAATCCAAAACAAAGTAAATAAATAATCCAAAACAAAATAAATAAATAATCCAAAACAAAATAAATAAA